>VONZ01000775.1:0-351507 GCA_012976165.1 Labeo catla
ATTTGTTTTTTTTTTTTTTTTTTTTTTTTTTGCTTTTTAAATTCTCTGATCAGATTTCACAATACTTCAGGAAGCTACATCCAGAGGCAGACTTTTTGTAGACTGGGCTACAATTGCAGACCAAATTGTTTTCTATGCCCAGCAAGATGGAAAGGTGCATTAAGAGCGGGGTGACATGACTTCAGGTAAGGTATTTCTTATATGTCGATGTATAGAAACAAAATTCAACTGTATTTGACACATCCACTGGTAAATACAATGGTACAGTAACACTTAACTAGTTGCTTATTAGTTTGTGTATTGGCTGTTAATTAGTAATTAGTAAAAGCACATACTGTTGCCTTATTCTGCATGAGCATATTCTACATCCCTGAATCCTTTTGATTATGAGATAAGTTTCACAGTTTGCACTGTATTATTCTTATGGTCTAGATGTTAAAGGAGAGAGTGCTTTCAAAGTATATATATATATATAATGAATTTTTGGAAATGCAAACTGATATTTCCCACTGACACAATACAGCAAAAAAAAAGACATCATTCAAGACATCCAATCATTTTGGCCACCACTGTATGAAGTGTTCAGATGTAAAAGACTAAAAATGTGCAGTTTGAAATTTTCTTCTAAAATGAGGCCTAAGGCCAACAGTTTTTTCTGGCCACTTGTAACATGTTTTAAATTGTCATATGTATTGTCTGGTGGACACTTTGTTTGGCTTAGTTTTAATAGCACAATGTTTGGAACAATTCACATGTGGTAATAATTAAGTTTTGAGTGTTCTGCTGCTGCAATTTTGACAAAGAATCAGAATCTACAGTGCCTAGTTTACACAGTTTTGTGTTTTAAATAACTGATCTACTAAAATTGTTGTTTTATGTGTCTGTAATGGTTAGATAAAATGTTTGACAGCTGCACCCATTTGAAAATTGTTTTAAAAAGAAATAAAACTCATTAAATTTATGTTTATAGTTGCATTTTTTTGTGTTTTTCTAACTGTATTACAGAAAAGCAATAATAATTTTACATTCTTTTGTGATTATTTATTATTATTGGTAAATATAAAGGTAGCAAGGCAATAAGACAACAAATAACCCAATGATTAGGTTATGTTTAACCCAGCAACACAGTTAACCTGACCCACTGGTTGGGTCAAATAAACAACCCAGCATTCTGGGTCAAATGGTTAAACCCAGCACTTGGGTCAAAACAACCCAACGCATGTTCTCTCCCATAGTTACCCAGCGGCTGGGTTAAGGTTGGGTTATTTTTTAACCCAGCACTTTTTTCTAGAATACATTTACCTATATTCTTCCACGATTTTAAGACAAGTTTTTTTTTGGGTTGTTTTTTTGGTAACACTTTATTTTGATGGTCCCTTTTGAACATTCTGTTGACACTAAGTAACGTTGCATCTACATGTCAACCAACTCTCATTAGTATTAGTAGACTCTCTGCTGAATATCTGCTAACTCTTTATTGTGGTGGTCTCTCAACAGACATTCTGCTGACTATAAGTAACTTTGCAAGTACATGTAAACTTATTCTAACTCTAACCCTACCAGCCAACTAATACTGTACTAACACTCTAATGAGAGCTAGTAGATATGTATAGGTGCAACATTACTTATAGTCAACAGAATGTGTTAAAGGGACCATCAAAATAAAGTGAAACCTTTTTGGTATTAAATACAGAAAACAGAGGTATTGTCATGCGGTAATGAAAAACAACCCTCTTACAACTGTTGCAAGTTACACACAGAAAATTACTATAATGTTATTGTTTTGGCACTAAGATTTGTCCTCACAGAAATGACTAGGATAGACGAACCTCTTAACTAAAAGGAAGTGTCCAAATTAGAATGTTTCTAATTACACCCAGACCAGAACATCTGTGAGTGCACACTTACTTGCTGTGTGTGCCCGCTACAGAAGGAAGGTGTGCTTTACTGCACTTCTCATTTAGACATGTTTGCTGTTCTGGCAAAATGGAACCCACACTTTTGTTTAATAGAATCTGTAAAATCTGTCTATTCACTAATTAAGCTTTGGGGTGCCTAAAAGAACTTCAATTACTCCATCATTTTTGATCGTACAGATAAGAGCAATACATCAAACGAATCTGTAAAGGGTCTACTTTTATTTGTACACTCATAATAACAACAACACTCTGTGGTTTTGTGAAATAAAGAAAACAAACAGGGTGTGCAGTCTGCCGCGTTGGTCTCTGTGATCATCATTTAGAAATGCATCACTCAGCGAATACTCGACACAGAGATATGAGAGATATATCTATAGAAAGCTTGACATGTCTACTTTTAAATGAAGTAAGTCTTATCGAAAATAAATATCCTGTGTTAAAGTAATCTGTATGAAACCAACGCCATGTCCAGTCTTTCTCGCCAGACCTAATTATTTTTAATTTGATCGCGCTGTTGGAAACTCAGAAGCGAAGACCAGGAGACTCTTGGGTATCTTCAGCAGAATTCTTTATTGAGAATGCGCTGCGTAGCTCTGCAGTCCTCAAAAGTCTAACAATATCTCAGCACAGCAAAGTATATAGGTTTGAAGGAGGCGGAGTACATAGAGGTGGAATCAATCTAAACAAAGCATGCAAATGTGATACAGGAAATCAGCCCAGTAAAAGATTTTTCCCAGCCTTGATCTATTTAGCATGCAAGTGTCATTCAAATGCAAAGGTGCTAAACAAAAGGCACAGTTGTACCTTGAGCTTAGACTTCACACTTAACTTGGGAAACCTGCCAGATGCTCAGGAAATGTATAAAGACAAAAGGTTACTGTCTCTGGGCTTGGGCTGTCCGCTAAATCACAATACACATAACCTTTTAGAAATTTGTAATCCAACAATTCCTCCTTTGAGAGTTCTAAAAAAAACTCTCATAAAATACAAATTTAGACACTTAAAAAGTTCTGTGTTGATTGTTTGTAGTGATGAAAAGCATGCTGACACAGAAACAAACATGCTTCTAGGGTCCGTGAAGTTCTTACAGGTAATAGTCTTTTCTGGTTGGAACTGTTGTTTCCTCATGATGGTCATGAGTCATTTGTTGAATGAAACACTTGATACTGTGGACGCATAGATAGTATACCAGTAGGAAGAATAACAGCAGAATTGCTATTTCCTTGATCCACAGCCAGGGTTTACCTAACAGTTCTCCGAACCATGAAGAATTATCTTCAGTCATTTGGTGTAATTTTTCTGAAAGATCAAGAATGTCTTGTTGGATTTTGTTCAAGTTCTCTGTTGGATCCATTAACCCGGTGCAGCATTCAGGGCCAATAATGGTGCAGGCTCCCCCTTGCGTTGCAAGAATGTAATCCAAGGCCACTCTGTTCTGTAAGATCATTATCTTGTGCGAAGCAAGAGTGTCCGTGATGTTACCTAGGGCCAAAGCTGTGTCATTAGCTAGTTTCTGTACAGAATTCGATAAGCTTCTGACTTGATCCAGGGCCTGTATGACACCAGGCTCCAAGAGTTCTTGACCACCATGTTTGTGCACAAGTGAGTCCAGGGATGCAGCCATCTTCTTTGTTTGTGGTAGGAGCTGAGCTTAGTAAATGTGGAGAGCTTGGGGAGGAGTGTGTATTTTCTCTGATAGCCGGTAACACATAAACCAAGGTGCACCTGCCGTTGAATTGGCTAGGTAGGATGTTGTAGACAGAAGTTCCACATAACCAGAAGGTGCCAGTCGGTGGAGGAATCATACACCACTGATTTACTGAGAAGAATTTTGGTAGAGATGATGTCCTGTGGAGACAAACTTCTAAGTCCTTTTCCTCTCTTCCTGTTGATGGAGTAATGTCCACATGGGAATTTGTTCTCATCTTGATCACAAAGCTGCAACGTTCATGAGGAATTTCACCCAGTGGAGTCGAGGCTGGAGCATCATTTTCCATGCACCAAGGAAAAGTAATTGGTAGGAGTAGATCTGTCATAATGGGAGTAGCTGAAGTTAGGTTGCAGGATGGTAATCCAGGAATGCAACACGGAGAAGCTGGAGGAGTTGTGATGTGGTGGCATGTACCTCTGTTGAATTTTCCACTCGTTTGAACACCGAACAAGGTGCATGTGTCACAGTGGGAGATGGGGTGTGCCACCCATGGTATCCCTGCTTTTACTGAAGGTGGGTGTGGCATGCAAACGTTCTTTCCAGCAAACAAGGCATTTCTTGACATATTCATCAGTTCTAAGAATATGTTGTTTCTGGAGTCTATAGCTTGTGCGATGTTCACGATGATTACTAGAACGGCAATCTTGATCATGTTGATGGATGACTGAAGTTCTTTCATTTAATTCTCTGCGTTGTGTTTTTTTTTTTTTATGTTCTGTCTTCCGTGACAGTTGGCTCGGCAGTGGGTCTAGTTGTCCTTTAAAGTTTGTAGCTTCATACACAGGTGAGGGGGTCGATGTGTATGGGTCTCGGGACAGCCATCAAGGGGTATCTGCACAGAGTAAGAAAGAAAACAAAAGACGACAGAGCAGTATTTGTTGTAAAAGGCTGCAAACAATAGAGTTGTAGCCTCTGTTCAATCTGAGTCTAGTCTTGTTGTTCCTTCTTTCCCTAGTTCTTAATTCCCGTGACACCTAAAGAACAGTGAGGTAAGGATGGACTAGTGGATGGGGAAGGCCTATGAGGAAGTCTTCACCTCAGGGTTGGCCCCCGAAGCCTGTTGCATTCGGTTCTTCCCTGGGCTCCTCACTGGTCTGTGTGTCCTATCCTATCCCTGTAGGTGGGGGAACAACTTTACAGTGTGACACATGAGTCCAGGTTTTCCTTCCCTGACACAAAACTGCAGCTGTTGTGATCAACATCACTTGATGTGGTCCGTGCCACTTAGGCTCTAATGGTTTGTTTTTGAATGACTTACATTTCTGAATTTTGGATTCCACCATTGATTTGAGAACCTGTGATTCATTGTTGCTGGACCACTGTGACCCAAATTGTGTATTTGTTGAGCCAAATATGGCAGCAGTGATTCGGGAGCAACATATTTTCCTCCTTTGGTCCAGCAACCAGATGAATCCACTGTGGCTCCTTTGTCTAACCATGTCCATGCTTCATATAAAGGAACGTCTTTGTACAGATCAATGATTGATTCAGGAGGCAGAATTGTCTTCTGTGCTGTACTACCTGAACACACCTGTACATTTGCATATGAACAAGCCTGTTTAGCAGCTACATCAGCAAGAGCATTACCTTTAGCTTCCGTAGTATTAGTTGTGAGATGTGCTTTCACTTTGATCACAGCTAATTTCTTTGGAAGTTTCATGGCAAACATTAGATCTTTCACTAATCCAGCATGCTTAATGGGTGATCCAGCAGAAGTTAAAAACTGTCTACTTTGCCAAATGATACCAAAATCATGAATTACCCCAAAAGCATACCTGGAATCAGTGTAGATATTTGCAGTTGATCCTGACGCTAGCGTGCATGCTCTAGTTAAGGCTACTAGTTCTGCAGCTTGAGCTGAAAAATGATCTGGAAGACGACCTGAAGCTACCACTTCAGTGGTAGAAGTTACTGCATAACCTGCTCTTCTGTTACCTTCAATAACTTGAGCTGAACCATCAACATACAACTCCAATTCTGCATTATCTATGGGAGTTTCTGTTATTTCACTTGTAGGTGTGTATGTAAGCGTAACACAATCATGAGCCATTTCCCCTTCATCCTCTAAGACAACTTCAGTCATTGCAGACATCATACATGAGGATGGGTTTGTGACTGGTGCACGCTGTAAAACAATGTTCGGGGCTGTGAGGGTTGTTAACCAATTTCCCCAATGAGAGGATGTGACAGAAGTGACTTTTGCTTGATTCATTAGTGCAGACACTGCATGAGGGCATCTTACATTTACAGTCTGTCCTAACACCATTCCTGATGAGGCCTGAAGAGCTAGATGAACTGCCTGTACTGCTCTGAGACATGGGCCCATACCTTGAGCGACTATGTCAAGTTTGCCAGAATAGTAATGAATTGGGCGTAAATTGCCCCCATGATCTTGCATTAGACATGCAGTCATAAAGCCTAAGTGTTCATGAACATAAAGCACAAAGGGCCTATCAGATTGGGCAATTCCTAATGCTGGCGCTTGACATAATGCTCTCTTCAAATCATTGAAAGCTTTGAGGTGAATTTCTTCCATACAAACTGTATCGGAATCTCTAACCTGACCTTTCAACAAGTCATAGAGTGGCTGAGCAATCGAGGCATAGTCTTCAATCCAAGGTCTACAGTAACCTGCTGTTCCTAAAAATGATCTTAGTGTTTTAATGTTAGTAGGCGGAGGTATTGCTTTGACTGAAGCGGCTCGATCCTGTGTAATGGATCTATTTCCTGTACCAATTGTTTGACCCAGAAATGTAACTTGATTTTTAGCAATTTGAGCTTTGTGAAAGCTACATTTGTGTCCTTTTTTCTGCAAATAGTCCAACAATGCTGTCAATTCAGTTTGATGTACCTCATGATCTGTTGAGGCAAATAAAATATCATCGATATATTGAATCATAGTGGACTGTTTGACTGGACATTCTGGGTCACACAAATCACGTCTGAGAGCCTGATGGTATATGGTTGGGGAATTTTGAAATCCCTGGGGCAAACGTGTCCACTGATATTGTTCATAGTCAACTGTGAAAGCTAACCATGGCTGGCTGTCAGCGTGCAAGGGTACAGAAAAGAATCCATTAGACATATCAATTACTGAAAAAACCTTACAATCTAATGGTAAGCCATTACAAATTGTAGATGGATCGGCTACTAGGGGGGTGATTTTTTCAGTATGCTTATTGGCTACTCTGTAGTCTATTGTGAGTCTCCATGACCCATTGGCTTTCTTGATAGGCCATATAGGTGAATTACAGGGACTATTGGTTTTAACGAGCACTCCTTGCTTCAGCAATTTTTCTACAATAGGCTTGACTCCCTGTATAGCTTCCTTACTGATCGGGTATTGTTTGGTAACAGGAGGGGCGGTTCCTGTTAATTTGGCTGGTTCTACACCTGTGAGAAACCCACAATCATCTTTGTCTTTAGCCCAAATTGGATGATTCTGTAAAAAAGCATACTCAGGAGTAATTGCATTACTGGTAGAAACTTGTGCTGAAGCAATTTTTATGCTAGCAGATTCTGAGGACATGTCTAATGTTAGATGTACTTGTCTCAGTAGATCCATGCCTAGAATTGCACCTGTATTTAATGGAGCACATAACAATTTTGTAGTCAGAGTTTTCGGGCCTAATTGTACCTCTATGGGTGGAGTTTCATACAAAACAGAATCTTCACCTACTACACCAGTTAAACAAAGTTTAGTTTTTTTTTCTTGTACGGAATGTTTAAATCTTTAGCCAATTTTGTAGGAACTACTGTGATTTCTGCACCTGTATCAAGCAAAAAGTCAATCTCTTTCTCTTGTATGCTACCTTTCACAAAAATTATTTTGTCATTGTGATGTATTACAGGGGAAAGGTAGCTACTCACAGCCCCAACAATTAGTTTTTTTCCTGCTCTTTTTGTGCTCTTAGAAGAGCCTGAGCGAGCTGTCCTAACGTTTCACTGGTCACTGGTGGAACTACTACAGGGTTGTAGGCGGGCTGAGAAGGAGCAGAATTATGCATAGCATTTCTTTTATTATCTTGCAACTTCTTCCTACACTCTTTCTCCCAATGTCCTAGTTTTCCACAATAATTGCATTTCCCTTCTTTTTTAGACCATCTCTTGTCTCGATTTGTTGTGCTAAACGTAGCTGCTGCTACTCTCACTTTTGCCTTAACATCAGAATCTCTTTCCCAAGTAGCTAACGTGTCTAAGTTACTTCTGAGAGTTTTGTTAGACCAAGTTAGATCTAGGAATGGCAAGGCTTTTCTGTACTCAGCTACAAGGCCATCTGACCAGATGCGGACTAGGGGTCCCTTGTCATCTAGCACACTTTCAGGATCATCAACTATTCCACTGTAAGTTACGGCTGACTGGCAAAACTTCTCAGTGTATTCACTTACAGTTTCCTCTTTCTTTTGTACACAGTTAGTGATTCTGGACCAGTCTATTTTGGGTCCCATAATATTCTTTAGAATTTTCAAAACACCTTCTCTCAAATCCGCTTTACTGGCATGTCGTAGTTCAGAAGTAACAGCAGACTCAAAACTGTTGAATTCAGATTCAGTTAGAATTTGTGACATCAGCTGTGTGACTTCTACTAACGACATGTCGTAGAGACGCATTTTGCTAATCAGTGCTCTTCTAAATTCACAAAAATTTGTGCGTGCTGAGGGTAAGCCCTGGGACAATCTCTCTATATCTTTAGGTTCCAGCATTTTTGCAATTGCTTGAACCTGGACAACAGCAGAGTTGGGAGGAACACTTTCAATTCCCTCAATTCCCTGAGATCTTCTCCTAGCACCACAAACCTTCACTGAATCTACAGGCACATGAGTTACTGATTGGATGGCTACATCTGTTTCAAAGAAAGCTTGTAGGTCAGGATAAATGTTATCAGGCTGACTAACTTCCATATCAGTTTTTTCTAAAGCTTTGTTGCGGTTCAATTTCTTAGTCAAAGCGGATATTCTAGCCCGGAGCTCTTTGTTCTGTTCCTCTAGCTCTGAGTTACGCTGAGACTGTTGTGTAGCTAGCGCTAAACCAAATTCTCTGTGGCAGCAGATAATGCCTTTCACATTGTTCTTACGAATACATGCTCCAAGTACTTTTTTACACTCATCTACAGACCAAGTCTTGTCTGGATGGATCTCATATTTCTTAGTCACTTCTTGTCTAACTTTTTAGGTTCATTTGCACTCCTAACAGTGATTTGAATTCGCTATCTGACCACAAAGGAGTTGCGAGACCACCTTTTTCAGTTGTGGGGATCAGCCTAGCGTTCTTTCTAACCATTTTGTGAGTTTCTTTGTTACCACACAATCACAACACTAAAACTTCTCTGATCAACAGAGGGTACGCTTGTTAACACAGATCAACTATAGTTAACCTTTCCTGAATTAACAGAAGACAACACAAACTACTAGCACTTTACACTAGTCTTCTCTGCCTAAACAGAGGGTAACAGATATTAGCACTTTACGCTAAACTTCTCTCCCTGAAGAGAGGATCAACAATTCTTCTCTGCCGAAACAAAGGATAACAGATATTAGCACGTAATGCTAATCTTCTCTACCTGAAATAGAGGATAACTGATATTAGCACGTAATGCTAATCTTCTCTACATAAAATAGAGGATAACTGATATTAGCACGTAATGCTAATCTTCTCTACCTGAAATAGAGGATAACTTGTCTGTTAAACAAACCCTGCAGCTGTTTGTTAACACTTCTCTGGCGGCGCAGAGGACAACCACATGTACTGGCTTCTAATGGTTCTTTTGGATAGAGTTATACTCACCAACCCTTGGTACAGAAAGATTCAGTCTGGAACGAAGTCAGATCTTTGTTGAGCTTGTTGAGCTTCAATCTGGATTCAGGTGAGGAGCTCTATCCGGGTCACGGCACCAAAACTGTTGGAAACTCAGAAGCGAAGACCAGGAGACTCTTGGGTATCTTCAGCAGAATTCTTTATTGAGAATGCGCTGCGTAGCTCTGCAGTCCTCAAAAGTCTGACAATATCTCAGCACAGCAAAGTATATAGGTTTGAAGGAGGCGGAGTACATAGAGGTGGAATCAATCTAAACAAAGCATGCAAATGTGATACAGGAAATCAGCCCAGTAAAAGATTTTTCCCAGCCTTGATCTATTTAGCATACAAGTGTCATTCAAATGCAAAGGTGCTAAACAAAAGGCACAGTTGTACCTTGAGCTTAGACTTCACACTTAACTTGGGAAACCTGCCAGATGCTCAGGAAATGTATAAAGACAAAAGGTTACTGTCTCGGGGCTTGGGCTGTCCGCTAAATCACAATACACATAACCTTTTAGAAATTTGTAATCCAACAGCGCCCACAAGCTACTTTCACTTTTGATACTATAATCATCCACATGAGATGCACGCGGCATACCGCCACATCAGCATAAACAAAGCAGCAAGACTTGTCTTCATTGTTCATCTTGGCTACTTGTATCTTGTTTCTGGAAGAATACGCGCTGTGAGGAGTAAGATTTATATTTCCCTCAGAGGAAGAACACGATGTGACGCACTGCCAGATCCACCAAAGAAGTAACTCTTTCTTTTATTAGCCTGTGTTACTCTGACATAACTTGTACACGTTATAGTCGTTAGACTTTTTCCAAACTATAATTCCTGACTGCATGCATAATCAAGTGAAACGTTAAGTATGTTTCATTTCATTGCATCGAAATGCATCACGACACCAGGAAGTTTTTAATGTTCTATAAAATAAAAATGAGGCGATGTAAAAAAGTAATAGTGTTTACACTGTAACACTGAATGATAGAGTATGAGAATGTTTAGACAAAACTACTGTCATATACTCATGAATAGATGTTTATGACGTGCTTAACAATAATAAATTAGTTTCCCAGGCATAAAATGTTTTGTATTGTATAATACATACAAAGCATGCTTGTGTTTATGACTAAAAAATCATATTTATCGTATAACAATATGATATAAAAGTAATATGAGTGTATTATTATACTCTGTTTGTAAATAGATGTTTAACATGCTAAACAATAATAATTTGTTTCTCACATATAAAATGTCCTTTTTTACGATAGTACAAAGTGTGTCTTTGACTACAAAATCATATGTATATATTACAGATGCTCCTGATATTAACATGCTCACAGATGTTTTTTTTTTTTTTGTTTTTGTTTTTTTTAGTGATCTGATACCATGCAGCATAGCATGAATGCCACACAAAGAGTGCTGTACCAACATCAGATGTTTAACTACACTGATATTTTATGGTAAAACAAGTTCCTGGACTACTGATGTTGAGTTTTCTTCATGGAAAGAAGCAGAAATCACTTAAACATCAGGTATGATTTACTTGTTTCACTTGTTGAACAGAATTCAGATAACAGTTTTCAGGAATGACACAAAGTCTGTTGTACATCTGTACATCTAACATCAGTGTGGTCAATAATGTGCTTTTGACCTTCATTATGTATGTTTTGATACATACTGTGTTGTAAATAAAATACAAATAATCTAAAACTTCATTCTTTGAATCTTCTCACATTGTTTCTTCCTGACAGTCACGGTTTTACTGATGGGCCATTAGGGGAGGGCCTTTTGTCTCTCAGATGTGAATCACTAACTATTCATGGCCATTGTCACTCCCTTGCATATTCCCTTTCAATCACAAAACATGTCTTAGAAAATTTAAATCAATATATTGTTTTCTGTAAACAAGTGAATGAGGTGATTTTCACAACATCTTGTAGAAAAAAACTCTAGCCTACTATATCCAGTTCTAAAAAGTATTGTGAACAAATGTTCTGAATGTGTTTCATGGCCTTATTTCAGTGACTTAAAATTTTTAGTTTTCACTAACCACGCATAAACGTTGTTTTCTCAAAAACACAAACATGTACATTAATGTTGCTTGCATATTATTGTAGCCAGTTTGTGCTTATTACAATGTAATCAAACTTTAGCCATTAATATATTTTTAAGATACTGAAAAAAGCACAAATGTCAGGGCATGTCAAAACTTCTCCAGGGTGCCAAAACACCCTCAGACCCCAGAGGGTTAAACTGCATTTTGGAAGTTCAAAATTGGGGCACCAGATCAGTCCATTATATGGAGAAAAATGCTGAAATGTTTTCCTCAAAAAACATAATTTCTTTACGACTGAAGACAAAGACATGAACAGCTTGGATGACAAGGATGACAAGCTTCTTTGATTAGCGAGTTACAGTAAATTTTAACAGCTTTCATGCACACAGATACAATAGAGCACAGGAAACTTAATAGGAAATAGGAAAAAATAGGAATAGGAATAATAGGAAACGTCTGCAGACTATTACTGATTTCGGGACTGCATACCAGTACTACTCTGTCATTAGTATAACTAGTAGTGCTCTTGTTATTTATGCCATAGAAAACTATGCTTAAAATAGTAATAGTATGCTGTTTCAAATTTAGCATATGATTCCATTAGTACTGTATAAATCTCTTTTGTGTAGCTCACATACAACAAATTAAGACAAGTAGAAGTAATTGTAGAGCTGAGTGACAATTAAAAAATGTATATAACTGTGTTTATTGTGCCCAAGTTAGCTTCACATGTTAACGAATAGCATTATCTCATATGTTGTCTACCTTACATCATAAATATAATGTGTGATATACTTCTTGTGAAGTTTTTAATTGTGAAGTGTTTTGTGCCAAATTTAATTAAAAAAGTGAGACTGCTATTCATTAAAGACTGAGCACGAACTTCCTACAGCCATAGCTTCTGTTGGTAAGGAAGTCACACAATAATAGAACACATTAGCATCTTGTAAAACAAGGTCTATGGTAAATATAAATTAACGACACTTTGACATTTTACTCTACAAAAGTAAATTACACACACCCATACTGAACAAAAACTAACAAACTTTGAAGCTTTTATGTTTATAAAAGAAAAGAAAAAAACATGTTTGTAAAAAATGACTACATAAGAATGTTTGGTATGTGTAATTTATGTTGTAGAACAACATCCAAGCATCAGCAAATTTTGTTTACCACACTCTAAAAAATGCTGGGTTGCTTTTTTTAACCCAAATGCTGGGTTGAAACTGCTGGGTAAGGACGCTGGGTTGATTTAACCCAATCTGGGTTAAAACTGGTCTTAATTTAGTTTCCTAAAAGAAATGTTAGTTTCCAAAAGAAAATGGCGTTGTGTAATGAAGACTAGCCTTATTATTTTGAGGCTGATGAAGTTTTAATTTTTAAGAGTAATGTTTTGCATGTAATATTTCAGACTTGTTGAGCTTTGAGTCTTCATTGTGCCCGCGCCGGGAGTTAACGGCACGGAAGCCTGCGTGTGAGGAGGCGATCGTCTCAACTTCTTCAGAAGAGAGGTAAAGACGGTATAAGGCAAGCAAAGGTCATAAGGTCATAATTCCAATTTTTTTTTTTTTTTTACTATTAGTAAAAGAATGTTTGCTTTTTAGTAGATGTTGAAAGCCAGAGACATAGGAGAGCTTCATTCTTTCAGGATTAATGTGAGTTATTTTTAGAAAATACACGTTCCCCTTCAGTCGTTTCACTACGACGTTACATATGGGAACTCGCTTGAGTGACCATTCACCTCTGAGCTTTATAGAAAAGGCCAATGAAAATTGGCGAGTGGAATTTGCATGCAACGCCACTCCCCCGTGCATACGGGTATATAAGATGGTGGCGTGCATCCACTCATTCAGATTTTCGCTTCGGAGCCTCACCGAGACTACGAGCTGTTTATAGAAGAATCCTGCTTTCACGCTCTTCAAGACAGATCCTGCGAGCCGGCTGCCTACGAGAACGAGCCGGCTTCCTCGCACTCCAGCGAGTCTTGATCGCACAGATTGTGCTGCGTCCTCCCTGGGCGAACCGGGATCTAAAAGAGCATTTTTCCTTACGGTCGCGAAAGGCATTTTCCCGGTATGTCTTTCCGACCGTGCGTTTCTGGGTGCGGTAGTTTCCTTACCTCTGTTGACGGTCACGATCGCTGTCTCTCGTGCCTGGGCTTAGAGCACGCCGAGGCGGCATTCGTGGATGGTTCATGTGTTCATTGCGAGCGCATGTCCATGGCTGCGTTGAGGTCCCGCCTCTCATTCGCGAGACGGATCCCCTCGTTGTCTTCCCGCGGCAGTTCGGCGAGCCGTAAAGGCTTTACGGCTGCTTCGGCGAGGCACCTGAGGGACCTCCAGGTGATGGTGCAGAATGTCCCGCCGGGCAAAACCCCGCGGGCTTCCGCTCCACCGCGTAGTCCCGTGGTGATGCCCAAACAGACTGCTCCCCCGCCCAAAAGCGGGCCCAGCGTCTCTTTTGGAGCTCCCCCAGAGGATAAGATGTCTATCTCAGCATCAGAGGGGGAACAGTCGGCAGATGAGGCGGATGTTTCGGCTGGACAGCGCCCCTCCGCGGTCGCTGCCCCGTCCGAGGCAGACGCCGAGCTGTCGGCTATGCTCCTCCGGGCTGCCAAGGGGATCGGGTTGGAGGTTATGCGGGGGTCCCTCAGGTTGAGCGTGCTGTTGCGGTGCATCTATGCCCGCAAGACGCCGCCACCTGGCAGGGCCATCCGCGCCTCCCATCAAAGGCCTGTAGGCTTTCGTCAGCTCTCGCTGGCAGGGCCTACTGTGCTGCGGGCCAGGCCGCCACTGCCCTGCATGCCATGGCCACCCTGCAGGTCTACCAGGCCAAGGCATTGAAAGAACTGCACAAGGGTAGTTCTGACCAAGCGGTTATGCAGGAGCTGCGTGCGGCGACTGACTTCGCCCTCCGGGCGACTAAAGTCACGGCGCGGTCCCTTGGTCAGGTGATGTCCACGCTTGTGGTCCAGGAGCGCCACCTCTGGCTGAACCTGGCGCAGATGTCGACAAAGCACGCTTTCTCGACGCTCCCGTCTCCTAGGTTGGCCTCTTCGGCGACACTGTCGAGGACTTTGCCCAGCATGTCTCAGCAGTCCAGAAGCAGACGGAGGCTATCAAACATATCCTGCCCCGGCGGGAGACTACCAGGAAGTCCCCGGGTGCCCAGCCTCAGCCTGCTCGTCGCCGAGGGCGCCCCCTGCGGCTCCCAAACCGCCTCCGTCCCCGGCTGAAGTCCACGATGCTCTTCGGGGGACGATAACATCTGTGCCCCCGCTCCCGGGGGAGGGCCGGGACTGTCTGTGTGTTCAATCTGGCCGCACTGGGCACCCACCCACTCACAGAAAGAGCAATTTTCCACATCTCTGGGTCTAGTGCCCCGGGATCAGTTCCAGAGCGATGCTATGCCTCCTCGAGTTCGGACCCGGAGCACACATTCGCCAGCGCGGGAACCTGGGAAGAAGGTAAGCGCTGCCCACTGCGGCCAGACTTTTCTCCAGGACGTTCATCCTTCTGGGATCGGTCCCCTTCCCCTGCCCGCAGGCTGCCCCACCGCGGTCACGTCGGTCAACGCTCCGCTGATCCCACTTGTGGTCAGGCTGGGGGCCTGGCTAGAGCTCCCCAGCCCCTCCGGTGGTTGATCCGGACGGTACGTCTCGGTTATGCCATTCAGTTCGCCAGGCGTCCGCCCAAGTTCAGGGGCGTCCTCTTCACATCTGTCCATTTGGACACACATGCCTCTGTCTTGCGTGCGGAGATTGCTGTCTTGCTGGCGAAGGACGCAATCGAGCCTGTTCCTCCAGCCAAGATGAAGTCGGGGTTTTACAGTCCCTACTTCATCGTGCCCAAGAAGAGCGGTGGGTTACGACCGATCCTGGATCTTCGAGTTTTGAATCGGTCCCTTCTCAGGCTGCCGTTCAAAATGCTCACTTCCAAACGCATTCTTTCTTGCGTTCGGCACCAGGATTGGTTTGCAGCCATCGACCTGAAGGACGCCTACTTTCACGTCTCGATATTATCTCGACACAGACCCTTCCTGCGGTTTGCTTTCGAGGGTCGAGCGTATCAGTACAAGGTTCTCCCATTTGGCCTGTCCCTGTCTCCCCGCGTCTTCACGAAGGTCGCGGAGGGCGCCCTGACCCCTCTATGGCGGAAGGGCGTTCACATTCTCAACTATCTCGACGACTGGCTCATCATAGCTCACTCCCGAGATGTGTTGTGCGAACACAGGGACCTGGTGCTCCGACACCTCAGCCATCTGGGCCTTCGGGTCAACCGAGAGAAGAGCAAACTCTCCCCAGTGCAGAGGATCTCTTTTCTCGGCTTGGAGCTGGACTCGGTCAACATGACAGCCTGCCTCACCAACGAGTGCACGCAGTCGGTACTGAACTGTCTGAAACTATTCAGACACAAGACAGCGGTCCCTCTCAAAACTTTTCAGAGGCTCCTGGGGCATATGGCAGCCGCAGCCGCAGTAACGCCGCTCAGCCTGCTTCATATGAGACCGCTTCAGCGCTGGCTACACGATCGAGTCCCGAGTTGGGCATGGCACCGTGGCACACTCCGGATTGGCGTTTCCCCGCAGTGTCGCCGCCTATTCACCCCGTGGTCAGACCCTGCTTTCCTACGGGCCGGAGTCCCCTTAGGACAGGTGTCCAGGCATGTTGTGGTCCACACGGACGCCTCCACCACGGGTTGGGGTGCCGTATGCAACAGGCAAGCAGCCTCGGGCTCCTGGACAGGACCTCGACTGCTTTGGCACATCAACTGCCTGGAGTTGCTAGCTGTGCTTCTTGTGCTGCGTCGCTTTCTTCCGATGCTCCGCCACAAGCATGTGCTTGTCCGTACAGACAACACTGCGACCGTAGCGTACATCAACCGTCAGGGTGGTCTATGCTCCCGTCATATGTCGCAACTCACCCACCATCTGCTCCTCTGGAGTCAGACGCAGGTGAAATCGCTGCTGCAGTCGATGGAGCATCCATTGGGAAGCATCAACTGGTCGTGAGGTTCCTTAGAGGTGCGAGAAGGGTTAATCCCCCTAGACCGCACCTCGTACCCTCTTGGGATCTCTCCGTCGCCCTTCGGGGCCTGCGGGGACCCCCCTTCGAGCCGCTGGTTTCAGTTGAGCTTAAATTTCTGTCGCTTAAGACAGCGCTCCTGACCGCGCTCACCTCCATCAAGAGGGTTGGGGACCTACAAGCCTTCTCTGTCAACGAAACGTGCCTGGAGTTTGGGCCGGCTGATTCTCATGTTGTCCTGAGACCCCGGCCCGGCTATGTGCCCAAGGTTCCCACCACTCCCTTTCGGGATCAGGTGATGAATCTGCAAGCGCTGCCCCCGGAGGAGGCAGACCCGGCCTTAGCGTTGCTATGTCCCGTTCGCGTTTTGCGTATTTACGTGGACCGCACCCGGAGCTTCAGACGCTCCGAGCAGCTCTTTGTTTGCTTTGGGGGACAGCAGAAAGGAAATGCTGTCTCCAAGCAGAGGTTGGCCCATTGGGTGGTAGATGCCATCTCCCTGGCTTATGAAGGCCAGGGGGAGCCGTGCCCCCTAGGAGTTCGAGCTCACTCCACCCGGAGTGTTGCTTACTCCTATGCGCTGGCGCACGGCGCCTCGCTAGCAGACATCTGCAGAGCTGCGGGCTGGGCGACACCTAACACCTTCGCGAGATTTTATAATCTCCGCGTAGAGCCCGTGTCCTCCCGTGTGTTAAGGCAAACATCAGGTAATCTGCGGGAGGCCGGCAGGTGTCGGCTTGCTGCGCCATTCCCACGGGATCCGTGCGCTAATTCCAGAATGTTCCCTCCGGCGAACCCTGGTCCTCCATGCCCCACAGTCAGGACTAGATGCGGAGTAGTCCGCGACTGTGCTCCGACTGGGTCTCCTTCGCCCAGAAGGTTGTGGCAAAATTTCTCAGTATTTTTCCACAGTCAGCCAGAAGGCTGTGTTTTCCCCTCATATATCTATAACCAGAATAGATGTATTCAAATTCTTATTCCACATGCCTAAACCTCATGTGCTCCGCCCCCCCAACCCATGCTTCAGTACAACTGGCACCCCTGTGGGGCCCCCTTATTGGCCCCCAGGGTGTTAGGAAGGTTACGTATTGACTCCAATGTCCGACACGTCCGCCTGTCTTCATTTGGTCTCTTGCGTAACGCGACCTTAGGGTTGTGGCCTTTTCCATGGGTCTGTTCCCATATGTAACGTCGTAGTGAAATGACTGAAGGGGAACGTCAAGGTTACGTACGTAACCCTCGCTCCCTGAAGGAGGGAACGGAGACGTTACATCCCCTTGCCACAACCCTAGGTCGCGCTGACGCCGGGCTGTGGTTCGGCTCCTCAGCAAAAACCTGAATGAGTGGATGCACGCCGCCATCTTATATACCCGTATGCACGGAGGAGTGGCGTTGCATGCAAATTCCACTCGCCAATTTTCATTGGCCTTTTCTATAAAGCTCAGAGGTGAATGGTCACTCAAGCGAGTTCCCATATGTAACGTCTCCGTTCCCTCCTTCAGGGAACGAGGGTTACGTACGTAACCTAGACGTTTCTGTTGTCTCCTGCCTGTTTACTTCACATTTTGATGCAACAATAGTATGATGACTTGTTCACATTTCAATTAAACCATCAATGTCCGTGTTTTTCATTCCAGAACTCAAACCAACTTTGGAGTTAATGACACAGAAGCCTACTTGTGTGAGGAGGCGATCTTCTCAGCTTCTTCAGAAGAGAGGGAAAGACGGTTTAAGGCAAGTAAAGGTCATAATGAAATGTTATCCATTTTTTTTGTCTAAGAGTAAAAAAAGTTTTATGTAGATGAGCCAGAGACATTATGTAGAAAGCCAGAGACATAGGTGAGCGCTTGATTCTTTTGAGATTGATGCAAGTTATTTGCAGAAAATAAATGTTTCTATTGTCTCCTGCCTGTTTACTTAACATTTTGATGTAACAACAGTTTGATGACATTTTAATTATAGCACTGATGTCTGTGTTTTTCATTGCAGAACCTAAACCAACTTTGGAGTTAACGACACAGAAGTCTGCTTGTGTGAGAAGGCGATCTTCCCAGCTTCTTCATAAGATGGTTTAAGGCAAGTAAAGGTCATAATTTCATGTTATCATTTTTTTTGACTACGTGTAAAAGAAAGTTTTATGTAGATGTTAAAAGGCCAGAGACATAAGAGAGCTTCATTCTTTTAAGATTGATGGGAGTTATGTTTTAGAAAATAAATGTTACCGTTGTCTGATATTGTAGTATTCTAGAACACTGTGGTAGGCAAAGACAATAAACAACCACACAATATGGTTGAAATTATAAAACAGTCTAGTTACCTATCCTTACAGAATTGGATGCACCTCTGTTTGAAAATGGTTACATTTTAACTAAATGTTTTCTTTTTAAAATGTTTTTCTCTTTTAGGCCAGTGATGAAGAACGGGTGGTGACTGGGATGAATGCTGGACAAAGAGGAGAAATGATCTTTCCCCCAAACTGATGCAACAGTGGTTTTAAAGGAGGAGGCCACCCTGGATACTGTAAAAGATTTGCACACCTTTGCTGAGCTGATGGGGCTTCTTCATGACTACATCACACTCATTCATACACATGCTCACAATACTTTACACATTTGCTTGTGTTAAATGTTATAATATCAGTGTTAATGTTGTGGTTTATTAGTGTACTGTTATACCAGAATAGTTTGTGTAAAAAAAAAAAGTGTATACAATATACAAAATTTACCAAAAAAGTAAAATTTGGTCTTAAACGTTATAGTCAGCAAATGTTCAGTGCTTCATTTAGAAACTCTGTACCTGCTAATGCCATACTTTTTCTGCATTTCTTTTCACATGCATGTTACTTTTGAATGTTTTCTCTTGTTGTAGTTTTTAATAAATATTTATTTTTTGATAGTCATTCTGTGTATTAAAGTGATTTTAAAATGAACAAGATTTGTAGATTTAATGCCTAGCTCAATTTTGGGTTCATTTTAGCCTAGCAGCCTAGCAGTGTAGTAATTTTAAACCATAAAAAAGCAACCCAGCATGCTGGGAAATAATTTGTCCCTTTTTGACCCAGCGCTGGGTTGCCAAAATAACCCAAATTGGGTTGTTTTTAACCCAGTGTTTTTTAGAGTGCACAGACCTTATTATAATTATGAATTAGACGTATGTCAAATGTCACCTGACCAAACCAGAAAACAGGTCTCATCGCATTCACTTGTTTAAGAAAGTGTTAATAGCAGAATGAACTGATGGCGATATCTTTGGACATTTCGTAATTAGCTAACAAAGCTAGTTGTTTTTCTTGTTGACATTTTATTAAATTTTAATATCCAAATGTTGAATAATAGAATAATAAAAATAAAAGAAAATTAGATAGCAGTCTGCATATGTGACAGACATCAGTTATGATCATCTTTGGCATCTTGAGCATCTTGAAAATACAAAAGACCTGAACTGAAACCAATGTGACCTGTATTAGGCAGAATACAGAATTTTGTTGCACATAACCCCTATTGAAAACCCCATGTTAAAAACCCATAGGAAACTTTGAGGGAACCCATGGCGAAGTAGTCTTCCGGATTTTGACATCACTGCTGCAGTACACTATACAATCCAGCAGTGGTGAAGCTACGGGTGGGTCCAAGTGGGCAATGATCCAATGAGGAGTTTTTTTTTTTTTTTTGTTAAATGAATGCTATTTATTAAACGATAATAATAACAAACGTATACTTTCACTATAACTTCATGTATTTACTTTAACGTGAGTTTTCATGGTCTTAGGTAGTTTTACAGGTAGTTTCTTAATTTCCTAATTTTTTAAATATTTGAAATCACCAATAAAATCTCACAACAACTGTATCATAAATGTTGTTTCTTTTGCTTAAATAGCGTTAAAAAAAAGGCTTAGACCAGACCAGCCAGTGTGCATCCACAGTCCTCAGCGCACATCTCAAAACGCTTTCTAAAGCAACTGGACTTCTGACGACAGCTTCAGTGACCCACTGACTTTACCGATTAACAATTGGCTCTTTTATTCTGAAGGCAGGGCTTCCTGTGATAGAGCAGCCATATTGAGCATTGCCTTTTTCCCCATACATATAATTAAATCACATAGTAGTATGCAGTGTTGGGGAGTAACTAGTTACATGTAATAGAATTACATAATTTAATTACAAAATAAATGCAACTGTAATTAGTTACAGTTACTGAGAAAAATTGTGTAATTAAATTACAGTTACTTTTGAAAAATGCGAGTGATTACAAAGGGGATTACATCTGAATTTTTTCACACACCCATCCCCACTTACAGATTTAATTGACTTCTTTCATAAATTGCATTGACTGCTCTAAAATGAGACACCAATGTTTCAGGAGTTTAGGACACAGAATAGGACACAAGCTTATTCGATAATTGTTTTATTTCCTATTTGGGTTTATGCATAAACTTTATTTTTTAAGATTGTTTTTTCCAAGGCATTGTTAGATGCTAGTGTTTTCTGTCATAACTATGCAAACATTTGATTTCAAACCCAGTATCAAAGCTATTAAACAATTTTTTGTTATGATTTCAAATCTGTATTTAACCTCGCAATGATCTCAAAGTAAACAAGAGCTGTTAAGTCTGAATTTGTGGCGTCGGTGCCAATAGCCTCGTGGTTAGCGTGCCGACATATAGCACAACTGCGCTCACAGTGACCCGAGTTTGATTCCTGTCTCAAGGCTCATTTGCTGATCCCGCTCCCCTCTTTCCTGTCATCTCTCTACTGTCATATCACAATAAAAGACAATAAAATCCCAAAAAAATAAGTAAAAAAAAAAAAAAAAGTCTGATTATGTGTGGCTGTGCCCGATAACAACTGGTAATAACTCAGACTCATTCGGAGCAACTTAAGTCAGTGCTATATTCTTGATAGTTTTTCTCGGCGGAAGCTTTGCATTTGGTTAGCTAATAAAATATTAAAGCTTAATTCAATATTATGTGGACAATTTCTTAATTCTGTCATCCTGGTATCATGGACTCACTCTATTGTTTCATACAAACGCAGCTGCTGCCATTTTTTTATTTATTTATTTTTTTGTACACTGTAATGGAAGATAAGATAACTAACAAACTAGTACTACTACTTAATTATTTATGTGGTGAAATGTTGTGTAAGAAAAGTGGTATGACTGCACTGTATCCCTAAAATGTCTAGTTTGAACTTGCCGTTTGCTAGCAACTGATTTCTTCATGGAAGCTTTGCATTCAAATATTTCAACTCAGATCAGTTTTTCGTGTCTAATTATTTTGACACGAAACATCTAAATAATCTATGAAGCAGCTGTGTAATAAGTGAGATAACGTACATCCAGCCAGTTGTTATCGCAAAATAAAGATGTATGTTATCCCTTACTTATAATCTTAATTCAAGTGTTTTGAAAGGATTTTGAAAGTCTGACAGTAATCAGTGTTAAGTGCTACTGTAAGGTTAACTCTGGCTGGTTTAAATGTTTCAAAATGATTAACAGTTGAAAATATCAGAAATTTAGAAAATTAATCAAAAAGTAATTAAAAGTAATGTTACATTAATAAATTTAATAAATTAATTAATTAATTAATACTTTAATAAAGTAACTGAAAAATTACACTACTTATTACATTTTAAATCAAGTAACTTGTAATCTGTAACCTATTATATTTCCAAAGTAACCTTTCCAACACTGGTAGTATGTCCCAAAGCTTGCCTACTCTTCTGCTACACATATACTTTTACTTCACAAAAAAGTACAAACAATGGGAATATATATATGTGTCCAATTGTTTGTACTTTTTTGTAAAGTAAAAGTATATCTGTAGCAGAAGATACATATATATGTATATGTATATGCCTGTATATTACTCAGGTAAGTATGTATATTATAAAAAATATAAAATATGTATACTACTCAAGGAACACATTAATTAAACACAATTTGGAATTAACAACCATGATTTTGTTTTTTTTTTGTTTTGTTTTTTTGCTTGAATTTAATTGTCTTACTTTGTTTAATAATTAGTACACAAATACTATTATAAAACTGTACTTTTCACTATTATCTAATGTAGTTTATAATTTATTATTAACTTATTCTTTATTATTGTCTATTCTGTATTATTCCATCCTTGATACATATTCTACTTGCTATTATTTATCTATTGTTATTCATTTATTATATTATTATACATATAATTTTTGCTATTTTATTATATTATTCACTTTTTATTTTTTTTCACATAATTTTTAATATTACATATCACTTTTACTATATTTTTACTGTGCACTGTACAGTGCATAATATTTTACCTCTGTAACTGCAAGTTTTACTGGATCCATAAAGGATTATCAGTTACATTTGTTATTGTTTTTTGTGGACTTTATATCTGTATAGAGTGCTATGAAAATAAAAAGCAGACTAATAGTGTGTCACTTTTTGATTTGTATTCGCTGGTTTCATTCCATTTTCTCAATGATGGTAAATTATTAGTACCTGAAGTTGTACTATTTCAATTTTTTCCAGTATTTCAAAGGGACGAGCTGTGTTCTGACCTGCCCTGGTGAAAAAAAAACAGCATAAGCTGGTAGGTAGGTTTTGATGCTGGTTTAAGCTGGTCCTTAGCTGGTTTATGCTGGTCCTTGACCAGTAACATGACCAGCTAAAGTAAAAAACTAAATTAAATTTCATTTACAGTGACAAGTGTGAGCTTTCACAATTTCTTACGAAAATGACTAAATAACTGGAGACAGCGTTATTTTTAACTCCTTGTAGATCACAAACCACTGAAATCGGCTGATAAATGTAAATGTTATCATGATTTTAATACAAAAAAAAAAAAAATGCAGCTCCCTCGTTTAATTTGTTTTTAAATACCTGTCTGTGTCATTAAAGTTAACAACAAAAGATGTTAAATAAATGTATACGTTAAATAAACTGTATTTGAAAAATGAGTTTATTTAATCTGTATCGTTATCGTATTTTGTATTTGTCTTATGGTAATTTGCTTCTTTGTTCTTCTTTGTAACACTGTCCAACAGCGACACTGCAGGTAAAGTTCCCCTCAGTCCACTGATTTACAACAGAGACCACATAAAGAATGTCATTAAGAAAATGATGGCGTTATTGACTGTGTCTATCAAAATAAAACTTGAAATGGCATGAAAACATGATGACTATTAGAAAGCAAGAGAGCATCAGTTCACAAGTAAAAAATATTGGTAACACTTTACAATAAGGTGTCATTTGTTAACATTAGTTAATGTGTTAATAACGTGAACAAACAATGCACATTTATTACAGTATTTATTCATCTTTGTTAATCCTCTGGGGTCTGAGGTGATTTTGGGGACCTTTAGATGTTTTGACATGCCCTGACATTTGTGCTTATTTCAGCTACTTGTACTACTGGCCAACATGTAATTTTTTTTTTTCGATTCAGCACAAACTGTGCTACAATAATATGTGAGCAAGACAGATGTACATGTTTGCATTTTTTAGAAAAAAAAAAAAAAAAAAAAAAAAAAGGTTATGCGTTATTAGTAAGTTTTAGGGAAAAATGTAGCTGAAATAAGGCCATAAAACTCACACTGAATAGTCCTGAACAAGGCTTTTGAGTAATCACTCTTATAGGCTAGAATATTTACTTCAAAATTATGTGAAAATTATCGTGCTTACTCTTTCACAGAAAACAATATATTGATGTAAATTTTGTAAGACATGTTTTAGGGTAGAAAGCCGTATGTGAGGGAGTGATTTTGGCCATGAATATTTAGTTATTCACACCTGAGAGACAAAAGGCCATCCTCTAATGGCCCATCAGTGTGACTGTCACTATTAGGTAGGTAACAAAGAATGTGAGGAGAGTAAGATAATAATGGGGCGTTTTGGTCATTTGTATTTTATTTATAACACAATATAATCAAAACATTCATAATGAAGGTCAAAGATTATTATTGTACTCAATGACCTAACCACAGAGATGTGAACAGACCTTGTGTCATTCCTGTTCAGCAAGTGAAACTAGTAAACCATACCTGATATTTAAGTGTTTGCTGCTTCTTTCCATGGATTCAATATAAAAAAAAAAACACCAAAAAAAAAAAACATCAGTAGTCACAGAGCTTATTTTAGCATAGAATATCAGTGTAGAAGAATATCTGATGTTGGTACAGCGATCTCAGAAGAAAACTGTATGAAGACACTCGAGTAAAAAAACAGCAAGTTCCATCTGCGGTGCAGGTATCAGATCACTAAAAAACAAAAAAACATCTCTGAGCATGTTCATTTCAGAAGCATCTGTATATAACAGTCTTGTAGTCACAGATTCACGCATGCATTGTACTATCTAAAAAGGGCATTTTATATCTGAGAAACAAATTATCATTTAGCACGTTTTAAAACTCTATTTGTGTCACGGTTCATGGGTTGACAGACTCATTCTCGCTCTCTGTGTGTGTGCGCGTGTTGGGAGTGTGGGCATGGCTGTGATTGTTAGTGTGATTGCGCCAGCTGTAGCTCGTTTGCTCAGCTATTTAACACCTGTGTCCTCCGTCCTGTGTTGTCAGATTGTTGGTTTCCATTCATGTGTGTAGGTGTGTGTTCCAGTTCTCCTCTCCCGGATTCCTTGCCTGGATCCTGTTTCTGGTTCTCCTTGATTCTTTGGATTGTTTATCGGATGTTTGGCCGCCCATTCGCGCCCCTGTGCTACCCGGAGAGACTGACCATACACTTGCTTCACGTGTTGCTCGCTATTGTCTGGATTCTACACAAACTTTATATTGTTTATATTGCATTTGCGAACTGAATCCAGTCTTGTTATTATGACAGAACAATCTGACCACACTATGGATTCTGCGAGTACACAATTCTGTCTCTCAACAACGCACGCATGGATCAACAAGAGGAACACTCGCTGGCTATGGGTCATGCCATGCAAGCATTGGTAGCACAGGTGTCCGAGCTCACCTCTCAGTTACAACAACTAAGATCGCCCGCTGCGCCACCCCCGCCGCCAGTCCCTCCCCAGTCCACGAACGAGTCAAGTGGATGCACAGTTACAACGGCGTGATCAGCTTGGTCACCACACTCTGGTGTCAGAGTTCCCTGCACGTCCAGTCACTGACTCTACGAATACGGTCAGCCCCGCCAAGAACCCATGCAGGTCACTCACAACATCTCTGTCAATGCACTCAACGGACAGACCATGGGGTCCAGGGGTGCCCATGGATCCCGACAAGGTTAAGGCTGTGGTGGATTGGCCAACTCCAGATTCCCGCAAGGCCCTGCAGAGGTTTCTGGGGTTCACTAATTTCTACCAGCATTTTATTCACAGTTTCAGCCAACTAGCCTCGCCTCTGACCGCCTTGACCTCCGCCAAATCGACGTTCAGGTGGTCCAGTGCAGCTGATTCTGCATTCACCAACCGCTTCGTTTCAGCTCCAATCCTACTGGCCCCTGATCCTACACGTCAGTTTGTGGTGGAGGTTGATGCGTTGGAGGTGGGGGTAGGTGCAGTTCTTTCCCAGTGCTCTGCGTCTGACGACAAGATGCACCCCTGCGCTTTTTTTTCTCTCGTCGTTTGTCACCCACAGAACGCAATCAGGATATTGGTAACAGAGAGTTGCTGGCAGTTAAGTTAGCGTTGGAGGAGTGGCGTCACTGGCTAGAAGGTTCGGGGGTACCCTTTATTGTTTGGACTGATCACAAGAACCTAGAGTACATTAGATCCGCCAAACGACTCAGCTTCAGGCAGGCTCAGCTTCCAGTTCTCCTCTCCCAGATTCCTTGCCTGGATCCTGTTTCTGGTTCTCCTTGATTCTTTGGATTGTTTATCGGATGTTTGGCCGCCCATTCGCGCCCCTGTGCTACCCGGAGAGACTGACCATACACTTGCTTCACGTGTTGCTCGCTATTGTCTGGATTCTACACAATAAACTTTATATTGTTTATATTGCATTTGCGAACTGAATCCAGTCTTGTTATTATGACAGAACAATCTGACCACACTATGGATTCTGCGAGTACACAATTCTGTCTCTCAACAACGCACGCATGGATCAACAAGAGGAACACTCGCTGGCTATGGGTCATGCCATGCAAGCATTGGTAGCACAGGTGTCCGAGCTCACCTCTCAGTTACAACAACTAAGATCGCCCGCTGCGCCACCCCCCGCCGCCAGTCCCTCCCCAGTCCACGAACGAGTCAAGTGGATGCACGGTTACAACGGCGTGATCAGCTTGGTCACCACACTCTGGTGTGCATTCACCAACCGCTTCGTTTCAGCTCCAATCCTACTGGCCCCTGATCCTACACGTCAGTTTGTGGTGGAGGTTGATGCGTTGGAGGTGGGGGTAAGTGCAGTTCTTTCTCAGTGCTCTGCGTCTGACGACAAGATGCACCCCTGCGCTTTTTTTCTCTCGTCGTTTGTCACCCACAGAACGCAATCAGGATATTGGTAACAGAGAGTTGCTGGCAGTTAAGTTAGCGTTGGAGGAGTGGCGTCACTGGCTAGAAGGTTCGGGGGTACCCTTTATTGTTTGGACCGATCACAAGAACCTAGAGTACATTAGATCCGCCAAACGACTCAGCTTCAGGCAGGCTCGGTGGGCACTTTTTCCGGCCGCTTCGATTTTTCCATTTCCTACCGTCCGGGTTCTAAGAACATCAAGCCTGACGCGTTATCCCATATTTTTGACCATTCTGAATGCTGACCCTCTCCCAAAAGCATTATACCTAGGAGAGTAGTTGTCTCTACACTCTCTTGGGAGATCAAGTCAAAGGTCCGCCAGCCTTAGAAGGGGTAACGCCCCCACCCGGGTGCCCACCCCTCCCCCTTCCAGGGTAATATGGTTGTTTTAACTGTAGTGGACCGGTTTTCAAAGGCAGCTCATTTTCAGAATCAGAATCAGAATGTGCTTTATTGCCAGGTATGTTTACACATACTAGGAATTTGTTGTAGTGACAGAAGCTCCACAGTGCAATAGAATGACAGTGACAGGACCAGACACGAAAAAAGACATAATAAAAAGAACAATATACAATTATACAAGACATACAATGTGCAAAAATAGCAAATAACTTTACAATATACAAAATACAAAATAAACAATTAACTATGTACGTAAGGTGCAATTAGAAGGGTAAGTAAGTATGTGTGTTAAATAACTGGATAAGTGAATGTATAATAGCGTAGTGTGTTCCGCGTTTATTGTGAAGTGTTCATGAGATGGATTGCTTGAGGGAAGAAACTGTTCCTGTGCCTGGCTGTTCTGGTGCTCAGTGCTCTGTAGCGTCGACCGGACGGCAACAGTTCAAAGAGGGAATGTGCTGGATGTGAGGGGTCCAGAGTGATTTTGCCAGCCTTTTTGCTCACTCTGGATAAGTACAGTTCTTGGAGAGTAGGAAGGGTTGTACCAATAATTCGCTCAGCAGTCCGGACTGTCCGATGCAGTCTTCTGAGGTCAGATTTGGTAGCTGAGCTGAACCAGACAGTTATTGAGGTGCAGAGGACGGATTCGATGATGGCAGTGTAAAACTGTTTCAGTAGTTCCTGAGGCAGGTTGAACTTCCTTAGTTGGCGAAGGAAGAACAGCCTCTGCTGGGCCTTTTTGACAATTGTGTCAATGTGGATGTCCCACTTCAGGTCCTGAGAGATGGTATTGCCAAGGAATCTGAATGTCTCCACTGTCATTACAGTGCTGTCCATGATGGTGAGAGGGGGGAGTGCAGGGGGATTCTTCCTGAAGTCTACTGTCATTTCTACTGTTTCGAGCGTGTTAAGCTCCAGGTTGTTATGGCTGCACCAGACAGCCAGCTCTTTAACCTCTTGTCTGTAGGCAGACTCGTCACCATCCTAAATGAGGCCGATGATTGTAGTGTCGTCCGCAAACTTCAGGAGCTTGACACAGGGGTCTTTGGAGGTGCAGTCGTTGGTGTAGAGGGAGAAGAGCAGTGGGGAGAGGACACAACCCTGAGGAGCGCCAGTGCTGATTGTGCGAGTGCTGGATGAGTATTTTCCCAGCTTTACTAATTGCTGCCTCTCTGTCAAGAATCTGGTGATCCACTGACAGATGGAGGTAGGCACGGAGAGCTGAGTTAATTTTTGCAGGAGTAGGTTTGGGATGATAGTGTTGAAGGCCGAACTGAAGTCCACAAACAGAATCCTCACACAAGTCCCTGATTTATCCAGATGTTGCAGGATGAAGTGCAGTCCCATGTTTACTGCATCATCCACGGACCTGTTTGCTCGGTAAGCAAACTGCAGGGGGTCCAGTAAGGGTCCGGTGATGTCCTTCAGATAAGCCAGAACCAGTTTTTCAAACGACTTCATGACGACAGACGTTAGCGCCACAGGTCTGTAGTCGTTAAGTCCTGTTATCTTGGGTTTCTTTGGAACGGGGATGATGGTGGAGCGTTTGAAGCAGGAAGGGACTTCACACAACTCCAGAGACCTGTTGAAGATCTGTGAGAAGATGGGGGCCAGCTGGTCAGCACAGGTTTTCAGACAGGTTGGTGTCACACCGTCTGGGCTTGGTGCCTTTCTTCTTTTGTTCTTTCTGAAGACCTGGCGCACGTCATCTTCCCTGATCTGAAGTGCAGGAGTGGGGGAGAGGAGGGTTGTTGGAGGTGTCAATGGTGTTTTTTCAAACCTGCAATAAAACTCATTCAGATTGTCTGCCAGCTGTTGGTTCTCTACAGTGTTGGGGGATGGTGTCTTATAGTTGGTAATTGCTTTCAGACCTTTCCACACTGATGAAGAGTCACTGGAATAGAATTGGTTCCTTAGCCTTTCGGAATAATTCCTCTTTGCGACTTTAATCTCCTTTTCCAGTGTGTACTTGGCCTGTTTGTACAAGACTTTATCCCCATACCTGTAAGCATCTTCTTTGGCTTGACGGAGCTGTCTGAGTTTTGCAGTGAACCATGGTTTGTCATTGTTGTAAGTTAAATAAGTCCTGGTAGGAATGCACATATCTTCACAGAAACTGATGTATGAAGTTACAGTCTCTGTGAGCTCGTCCAGATCGTTTGCAGAAGCTTCAAAAACACTCCAATCAGTCAATTCGAAACAGGCCTGTAAAACCCGCTCTGTTTCGTTGGTCCATCTCTTTACAGATTTAACTACAGGTTTAGCAGATTTAAGTTTTTGCCTGTAGGATGGTATAAGATGAACCAGACAGTGATCAGAGAGTCCCAAAGCTGCCCGTGGGACAGAGTGATATGCATTCTTTATTGTGGTGTAACAGTGATCCAATATATTGCTGTCTCTGGTGGGACATGTAACATGCTGACTGTATTTAGGCAGTTCACGGGAGAGATTTGCTTTGTTAAAATCCCCAAGAATGATTAAAACAGAGTCTGGGTGTTTTTGCTCCGTGTCTGCGATCTGATCGGCGAGTTTCTGTAGAGCCAGGCTCACGTGAGCTTGCGGTGGAATGTAGACGCTTATGAGAATGAACGAGCAAAACTCTCGCGGCGAATAGAATGGCTTACAGTCAATGAAAAGTGCTTCTAGATTGGAACAGCACATCTTCTTTAACACCGTTACATCTGTACACCACCTTTCATTGATGTAAAAGCACGTCCCGCCGCCACGCGATTTCCCCGTTTTATTCCCTTGCCTAAATTACCATCTGCCAAGGAGACAGCGGTTACTGTGGTTGATCACGTCTTTCGCATTCATGGCCTCCCAAATGATGTGGTCTCCAACAGGTGTTAGTCTATCCTCTGGTTTCCACCCACAGAGCAACGGCCAAACCAAGTGGGCCAATCAGGACCTCGAGAGGGTGTTGCGATGTTTGGTTACACAGAATCCGTCCTCCTGGAGCCAGCAACTCCCATGGGTGGAGTACGCACACAACTCGTTACCAGTGTCGTCCACTGGCCTTTCTCCATTTGAGTGTAGTTTAGGTTACCAGCCACATATTTTTCCTAGTCTGGAATCCGAAGTCACGGCCCCCTCTGTTCACGCCTTCATCCAGAGGTGCTGTCGCACCTGGAGAAGAGCTCGAGAGACTCTCCTCCGGGTGGGAGCGCGCACTAAGGCTCAGGCCGATCGCCACCGGTCAAAGCCTCCTGTCTACGTCATGGGTCAAAAAGTGTGGCTTTCTTCCAAAGACATTTCTCTCCGCTCCGTTTCTAACAAGTTAACCCCCTAAATTCATTGGCCCGTTCACTGTCACTAAAATTCCTTAGACCAGTGGCAGTCTGCCTCAAACTTCCTCCAGCGTACAGGAGAATTCATTCCATTTTCCATGTCTCCAAACTGAAACCTGTTTTTCACTCACCCATTAATCCGCCGGCTCTGGTTCCCCCACTGCCGCATCTTGTAGACGGGGAACCCGCCTATTCAGTAAATCATATTCTGGACTCCAGGTGGAGGGGATGCGGATTCCAGTACTTGATGGACTGGGAAGGTTACGGTCCGGAGGAGAGAAGTTGGGTTCCAGCTAGGGACATTCTGGATCACTCCCTTATTGATGATTACAATCAACGGGTAAGCTCGCCTGGGAGCGCCAGGAGGTGCTCCTAGGAGGAGGGGTACTGTCACAGGTCATGGGTTCACAGACTCATTCTCGCTCTCTGTGTGTGTGCGCGTGTTGGGAGTGTGGGCGTGGCTGTGATTGTTAGTGTGATTGCACCAGCTGTAGCTCGTTTGTGCAGCTATTTAACACCTGTGTTCTCCATCCTGTTTTGTCAGATCATTGGTTTCCGTTCGTGTGTGTTCCAGATCTGCTCTCCCAGATTCCTTGCCTGGATCCCGTTTCTGGTTCTCCTTGATTCCTTGGATTGTTTATTGGATGTTTGGCCCATTCGCGTCCCTGTGCTACCCGGAGAGACTGACCATCCACTTGCTTCACGTGTTGCTCGCTATTGTCTGGATTCTACACAATAAACTGTTTATATTGCACTTGGAAACTGAATCCAGTCTTGTTATTATGACAATTTGGGAACAGAGTATTAATAAACATGATCTAGACATTCTTAGACTCGTAGCAGTCATCACGTTATGGTGTACACTCATATTATTTTATATCGTATTTTGTCATCAGACCGATCTCTTCCTGTGAATCTAGCCGCGCGACGTGTTGTGTTCCCTCTTAGCGCATCTTCTTTTTCTGAATTCTGTTATTCCTCTCAGCGCGTCTTCTTCCAGAAACGAACAGTACCCGAGATGAACTTGATGAATTGTCAAGCTTTGTTTATTATGATGTGGGCGCTAACATGCTGCGCCTCGCACATGGCTATTTATCATATCAAAAGCAAAAGTAGCTTGTGGGCATGATCAAATTAAAAATAATTAGCTCTGAGGGCAAAACTGTACATCACGTTGGTTAGCACAGAATATTTGTTTTTGATAAGACTTACTTTATTTAAAAGTAGACATATCAAACTTTCTATAGATATATCTCTCCTGTCTGTGTGCAGAGTATTTACTGAATTTAGGTTCATTTTATTGACGCACTTTTAAAAGCAGTTCACGGAGACAGTGAAGACTGTGAAAGCACCCTGTTTATTTTCTTTAATTTAAAGCAGCACACAGTTCAGTTTTTATTGTGTGTGCACAAATAAAAATATACACTTAATGGTTTCTAATGATGTATAACACTTATTTGTGCGACCAAAATCTACAGAGTATTCTTAGTGTCTTTTGTACTGATCTTAAAAAAAAATAAAAAATAAAAAAATAAAAAGTGAGCTATCATGAACCGTTGACCCCAGGGAGTTAAGGTTAGTTAATAAAAATACAGTTGTTCATTGTTAGTTAGTTCACAGTGCATTAATTAATGTTAAACACAAATTTAGTAATGCATTTTAATGTAATGTTTAACCAGGAAAATATGACAACATTAACTGTATTAAGTGCATAGGTGGAGCTTGTGTAAGGCTGGAGAAGGCTTAGCTTATGAATGCAATGGCCAATCAGAGGCATTCCGATGAGTCATCTGTGTGTTGAGCGCACACACGCTGACTGAATTCTTAACTCTCCTAAATTCTCTCATCATAAACATCATAAAGTGGAAATGTTAAACAACAAAAAATGTTAAATAAATGTATACGTGTTAAATAAACTCACTGTATTTGAAAAATAAGTTTAATTTGTATCGTTATCGTTTTTTGTATTTGTCTTATGGTATTTTGCTTTGTTCTTTTTTATATAACAAAAATAGCTATCAGGGCCATTTCCTCAGAGGATGCAAGGGAGCCAGTGTCTCCTCAAAAAAACTGGATGAGAAAATAATATAATAATATATTATATTATTTAAAATAATATATTATATATATATATATATATATATATATATATATATATATATATATATATATATATATACACAAATAACACAGTCGAACATTCTGGATAAAAAAATCAATGTTGTCCTAAGACAAGAACAGGTATTGTTTTATATTTAGGAAGGCTTTGATGAAAGGTTTTCATCCACTTCAAATGTTAACTACTGTACATATATATTAGAGATGCACAGATACTGAATTTCTCTGCCGTTACCAATAGCCGGTTACTCAGAATGATATTAGCCAATACCAATAGTTTGATTTTTTTAAGGGGAAAAAAAATCTGTCTTAACAAATGATGTTAACTTGTCACGGTGTGTTTGTGCAGGTAGCATGCAGGAGGCATGAAATAGCTCAAACAGTCTTTCATGACAAAACATGGGGGATAATACAACAGAGATGAAGAAAACACACAAACACAATGAGTTAGCAACTAGTAGACCCGACAGCCGACAAATGAACAGATAGGAACTTACAGGTGCATCTCAATAAATTAGAATGTTGTGGAAAACTTCATTTATTTCAGTAATTCAACTCAAACTGTGAAACTCATGTATTAAATAAATTCAATGCACACAGACTAAAGTAGTTTAAGTTTTTGGTTGTTTTAATTGTGGTGATTTTGGCTCACATTTAACAAAAACCCACCAATTCACTATCTCAACAAAGTACAATATGGTGACATGCCAATCATCTAATCAACTCAAAACACCTGCAAAGGTTTCCTGAGCCTTCAAAATGGTCTCTCAATTTGGTTCACTAGGCCTCACAATCATGGGTAAGACTGCTGATCTGACAGTTATCCAGAAGACAACCATTGACACCCTTCACAAGGAGGGTAAACCACAAACATTCATTGTCAAAGAAGTTGGCTGTTCACAGAATGCTGTATCCAAGCATGTTATCAAAAAGTTGAGTGGAAGGAAAAAGTGTGGAAGAAAAAGATGCACAACCAACCGAGAGAACTCCAGCCTTGAGAGGCTTGTCAAGCAAAATCAATTCAAGAATTTGGGTGAACTTCACATAGAATGGACTGAGGCTGAGGTCAAGGCATCAAGAGTCACCACACACAGACGTGTCAAGGAATTTGGCCACAGTTGTCATATTCTTCTTGTTAAGCCACTCCTGAACTACAGACAACGTCAGAGGCGTCTTACCTGGGCTAAGGAGAAGAAGAAATGGACTGTTGCCCAGTGGTCCAAAGTCCTCTTTTCAGGAGAGAGCAAGTTTTGTATTTCATTTGGAAACCAAGGTCCTAGAGTCTGGAGGAAGGGTGGAAAAGCTCATAGCCCAAGTTGCTTGAAGTCCAGTATTAAGTTTCCACAGTCTGTGATGATTTGGGGTGCAATGTTTTAAAAATGCTGATCTCATTTTCCAGCAGGATTTGGCAACTGCCCACACTGCCAAAAGCACCAAAAGTTGGTTAAATGACCATGGTGTTGGTGTGCTTGACTAGCCAGCAATCTCACCAGACCTGAATATTATCAAGAGGAAAATGAGAAACGAGACCAAAAAATGCAGATGAGCTGAAGGCCACTGTCAAAGAAACCTGGGCTTCCATACCACCTCAGCAGTGCCACAGACTGATCACCTCCATGCCACGCCAAATTGAAGCAGTAATTGAAGCAAAAGTAGCCCCTACCAAGTATTGAGTACTGTCATGTGTGAAGAATCACACGACAAGGTAAGCTGAGTGACAAATCCCCGGAGAATGGTTTTATTTACAATTGGGTGAAAACGAAATGTGAAGAAAAGGAGTGCTCGGTGCTGGCGTGGCTGGTGCTCGTCGATCCCTCGTGATGCTGTGAAAGTGCGTGTCCTGACGTGCTCCGGTGTGGGCTGTCGGCCACTAGCTGCTTTCCACAATGAGAAAGAGAGAGAGGTTAGTCATCCAGCATGAGCAGCTTGAGACGTAGAAGTTTATCTCATGCTGCGTGTAGGCAGCTTTTAAAGCCATGAGATAATTTGGTGCAGCTGTGACCGATCAGCTGGTGACGAGGGCGTGCAGGTGTAGCGAGTCTGTTGCCAGGGCGACGCTGACTAGTCCGGAGACACTCGTCACATCCCCAAGCCGTTCTGGCCTGGGAACGAAAGGAGTGAGTAGGGGTGAAATAAGGGGAGGGTGGGGAATGACCCCTGACAGACCTGCGTAAGCTGTCCAGACCAGAGAGAGTCCATCTGCGTTGGCCGCCCCGGCTCGGTGTCGCACTTCAAAGTGGAAGTCCTGGAGTGCGAGGAACCAGCGAGTTACCCTGGCGTTAGTGTCCTTGGCACGGGCCATCCACTGTAAGGGTGCGTGGTCGGTCACCAGGGTGAACTTGCGGCCCAGGAGGTAATAACGCAACTCCAGGACTGCCCACTTGATGGCCAGGTCCTCCTTCTCCATGGTGGCATAATTCCTTTTGGCTAGGGACAGCTTCCTGCTGATATAAATGACAGGATGTTCCTCACCTTCTTGGATTTGGGACAGGACCACTCCCAGTCCCATGTTGGAAGCATCCGTCTGCAGCAGGAAGAGGCAGCTAAAATCCGGGGCGCGGAGCACGGGCGAGGAGGTGAGTGCCGTCTTGATCTTACCGAGAGCCTCTTCTGCTGCTGCGGTCCAGCACACTTTCTCCCTTCCTGGTTAGGTCTGTCAGAGGGGCGGCTAAAGAGAAGAAGTTGGGGATAAAACAACGATAATAACCCGCCAACCCCAAAAAGGCTTGTACCTGGGTTTTTGTTCGAGGCATTGGTGCGGTGAGGACGGCTTCAACCTTTTTTTCTTGTGGACGGATGAGGCCTCGGCCAACTCGGAAACCCAGGTACCTTGCTTCTGAGTATGCGAGATGGCAATTGCGTGGGTTGGCGGTTAGCCCAGTCCGCCGGAGTTCCGAGAGCACCCTCCTCAGACGGTCCAGATGGTTCTCCCATGCCTCAGAGTGGACCACCACGTCGTCCAGGTAGGCGGCTGCGTACACCTGATGTGGTCGCAGGATGATGTCCATCATTCTCTGAAACATCGCGGGGGCCCCGTGGAGCCCGAAGGGGAGGGTCTGATATTGCCAGTGTCCACTAGGGGTGGAGAAGGCGGTTTTCTGTTTAGCTGATGGTGTTAGTGGTACCTGCCAGTATCCTTTAGTGAGATCCAGGGTGGTGATGTATCGGGCCCTCCCCAACCGATATAGCAGCTCGTCGACCCGAGGCATGGGATAGCCGTCGAACTCTGAGACTTCGTTCAGGCGGCGGAAGTCATTACAGAAACGGAGGGTGCCGTCCGGCTTCGGTACCATAATGATAGGGCTTGACCAGGGACTTTGGGATGGTTCTATTACCCCCAACTTGAGCATCTGTTGGACCTCCTCTTCAATAGCCTGCCGACGAGCCTCCGGGACTTGGTAGGGCCGTTGCCTGACAATCACTCCAGGGGGCTGGAGTCATGTTGGATGTCATGTTGGATGACGTTTGTCTGCCCGGGCCGGGAGGAGAACACATCCGTGAACTGACCGACAAGGTGTTGCAGCTCCGCTTTCTGGGCAGCCGACAGATGGGGATTGATGTTGACAACCACGGGATCAGTGAGACTGAGCGCCGTGATCTGGTCCCGGGTCCCCGTCCATTTCTTTAATAGGTTGATGTGATAGAACTGTTCAGCCTGCCTCCTTCCGGGCTGTCGCAGGCGATAAGTGACTGGTCCCAGCTTATCCACCACCGTATAGGGCCCTTGCCACGAGGCCAAGAACTTGCAGGCAGAGTTGGAGACCAGGACCATGACTCTGTCTCCTAGCTGGAATTCCCGTGGTTGGGCTGCCCGGTTGTAGTGGCGTTGTTGGGCCTGCTGTGCTTTGCTGAGGTGCTCCCGGACTAATGGTATGATCCGGTCGATACGTTCCCTCATCTGTTGGACGCGTTCGACGACGATGCGATGGGGTGCAGGCTGCTGTTCCCAAGCCTCCCGTGCAACGTCCAGGAGCCCAGTGAAAGCGGTCGCGGATGCGTTGGATGGTATTCGCTGCTCCCAGGTGGCCTGCCATAGGATGGGAGTGGGCCAGCTCCAGGACTGTTTCAGTTTTCGTTCGTGGGACAACGAGAAGCTCCTTGTTCTCCCCCCTCCGCTGGGCGACACAGTACAGCAGACCCTTACGGACCACGAAGTGTGGGAGAGGATGGGGCCGAGGGAGGATGTTGTCAACAACTCGGACCTGAGCCCAGCAGTGCTTTAGGCGGTCGTCCTCCCGTTGTTCCTTAGCAAACGAGCCTCCTCTCGCGGCCTGCTGGAACACATCATAAAAAAGGTTAGTATTTTGAGGGGGACTCACCATCTCTCCCGCTGTCTGAGGCCAGTAGTGCGGGGCGGCGACAGGGTCCTTGTGGCCGCTTCCGACGTCGACGGCTCCCTTTTGGGCTGGCAGGCTGTGTGGCGGCAGCAAGCAGGCGGTCAAACCCCGGCCAGTCTCTTCCCACAAGACGGACATTGGTAGGACTTTCAATAATCCGGCCTCCACAGGCCAGGCGCCATGGGCAGTGGAGATCGTCACTCTGCGCGCAGGCACTTCTTGTGTGTCTCCATGTACGCAGATAATAGATAGGAAGGTCTTCTGATCGGGGCGAGGTGGGCACAGCCGAGCTTGGATGAGGGTGACTGCACTGCCTGAGTCCAGGAGAGCCCGTAAAGGTTTTGCGTTGAGGGTCACGTCTGCCTCAGGTGCCGCTGGTGGGACGCACCGATGGAGGATACAGCCTGCCAGCCAGGTCCGCAGAGGTGTCAAGGGTTCGGCGGTCGACACTGATTTGTCCTGTGGTGAGGGAGCCATGGGTCTGCTGACTGGCCGCGGGGTGCCCTCCAGCGTGCGTTGCTCCTGGACCACCCTCCGGGGAAAAGGCGGCGCTCTTTCCCCTGCCTCCCGGTGGTGAACGGCATCCGCCAGCTCGATCGCCTCCACAAGCTCCAGTGTGGTGGATGGGCTCTTCATCCCCACCACCTGTCGGTGGGATCGTGGGAGGGCACGGAGGAGGCGATCGACAACCACCCGTTCCGCTACCTGGTGGGATCCCCTTCAAGCAGCCAGTGTTGGGCGAGGCGAGTTAATTCAGCGGCCTGGGCACGGGCCGGCACTCGTACCTTGTACTCCCATTCATTAAATTGTTGTGCAGCGCAGACTGGGGACAGACCGAGCCTTGCCAGGATTTCTCGCTTAACTTCCGCGTAGTCTTCGGCGGCTGTGAGGGAAAGGGAGAAATAAGCGTGCTGCGCTTCGCCCGTGAGGAGAGGAGCCAGCACCCGCGCCCACTCGTCCACCTCCCAGCCTTCGCGAGTGGCCATGGTTTCAAAGATGCGCAAGAAGGCTTCAATGTCGTCGTCCGTCGGTCATCTTGGGCAAAAGGCGGGTGGCTTGAGTGCGGGGATCAGATAGCGGAACGCACGGGGCAGTGGCGGCACAGATGGCCGCGAGCTCTTCTTCTGTCCTGCCCTGGCGGGTGGCGAGATGTTCGACTATCTGCTGCTGGTGGATGCTTACTTCGGTGAGACGCTGTATTAAGTCCTCCATGTCCGGGGAAATGAGCGCGCCGATCTCCGCTGTAGCAAGCAGACAGAAAAAAGGAAACAAAAAACAAATTAGTGGGGTGCCGGTTGCACGCTTGCCGGTGATTCTTCATGTAATTATGCCCGCATTCTCCACCAGATGTCATGGGTGAAGAATCACATGACAAGGTAAGCTGAGTGACAAATCCCCGTAGGGTGGTTTTATTTACAATTGGGTGAAAACGAAATGTGAAGAAAAGGAGTGCTCGGTGCTGGCGTGGCTGGTGCTCGTCGATCCCTCATGATGCTGTGAAAGTGCATGTCCTGACATGCTCCAGTGTGGGCTGTCGGTCACTAGCTGCTTTCTACAATGAGAGAGAGAGGGGTTATTCATCCAGCATGAGCAGCTTGAGACGTAGAAGTCCATCTCATGCTGCGTGTAGGCAGCTTTTAAAGCCGTTAGATAATTTGGTGCAGCTGTGACCGATCAGCTGGTGACGAGGGTGTGCAGGTGTAGCGAGTCTGTTGCCAGGGCGACGCCGACTAGTCCGGAGACACTCGTCACAGTACATATACAGTAAATGAACATACTTTCCAGAAAGCCAACAATTCACTAAAAAAATTTTTTTTATTCGTCTTATGAAGTATTCTAATTTGTTGAGAAGAACCAAAGACTTAAACTACTTCAGTCTGTGTGCATTGAATTTATTTAATACACGGGTTTCACAATTTGAGTTGAATTACTGAAATAAATGTACTTTTCCACGACATTCTAATTTATTGAGATGCACCTGTATATACAAATGAATAATTACAAAACACGGGTCCAAGGAATCATAATCAAATTAAATGAGGAAAGGAACATGACCAAATAAGGAAACACAGGAAGAACTATGTGGGCAAAACCGGTCCAAATCTCTGACAGTTAACTACACAGGGAACCCTATCATTTTTAGTAAGTGCGAGTTAAAATTTGAAGTGGTCACATTTGTGCCAATGCAAGGTCTGTGCCGCTCGAAAGCGTCTGCTCTGCTCCATGCATAAAGCGCCCTGTTCTGGCCTAATGCTCAGTGGAACCGAGTCGCTAGGTGCTATGAAGGTAGCCTCCTTGGTCGCTGGGCCACTGTTACATCACTGCAACCCCAAGGCCTGTTGGTCCTTCTATTCAGGTAACCTCCAGAATGATGTGCTCCCTCACATCCTGATGGCGTTGTTCTGAGGAGCTGCCTGTCCAGGCCACGCTACCCATGTCCTGCCCTGAGGGGCTTCATGGGAGCTAAATTTAGCCCTGTTGGAGCTTCTATCGCTGAGGCATAGAGCAGCTTCGCTTTCTATTTCCACTCTGCCCTCACGGTTAAACAGTGAATTGCCACACTGAGGAGTCGGCTAGAGCTCACCGTCCTCCCGGAGGTTTTGAGTGAGGTGTTTTTGAGTGAGAGGAAACCCTTCCTGAGCTGGCTTTGAGAAGTAGTAGCTCTTCAAGCATTGGACCTGGGAGGTCTAGCCTAGGTGCTTACCTCAGCCCCAAGGCTGAGGAACTGGTGCACATTATGTTACATGGGTTGTTTAAACTTATTTCTGTAGGAATGATTCGATCGAAACTGGAGCTTGTTCTTATACCTTCTTTTGGGTACTCATCTCAAGACATGGCAGTGTTCCCCTCGCTAAGACAGGATCTTCTGAAGCATGCTGTTCTTGGGTGGAACGTGTAGGTCCTTCTCACCATTGAAAGCCAGGTACCTACCCTGCGGATGCCGAATGTTCGCCTTGAGCACGATTCTGCTCCCTGAGAGCTTAGAACTTCCCTCTAAGTCAGGAATTGTGTTCTCTGCTTCCCAGAGCCTCACGAGTCAGCATCAACAGTCTGTAGGACCCTCGGTATGCAGTGTGTCCAGGACGACAGACCTCTACTAGGAAAGTGCTTCCTTACATTACAGCAGTCACATGGGGCTTGAGTCCTGTTAGAAACAGCCTTGTTGAGTGTTGTGAACGGTATCTAAGTGTTCATGCTAGCTAGGCACATTCTGAAATCCACGTTGCTGTAAGGATGCACACTAGCATCTTGTGTTCTTTCTAAAATCCTGCATGGTAGGGATTACGCGTTTAGCCTGGTACCCTTTCTTGAGCTGGATAGGCCCTGGTGCCTTGGGCCATGCTCAACTTATGTATCCCTGGTGAAACTTCTGAACAGGGTGCTGAAGACACTGCCTGCCTGGCCAGCTTCGCGAGCGAGGTCATGCCGAGCTGAAGGTAAAACCCTTGATGACGAGCCAAGGTCTAGACGGTCGTCCTAGATGACTGGCTATATCTCTTTAAAGCAGACCTGGGCATTTTACTGCCCCCATTTTACTATGCTTGACCGGCCCACGTGAGGTAATTGGTGAATTAAAAGTCAATCGCAAATAGGTGTAATTATGTGCACGCAATACAACCCCACTGTTTTTATTTTCAAGGTGCTATTATTATTATTATTATTATTATTGTTTTAACAATTTACGTCCTTTCGTGTAGCCATATCTCAAATGTGTTCGTGATCAAAGCTTCAAGAATTGTGAGTTTGCCGTTAGCCGTAAAATATTTTTTTTTTTCCTTTTTACTTATTTTTGTCTAAATATTTTTCTTCATTACACGTCTTGTTTAGTCTTATTTCGTATCATTGCGTGTTAAAAAATAATGTACTTTCTTATGCAGGCGCAAAATGTAAAACTACAGTCTTATTCACATATTTTTATAAGTAATAATAAATAATAACAATAATAATAATAAATAATAACAAATAATTGTATTTGTAAAATATTATATATTCAGTATATTTTACTTATCCTATTTTGTACCCATCTTAATTATTTAATTTATAAATTAGTAATTAAAACAGAGAAGCGTCCGCGCGATCACTTGTATTTTTTCTTGATAACGAAACTGATTTTAGGACACGCTTTCTGCCATCTCTGTCTCTGAAGCGCATCACAAAAAAAGAACTGAAACTCATCATATGACTGCCTCACATACATGAGAAATATATCAATAGAAAGTTTAAAATGTCTAACAAATTCGAAATGAAATCAAATACCCCCTGATTATGTAATCTGTATGAAGGTTGCATCTCGCTCTAAAGGCACGTCCAGCAGTCTACGAGATGAGAGTTAATGTTTTCGTTCATGAATTATAAAAATTTAAGTTTGGATTTTTAACATATTTAACATTTTCACATCTATGTTCAAAATGGGAGTGACAGTTAAAGGGTTAATAAATCTATGACATTTCTTAATTGATGAAAGCATTCTTCCCATTTTAACAATAATACAAGTAGTTTTTCATTGTAAAGATCATACCAGTTTCCTTTCAAACAAACTCCTCCTAAGCCACAGGAAAATGTGTCTTTATTTTAATTTATTTTATTTAGTTATTCGCACTTCATTAATTTAATTTATTTATTCACTCTTTAATTTTTGTCAGTTTTAGACCTTACGGTCTGTTAAATCAGCTGAAACCACATATGTACATGTAGGTAGTTAAATATCAAGATGAATGCAAATGTTTTGTTCCACGCTGCACAATAAAAACAAGAGAGGAGTCCTCACTGATTTTCTTCCCCTGTAAGACTGGTAGTTAAAACACACGTTCACGTGCATGTAGTTAATCGTCTAAACTTAACATCACACGAAATGTAAATAGCTTGTACCCCGCAGCCCAATAAACCAAAGAGGTTGTTTTAATAAACTGGTGTATGCTGTTGGAAAATTCTTGTTTCATTTTAGTGAATATTGTTAGTTTAGTTACATTTGTTATTTCTTTATATTCACTCCTAGATTTTTAAATCCTCAACACAAGCGCAGACACATACACAAACACTCACACAAACACAAGCACAAACATACATGCAAACTCAAACGCAAACAAATGCAAACGCAAACATACATGCAACTAAAACACAAACACACACACACGCAAACTAAAACACAAACACGTATGAAAACAAACATTCATGCACAAAACAAACACAAAAAAACAAACATGCAAACACAAACATACACGCAAACTCAAACGCAAACACACACACACCACTAAAACACAAACAGTATGAAACACAAACATGCATGCAAACTCAAGCGCAAACCTGCAACACACACAACACACACACTGCTAAAACACAAATGGTGAAACATAAGCAGCACATACAAAAAACAAACACAAAACAAGGACACATACAAACACAAACACATGCAAACTCACATGAGCATAAATGCAAGCATGTGTGCAACTAAAGTACACACACACACATGCAAACTAAAACAAACATATGAAAACACAAACATGCAAAAAACAAACACAAAAAAGACAAAGACACATGCAAACACAAACATACATGCAAACTCAAATGCAAACACAAACATCCAAACATACATTCAAACTCAAACACAAACATACATACAAACTCAAACACAAAATGGTAAACATAAATGCAAACGCAAACATACATGCAACTAAAACAAACACACAACAAACAAACACAAAAAGACAAAGACACATGCAAACACAAATGCAAACAAATGCAAACACAAACAGACAAAGACACATGCAAACACAAACATGCATGCAAACTCAAATGCAAACACAAACACAAAGCACGCGAACTCAAACTCAAACATAAATGCAAACACAAACATAAACACAAACATGCGCGCAAAATCCACGATGATGATGGAAAACCGTATGATTAAATAACAATGTAACTTTTGTTTTAACAAGTAAGTTAAGTTTTGTAGATTTTTAGATCTTTCACACATAAAGCCATGATGAGGATTAGAAGTTGTCAAATGATCCTCTGATGAGTGCAAGAGACACTTACAAACCCAAATAGACTAAAAATTTGCTGTTGTAAGCTTGTCTGCAACAAAAGAAGTCTTAAACAAGGTGCAACAAGTGACCCCATTTTTACATCAGATTATATTTTCTTTCTCATTTTAAAACGGTATTATTAACCATGCTTTTTAAATGCAACATATTTATTGTCACACTGTAATGCTTTATTTTATTAAAATACAAACAACTGTGTCTTTTATAGTTTAGTTAAAATTTGATCAAATAATTGGTAGAATAAATGATCAAGTATTCGATAAGACCCATCCCAAGGTGATAATCACCCAAGCTGATGTGTCTGATGGTTTGTGATGACATTGATATCTTACTGATACAGATGTGTTAAGATGTTAAGTATGTGTAAAATATTTGTAAAGTTCAATATTACTGTTAAAACAGTTTTAAAAGCATGTTTTTGTGTAACACTGTCCCGAGACAAATGAAAATGTATGAAAGACTCTTCTTTTAAGATATTTGTAATGCAGACTAAAAAACTTTACATTGACAACTGAGGTTATTCTCTTGAATATGTATACAGTAACCAGTGAGTTCATGAAACATTATTGTATAAATACATAACCTTGTAAATTCATAATGATTCTACCATATTAATCAATACAAGAATACTTACTTTATATATACCATATCTGACTTTCTAATCAAAGCACAAAAAAGCCTTTTTTTTCTCTAAGTTATGTTTCTAAGTTAGTCTCTCTCTCTCTCTTTCACACACACACACACACACACACAGCTTTTTTCAGACACCCACAAACTGCCAACAACATCCTTAAGTTTGTTTTATCATTCAGCTGTAGCTGAGACCCTAATGAAATTATTTTATGCATTATTACAAGTATAGATGCTGAAAGAGTTCATTAACCTGTTTAATATGAATAATATCACTTAAGACTAGTTTGACAAACAGTGCAAAACAACTGTTTTGCAACAACTGTTGCAGAAAATGTATTATAACACCACAGTAGGATAAAGCTATGGATGAGCGATTGACCAACTTATCAAATGCTAAACATATTTTTACAAGTTCCTGCTTACATAGTTTAAGATGAAACTTAAAAAATATAGGCATGAGCTAACAATCGGTAAAAATACTGGCCACACTCAACATACAGAAGGAGAGACTGAATATTCAGACAGCTAGAGCAGGACCATATTTACTTTTTCTTATGATAAAGACAATTATTTGGTTTATTTGGTATCTCGCTTCACAACAGTTGCTCCATTACAGCACACACGTCACGTCCTTTTTAGCATACGTATCTCGTATTATTCTGCAATATAATTGTTTAGTCTAAATATGTTTTAACAGTTCTTTGTGTTTTTGTTTTTACAAAGTTGTTAAACGCTGTAGACTTTAAAGTCAGGGAACTACATTACCCAGCATGCACCTCGGTCTTCAAACATGGCCGCTGGGGATACATATCCCAAAACACTCATACATGGCAGCCCCCAAAATCATTGGGCTTCTGATTATACGCACGCTAGATACAATATATAAAAAGACTCACATTTCCACAATTTTTGTGAAGTATACGCTCCTTCAGTGTTGTGATGTGACAAACCCCATTTTTTGTGATCTGTGTTAGTGATGCAGAGTCCAATTCATTTCTGCGAAATGATTCATTTGGACAGTTCGGCTCAATGAACCGATTCATCAGTTTTCTTTTCATCGGTCATTTCTTTTCTAACAACTCAGGGTCATTTTATATCAGTGAAACATTTAAATAAAGTTAACTGTGTCAACACGTATTGGTGATTATTGTCTGTTGTTCATTTAAGTGAACAATGTTCGTGATCCTTCATTGTTTGTTTAGCTTATTCGTTTTTAGTTGGTTGCAAAAGTGTCAGGCATGAAGTTTATAACAACAGGTTTCAGGTGGTTGGGATGCGTGCAAGCGGTGAAAACTTGACAGTAAATGCGACAGAGCCGAGAGTGTTACTCAAACACTCCTTTGCATTATCTTTTTAATAAAATATTGCATTGAATGTCACTTAGACAAATTCTGTAACTGTGTTTCATAAATACACTGAAATGAATGTAAGCATACAAACCTTTATAATATAGCCTAACAACACAACAGACTGATCCCTGGTAAGTACGTTTAAAATCGCTAGATATCTTGACTTTATCCGCGCCAGTGCGCTAGGCCTCGTCACACCGTTGTGAGATATAAACCCCAAAGTTTTTCATAGCGTTACACTTTGAAACCACAACCATTTTAGATGTTTCCATGACTTTGTTCGCTCTTTCTGCCTGAATTTGTTTACCACAGTCTCACCATCCTTATCTTATTTTCACACCTAATTGTAATTGTCAAGCCTTAAGCTTTATTTTCTAGTTTTTGCTGTCATGTTAGCGGGACTCTTTGTTCATATACGTCGATATTTCTGTGAATTTGGTTGATTGAAGAAAATATCGCTTTTAAACTCCGTCTTCATTCGAGACATTTACGTTATATTATTAATAGTAACCTAGTTTATATCCGAGATCATTTCTTAATAATACTTTTCCTTCTACATCCTATTCCGTCTACTCGGTTTTTTTTTTTTTTCAACTGATTAAAAATTTCAATTTGTAAAATTGCTCATTTGTAAGTTGCTTCGGAAAAAGGCAAAAATCCAAAAATTGAACTCGGAGAAAATATTAATGAGTTAAGTGATTCAGCCTTTTATTTCGACAATATAGTGATGAATAGATTGAAGTAGTAAAGAAAAAAAATAGCCATTACAAACAAACAACAGTACTGACATTACAGGTGGTCTAGCCAGAAAATAAAATCTCTGAGGCCAGTATGTTTTGGCCCAGTATGAAGTCGACGAGCGCTCCAACGATTTCACATAACATGGATTCTGAATTTTTTGAAACCAGCGACACACATAAGTCTGTTACATACGTACACAGACAGAGAACTTCATTAATTTCCATCTGATCACTACGTGCAGTCATCGCATCCAGAATTTCTCTGGTGGTTACACTGATTGGCTTTTTGCTGTAAATAAACTCGTTTGTTAAATCAGGCCATGGATTATCTTTCAGGCTTCTTACAACGTCCATTTTATTCTTGAGGTTTGTTACGCGTTTGGTATCCCCCGTACAATCATGATTCGGATCGCACGTATGCTCAATGACCGTATGCATCAGTTTGATCATTTGTTCTCGGTAATGCGCTTTAAACGTAGAGCCTATGAAGTCTAGACCAGAACTCCAGTTGTGCTCCATTAGCTTTTGCACAGCGTCAGACATCCTTTTCAGAATTCGATCCTCTCCAAGAGATAAACTTTGTCCTCTAATGTTGTCACCGTTTCCTAGAATCAGGATTGATGGTTTTAATCCACTCCGGTCGAGGTCTTATACATTAACGCTTTGAATTTCAGGTTATGGGTCAGAACCCCTCAAAGCGTTATTAATTGAAAAATTGCAGAGTGGATCAGGCTCAAACAAATTGCTGAAGCTGATTCTGTCAGTCCATGTAGATAATGTTTTGATCAACAAGATGTTGCACTCGTTCCGTCGCTAGTGCTGTCAAACCCGGTATTGTTCACAGATTTAGGAAAGTACACTGTAGGAAAGTAACTGCAGAGTTTATCCAGAACAGCCGCTCTTAGCTCCGAGGAAGTAGTGTTTCGGGTGATGGCTGTTGCCCTCAAAAGTGGAGGCGGGAGAAGGTGGGGCCTGCAGGGGCGTGCTTTGACCGTTGACGAATTGCCTATCGATTGCTTGGGAAAGAGCCAAATGGTCACGTCGTATGGAATTCCGCAGATTTCTTAAAACAAGCGTATCCTGTAACAGAAGAACGAATTTGGTGGGCCCGCGAAAATGACAAGAGTGGTGGGGAGGCTGTGAGAGACACACGCACGCTCAAACAGAAGCACACTCAGTCGGCTGTGAAAGCTTTGGGGTAATAGAGATTTGCAAACCTCTCAACAACTATCTGTCACAAAGAGGAAAATGTAAAAGATCATTTTATCCATTTTCTTTATTGATGGTCTTATTTTTAATTTCAGTAATTGTTATCATTCTATTATTGAAAAGCATTTTATATACAACCATCAAATTATATGTACGGTACTTTCACATATATCGTTCACTCAAAACCTGTTAAAATTCTTTATTTATTCTGCTCATCTTTCTTCTTTTCCATTGTCCATACAGATATGTACACACGCAGGCTGGGGAGAGAGCTAGAGTAAGGGGTTAGAGAGAGAGAGAGAGAGTCAGAGAGAGACAGACAATGCAGCCTCACGCACAAACGCAGGCTGGGGAGAAAGTGAGAGTAAGGGTTTAGAGAGAGAGAGACAGAGAATTTGCCTCACGCACTCAAACACACAGAGAAACAGGGAGAGAGAAAGTTTAATCTTTTTTCATCTCTCATTTGAATTATGGATCCTTTCTCACTGAAAAAGGTAAGGGGAATTTTATTTATTTATTTATTTAAAAAAAAAATTTTTTATTTTATTTCATTAGTATTATTATTTATTTAAAGTCTTTATTATTATTATTATTATGTTTATTATGATATGTACCGGTACTATTGTTCAAATTGTTTATTTATTCTGTCGTGGTTCATTTTTTATTTTCTATAGAGAATGAGATTGACCAAAAATGCAAGCGATCCTTGGAACGCAACCTGACCCCAAAGGATGCCCGCCCCGCAACGGATGCGGGGGCCAGACTGTAAAATCTCCAAAGCATTCCTCAGAGAGCTTCATTCGTCTCCTGTCGTCGGACGGTCACGCACATACGCCGTATTCATGTAACCCGTCACCGGACGGTCACGCACATACACCATATTTCACTACCCCTAAGTCATACGTTGACGCGACACCTGGTAAACCCATCAACCGGAGGTCATTAGAGGGTCACAAGGTCAACACATCCGGATAGAAGTCACATGGGTCCGTGACACATGCGGCAGTCACGTGGGACAGCCCCCTGGGTGAGGCGAGGGGTAGTGGGTGAGGGGAGGGGCAGTGGGAGGAGGGGAAAGGTCAAAAGGTTAAAGCCATAAATCTTTTTGTCATAAGCAACCGTATATTGACTACTCACAAATAATACTGATGAAAAAGAATAGGTTGAATATTAACCACTTTTGTTACCATAAACTTACACAAACTTTCCTTTTTTCTTCATAAATCCCTTAATGGCAGATTTATTCAAACATACATATATAATTATAAGTTAAAAAAAAGCTGCTCTTTAGTGTTGTTTTAATGATAATGAACTGTGAACAGCGGATAACTTTGAGGTCATGCTAAGTGACATACTGTTCACAATCATCTTCCCGTGGCTGAAAACTGATTGCATTAGACATGATACATTTTGGTAAGCCATACAGCATCTTTCAACATACCTTATGATGTACATTCATGTGTATTTTGCGATATAACTTATTAAACCTTAAGAGAGTTGCGCTTCACGCTGCTACTTGAACTGAGGTGCAATAGCGATCTGTCAAGTCACATTTAAAACAATCAAAAAGGGATTCATTGTTGGTATTTCGTGATTGAATGTACAGGATTTGAAAGCTGAGACTTTGATGTTAATTTTGACAGCCCTAAATTAAACAGAGATTTTCTTTACTCACAGTATAAATTGCAGTTTGACACATTTTTCTGCCGCCTTTTGATTGACAGGACGTTATTAGCCCTGATCATCGGCTGATTTTGCATTTAAATAAATTGCTTTTATCGTCCGATACTGGCTGTTGGCCGATACATTGGTGCATCTCTATAGGCATAATTTCCAGGTGAGTTGGGTGAGACAAGTCCCCACCACTTTTTACCAGCGACAATATTGTCCCCACCACTTTTTTGAACATCTTGTGGCACGGACGTGAAATTATGCTTAATGTTTGTTGCAGTGTTATTAGGGATGGAACGTTCTCTTGCGGCTCATGCACAGTCTTCACATGAGCGCTTCTGTCAATTGCTTAATGCGTTGTGGAGATTGTCTGTTCATTCCGGTTAAATCACAAAACAAAATACACATGAACGTGTCCCTTCTCTTGATATACGATGAGTGATGAACATCTATTGTTTTATTAAAGAGGTCATCGGATGCTAAGTTCACTTTTACATGTTGTTTGAACATTAATGTTTGTTGGCAGTGGATGTACAAATCTACCCTATAATGATAAAAATCCATGCAGTGGTTTTTAATTAATCTGTAAAAATAATATCCCCTTTTTCCAAATCGAGAATGAAAAAAATGGGCATCCAATGACCTCGAAGGAAAAAAAAAAAAAATTACGTGAGGGCGGAATAATAACCAAAACCTCTAACATGCCTGATGAAAATTCTACCCCTGGGCTGTTTGGAAATACATATAGTTGCATGTGTATCTATGTATATTTATTCACTGATATGAATAATCTCAGGCCTAATAATACATATATATTATAGATCATGTAAGAATAAAACTATCACGTTAAAAATGAGTTCTATGTCAATACATTAACCCTACCCCCACCCACCCAAACACACATACACACACACCCACACACACCCCCACACATGTTGTGTTTACATGTTTTATGGGGACATTCCATAGGCGTAATGGTTTTTATACTGTACAAACCCTATTTTCTATCACCCTACACCTACCCTACACCTAAACCTAGCCCTCACAGGAGACTGTGTACACTTTTACTTTCTCAAAAAAACTCATTCTGCATGATTTATAAGCCTGTTTCCTCATGGGGACCTCACAAATGTCCCCACAAGGTCAAAATTTACTGGTATTGCTATCCTTGTGGGGACATTTGGTCCCCATAACGTGATAAATACCAGGTGCACACCCACACACACCCACGCTCGCTCCTTTGGATTTTAATAATCCATTAGTAAACGATGAAATTAATATTAACTAAGTTTAATAAATTCTGTAAAAGTATTGTTCATTCTTAGTTCATGTTAACTAATCAAACCTTATTGTAAAGTGTTTCCAAAATATTGTTCAAATTGTTACTGCCTTTGGTTATTATTTTGGAATAAATGTAAAAATGAATAAAACACTATGAAACATATAATAAAATAAAATAAAATTTAAATAAAATAAAAAGTAAAATTAATAAAATAAAAAATAAAACAAAATTATGTAATGTTTATTTAACCAGGAAAATGACAACATTAAGTGTAACAGGGGCATAAATACAGATAGATAGATAGACAGACAGATAATGCTTAATTATGTGTTGTTAATAGACTACACTATTAGGCTACTTTCCCCATCACCCATTTTAGATCAACTTAATCTATAAAGGTGCAAAATGCATTAATTTACACATATTTGAAAATCGAGATATTTCATGATATAGTTAACACTTTTGGAAATATTTAGAATAAAAAGGAACAAAATAAATAAAACATTAGCCTATATCAGTTACACCGTGCTATCGTGGCTGCTGTGTGTCACGTGACAGAATTATTTGTCAAATAAACTAAACACGAAGCATTCATTTGAGTTAAAATTGTTAACTTGCTTCTAGAATGCAATGATACATGACAGGTGAAAAATGACTGAATGAATAATACTGAAAGTAGGTTAAGATGAATTTTAAAAGTGTGCCCCCTAAAAGCACAAGTGGCCCCTGCACCAGCAAAAGTAGCTTAATGATTATGAATGCGTCGGGGGAAAAGGAGGCATTTGAATTATTTATTACTAAACTAGTGCTTTCTCAGTCAATGTCCGCTGCAAAGATGAAGTTGCCAAATGCCACAGTAATGGACATGCCTTTAGTAGAGAAATGCACCTTTTCATAGGACTACATAATTAGAGAATATTTGTTTTTGTTTGAATTGGTTCGTTTAATAGTATACATTTCAAGCTTTCTATAGATTTATCTCTAATGTTTGTGAGTTGGTTCATTGTTGTGATGTGCTCCATTTCATAGAGACGGCAGAAAGCGCACCCAAAAATTGAGTATTTTAAGTTCTTTCCACAGTCAAAAAAAAGAAAAAAACACAAGGGATTGCGCAGGCGCCTCCATATCATGCAATAAGCACAATAATACTCCCACACTCCTCATAAACACTTGAAATGTGCCTATATAGTGCATATACGGCCCCATCGGAGTGAAGGGCCGTAAGCAGTCCTACTCCCCTCCATATGCGAGAGATCATGAAACAAAATGTGAGAGATCTTTGTCCTGTCTCCTACACTATAAGACATATCTGAGAAGCAGCTGTGGCGATGCCTGGAACAGCATGTAGTGTACAACGTGTCACACTAGCTTTATGTTCAATATGGGCCAACGACCAGAAGCAAGGAACGTCTACTGGAGAGAGGATATGATGCTACTGGTGAGTAAATAGTCGACACAGTGAATCTGATTTCAAATCAATTCACAATAGTAAACTCTTCAATAAGCTTTACATTCAATAACCCAATTAAACAAAAAGAATTGTAATTGGATGTTCACTCCAACTCAGAAAGTAGAAAATAAATGTAGATAACACTTCTCCTTTCCAAACTTAACAGTATATTCAACCATGTAAGTTGAAAACGCAAGAACAATCAAATGATTCAATTAAACAGTTCATGAATCAAATGACTCAATTGATCAAAGTTTGTGAATCAAATGATTCAGTTCAAAAAGGCAAAATCTCTCTGTTTCAAAAGCAAAAATCAAACCAGTGTTTTGTGTGCAAAAGAATGAGAAAGATTAGAATTCTAATACCAGTTAATGGATTCAAAAGCACAGTTCAAAGGTCCGTGGGCAGCTCGTCATTTGTGCACACGTAATCGTGTACAAACACAGATGATTCCTCACCAAAGGATTACGTTCGCCACAAAACAGATATCTCTCACAGATGATCATGTTCGTAGAAAGAAACACAGTAGAAAAAAACCCAGCCTTGCCAAACACAAGGCAAAGACAATAATTAACTTCTGATTTAAACATTTCCATCACAAATGCATACACACACACACACACACACACACCGCAAATGGCACATTAACACAACTTTTTGACTGTTAATAAACATGTTGACACTCATAAATCACTCTTTTGTGTTGTTTTATGACCCATTTATCACTTTTACACATGGTAGCTTTAGCTCACGTGCTAACTAGTTCAACGCACGCAGTATGTGCACGATGTCGCGATTTTAGCTCAAAGGGAAATGTGTATAAATAATTACAATTAATTATGATTAATTACAATTATTTATATCAGCTGCCAGTAGTAACTGTAGCAGAATTAATTTTCCATCAACTAATCTGTTCGCCCAGCGAACATTCAGTATAATTTTTATATCAGCTCTAAGAAATGATATTTTCTTGGCCACAGAAAATAACTTTCTTAAAGTACCATTGCATTAGAGCATGTAGCTCGAATCGGAATCGTAAAGGGACATTAATTTGCAAGGCAGAATCAGAATCAACACTCATGTAATTTGTGCACAAGAGTTTTATTAACGAAGGACTAACACATAACTAATCTAAACAAACAAACACGAAGTCACTCATACATGGGGGAAGGGTCAGTGAGAAGCAGTTAGAGAGAGACAAGGAAATGAAGCTATGAAAAGAGTCAGTTAGCCACCTGAGTAAAACCATCAGTGCTGTCTACAGCTTATACTAAACCTCTGTTTGTTTAGTTAAATGTACGATACTTGCATTGCCTTGGTCGTTGAACAAGTGTCCAAATGCAGTCTCTGGTGAAAGTCTTGATGGTTGGAGCAGTGGTGGTTTTGGAATCGTAATCACGTTCTTCCGGGTCTGAAGAGTGATGAACTCCAAAGATGTTCTGACTCAATGGTGACTGGGAGTTTCATCCCATGTGGAAAGTGAAGAAGAACCAAGAGCTGAGAGGGACCCAGCTGAAGTCCTGTGATCTTTGGGGAATGGAAAGACAAGGCCACAAGGCCTGGCGCGCACTTAGGGAAGTCCTGAAGTGTTCTAGCTCATCTTCTTAGGTTCTGAAAGAACCACTGACTGACTGAGGCGAGTCATGAAGATAAATTCCAGGGTTGAGTGGAAACGTCTGGCTCTTTGTGGTCGAGATCCACAGCTCTGTATGTTGGGGCCTGTTGGGCCTGCCGGGCACGCCCTGTGCCAGCTCAGGCTCCCCGTGGGTTCCTCCACACAGGCAGCAATCGGAAGATGTTGCAGACGAGTGAAGAGAGTGAAGAGAGAGGGAAGAGAGAGACAAGGAATCGTTTGATGCCTCCAGGAGGTGCACGAACCAATGGTAACTTTCACCTTTGGAGTGAAAGTTTACGACTCTTTGTCTGTGAGCCTGGTATTTTGGATATGTAATTCGATTGGGTGTTGATGCAAAACTACTAAGGTTTCTTAAAACACTAACATGTTGCAAAGGTATCAACATATAATATACACCACCATTTAGATGATCAAAATACAAATTCAAAGAGACCAAACATGGCATATGTGGGTTAAACAGCTAGTCATCTATAAGCATTGTGTCTTTCCTATGGGCAAATGTAGCATGGGCAAATGTGCATTCCTCTGGGCAATAAAACCTCTTATGAGATCGTCGTCCTGGCAACTGAGCCCTTTTGGGGTGTTAGTTGGTTTGGGGGGTTGTCTCCAGAGCTCCAGCATATAGCTGGATTGTTGGGTTTAAAGACTATTTGTTAAATGTAACAATTAATGTATGTCTGATTGGTCCAGATGCTACAACGGCCTACTCAAAATTGCCTCATAACGAATATTTCAAAATGATATTAGACTAATACATGAAAATTCACTCACCAGAGCAAAATAGAATTATATATTATCACAAGTAAGATTAATCACAGAGCTTCAACACTGGGATCTGCTCCGTTTGCACTCGTCTGATTTTCTCTTCACTCTCCTCTCTTTCTCTCCGATGACAACACTTCAGGCTAACACAGTGATTCTGCAAGTTCTGCTGTTCAAGTATACTCAATCACATTTTTTGTTTGATTAATGTTAAATACGAGGAGTTTCTAGAGAAACACTCTATGCTGTGGTCTTGCATAATCTCGTCTTTCTCTCTCCACTTGTACTGAAAGCAGCAGCAGCGCCAGCGCAACCTGTGGGCGGGGTTTATGAATGCCTTGCTACTATTGGCTCTAAGGGATGTCTGTCACTGAAGTGAGAGGAGTGATTTGATGAATATTTTGTTCTTCTAGAACTTTCTCCTTTTTCTTTTCTTTTCTTTTCTTTTCTTAGCTTCCTTCAACTTTTCTTACATTTTAAATCATTCTTAATCTTTTTGCCAGTCGCCTGGGTTAACCGGGTTACATTCTCCCCGCCTTGAAGCTATGCAGGTCCCACTGCATCTTCCAGGCTGTGAAGTCACAGCAGAGCAACATCCACTTTGCATTTCCAGAAAGGTATCCTTAAGAGAATCAGACTCCTCCAACAAAATGGTGAATGCAGTGCTAAGCCTTTGCAATAGCGATTGCAAAACCAGAGAAAGGGGATTACCCAACTTAGGATACTGCAGCCTTTTTGGTGGTTCACGGTGTCTTTGTGAACATCTGGGGATATTTTCTAGTCTCCATTGAGCGGTCTCGGGGATTTGCCCAATTAATTGCTCCTCCGTGTGTGGAATAAGTGTCATTCCTTTCATCCTCTCCGCTGAAGGTCCTATGTCACTCAGCATGTCTGCTCCTGTAAGACCCATCACCTGTGTACCCTCTCTTTCAGGTTCATCCAGCGGACTTCCCTCCCCAGTGTCAGATCAGGAAAGTTCTTTTGTGACTTCACTGGAGTAGGATGTTCAGTGTCTGTATTAAATTCAGTTCTTGTTTCAGGGGAATCCATCACTTGTTGTTTCTGAGGTCTAGAATTGTAGAGAATTCTATTTTCAACACTCGGTAAGTGTCCAGGTAAGTAATAATACATAGAATCACTTTCTGATTCAGAATTCTCAGTTATACTTTCAGGTTCTTCTGTACCAGGGTTTGCTCGAGTTCAAGGCCTGCAAGGTGTCTTTGGTCTTACTGGTTCCTCAGGTATGTTTTCTCGCAAGAATCCACAGGGTAGTAGTAAATCTCGGTGCAATGTGCCCTCTGATTAAATGGTATAGACTGGTAAGTCGGCAGCTTTTTTCATCACGACGTAAACTTCTTTCTCCCACTTATCCGCCAACTTATGCTTTCCCCTCAGCTTGACGTTCCTTACCAGGACCTGATCTCCGACTTCAAGGGATGAGGTGACCACTCACTCATCGAACCGCTTCTTATTACGTCTTGCTACTTTTGAAGTGTTCTCACTTGCCACCCTGTAGCTCTCCTCCAGACGATCCTTCAAATTCCTCACATAACTTGAGTAAGACTGGGATGACTCATTAGCAGGGAAACCAAAGGCCAGATCGATTGGTAGCCAGGGCTGCCTCCCGAACATCAACTCATAAGGCAAGAATCCCATCGAGTTATTGCGTGTACAATTGTACGCGTGAACTAATGGCTTCACGAAGTCCTTCTAGCAGGTCTTTTCTTTATCGTCCAGGGTCCCTAACATCTGGTGCAGTGTCCTGTTAAAGCGTTCCATGGGGTTGCCCCGGGGATGGTAAGGTGTTGTCATCACTTTACGGATTCCTGCTATGCCACACAGTTCCTTGATCAACTTTGATCACTGAGGAGCTTCTCGGGAAACCCATAATAGACAAGGAAGTTACCCCACAGGCATTTGGCCACAGTTTGAGCCTTCTGGTTTCTGGTGGGTATTGCTACAGCATATCTAGTGAAATGGTCGGTGATTACTAGAATATCCTTAATATTGCTCTGATCGGGCTCCAGCAACAGTTAGTCCATGCAGAGTATTTTGACGGGTCTGCGGGTCGATATGTTCACCAGGGGTGCAGCTCGCTCAGGGGGAGTCTTTCGCTTCACACAGCTCTCGCAGGTCTTTATCTTTTCCTCCAGGGCCATCGCCATCTTTGGCCAGTAAAACCGGGTTCTAGTCACGTCCAGGGTCCTCTCAATTCCGAGATGGCCCATGTCATTGTGCAGGCTTCTTAACGCTTTTTCTCGGAGCTCCACCGGTAACACCAGCTGATACAACACACTTCCTCGGTCTAGCTTCCTTCTAAACAACATTCCATTCTTGAATTCAAATCTGTTCCACTCTCTCATCCATAGGGCTACTTCTGTGGGCTCCACTTTCCCTTCAGGTTTTCTCCTGGATTCAAGGTACTTAATGACCAATTTGTGCGTGGGTAGTTTGCTTTACTTTTGGTCAGTCCCTTGCTCGTGAAGGCAATTCCTCTCATTCGGCCCTCCTGCTCTTGATAAAGGGCAGCCCCAAGCCCAGTGGTGCTTGTGTCTGTGGTTAACACGTAGGGAAGGCTGGGATCTGCAAATCCGAGGACTGGGGCTGAAGTCAGCTTCTCTATCATGGTGTCGAATGCTCGCTGACATTCCTGGGTCCTTCGGTCCCCAAACTGCTCTTTAGGATCCCGGTACTCAATGTTTTCTTTGGGTCTCGTCTCTGGTTTTTCTGTAGAGGAGGATATCCGATAGTAAGATCATTAAGAAGGTCTTGTGATCTTAGAGAAGTCTTGGACGAACCTCCTGTAGTATCCCACAAATCCGAGAAAAGAAGTCAGTGCAGAGATGGACATCATTGTTGTTCTTTTTTACCCCTACTATTGGAGAGGCAAAGAGGGATTCCGATTCTCTAATGACACCTGTGTCAAGGAGTTATTTGAGATGCCTTCTTACTGCATCGACATCTTGGGGATGGATGGGCCTAGCACACTGCTTGAACGGTGTCTTATCGCAGAGATTGATGTGGTGTTTTACTTTATCTGTGTGGCCGTAATCCAAATCAGGCAGCCCAAATACATCTGACATCGAGTTCACTAGATCAGTTATCCTTTTCTTCCATTCGCTTGATAAGGGTGAGTCACCAAAGTCAGGAACGATCTTAGCTTGTGCAGGACTCACACCTTTGCACACAGGAGCGCTCTCAGGGTTTCTTCCTTCAATCACACTTTGGACGGCATGCACTTCGGCCAACACCCTCTCGGAGGGATTGTTAAATCAACTTGTGTCTCATTTCTCAGCACTATCGGTATCTGGACATTGCGCTTCGGAGGTAAGGGATGCAAACAACTAGACACTTCAGGTCTGGGACCACTAGGGTCAACGTCGGAACTTCAGCTGATGTTCCTAACAATTCTTGAGGAAACTTCAGAGTTAACTCGACATATCCCAGGTAGGGAACAGCCTGGCCATTTGCCCCTTCAACTTCCAACAGATGATCCAATGGCTGCATAGGGTGTTGCGACAGATGACTGTTATAGAAGGACAGAGAGATTGTCGTGACTTGAGATCCTGTGTCTAACAGGCAGTTTACTTCCTTTCCTTCGACTTTGACTCGTGCAGTGCATTTCATTCCGACCAGTCCAGTTGGTAACCTTAAGGAGTTCCTGATGTCTGCATGCTTGTTAAACACTAGAGGATGCTTAGGGCTTTGTTTCTTTTGCTCAGTCCCTGTCCGCCCTGTGACAGAAACTGCTTTTAATTTAAAGGCACTGCTGCAGTTCCATTTTAAAGGTCCCACTAAGCTCGTCTCTCCTTCAACTTTCGCCTCTTCTCCTCAACTCTAGATGAATTTGGTGGATTTTTGCAATTGATAGCAAGGTGACCATCATCCCCACAGCAAAAGCAATACCACGGCCAGGGACAGTTAGATCTCCTTTCAGTGTACTGTGGTCGCTCATTCTCCTTTCTGCTGACTTCATTTAATGTGGATCTGCGTGGACTGCTTCTCAAATGAGGTTTCAGGTTGGTTTCTCTGTGCACCAGAAGTGGCAACTTAAACTTTAAGTTCTGCTATCTGTTTTCTAAGTTCCTCAAGCTCATTTGTTTAAACTTGCTCCCTCACTTTCTGATCAGCCGCTGTTCTGATGGCTGTGATTTGGCCGTAGACAGACTCTACCAGCCTAAGGCACTCAGATGATGGAGTGTTCGGGTTCACGTTTAATGATGTCTGAAGCAGGCGGTAACAGGCTGTCAAGAATATTCCGCATCTTGTGGGACTCAGGAAGGGATGGATCATTCAAGAGGTAGTCAACACTTGCCTGCCAGGTGTCGAAATCAGGCTCATTGCTTGGATGAGAGCTCCTCCCAGAGAAGGCTTTTAGGCGGAATGAAGCATTGTGCGGGGACACTAGATCGCTCATCCTCACAATGTGTTCCATCACTACCGTCTGGAATCCTGGGGGGAGCATGGCGGACATGGGAAGTTTAACCGATATCGTCTCAGCAGAGCTGGTATCTGCATCATTCAAACAGCGAGGTGACACTGCGCCTAAAGTTGCTTTGACTGGGTTTTCAGGCTCTATTTCAGGACAGGGGGTGAATTACACCTTTCCAGCCGCTGGGGAGTACTGGCTGCACGTGTCAAAAGGTTTGTCTCCAAGGGCCAATGTTCCAGTCCAGGCTCTGCCCCAAGTGACGCATCTTCTAAAGTTCTCATCACACTCACCTTCATTGACTCTTGCTGGAGCACATCTTGTGGGAATTCTCTATTTGCACTGAAGGAGTGGAATCCTGAATCCATCATGGTCTTCATAATGATATTAATGATACTATTTCTTGTGTGATTATTAATGATTATTAATCAAGTTATTGATCAGTATTTAACCTTCTAAACTGTTTAATTTGATGATAGTATTTTAGTAGTGAGGGACTGCAGAAAATCCATTGCAGCCATCCTCCTTTGTTAATAGAATGGAATGTGTATTCTTTTTCTGCTGAGTTCTATCTTTTCACACGTTCAAGGTGCCATGTCATGAGGGGGTTCAGGCATACTGCCTACCTCCTGCCTACGTGATCCACGAGTGACCAGGACAGCTGTGACATAGACATGTTGTCCTAATAAGATATTAAAATGAATCCTGCCTTAATCAGTCTGCACCCTCAAAGTAGTGTGTGTGTAACAAACCATACTGATAGGATTCTTGCCAGAACTAGCCAACCTTGGAGTAAAGATAAGAGTTTTGTGTGTCAGTGTGTGTGTGCCAGCCTCTGTCTTTAAGTACAGGAGAGAAGAATACCCTAAAGAAGCTTGCCCTCTATCACAGTCCTGGTCAGAAATAGGTCTCTGGAGAGATCTGTTGTGTCTGACCCATGATCTCGTCGCCTAGATAATCATTTAGAGATATGCAGGTATGCAGCCGGAATACAGTGTCTGGGTTAGTGGGGCTCACTCTGTTTAAAGGCAGCTGGGGCTCAAGGTTGCACATGGCTGAATCATGCACAAACTCTACTACTGCATTACGATGAAAGTCAAGAGTCTGGATCTTCAATAAGTAAATCGCGTTGTATAGAGCCAAACCTTAAAAGGTATGTTTCTAGAACTTGATCCAGTTCAGTCAGCGTGATGAGGCTAACCATGACTGCGTTTTGAACATTGATGTTTTCTTGTTTCACAACATCCATTCTTCTTTAATTCACTGTATGCAACTCTTCACTTCAATCGCTGTTATTATCTCTCTCCTGGCTGGCTCGCCAAGATTTGTAGCGTACAACGTGTTTAGCGTGTTATACTAGCTTAATGTTCAATATGGGCAAATGACCAGAAGCAAGAAACGTCTACTGGAGATAGGATATGATGCTACTGGTGAGTGAATAGTCGACACAGTGAATCTGATTTGTATAGGAATTTAAATTAGTAAAATAATTTTTTCTTTCTCTTTGTAGTTTGCTTCAAGCAGAAGGATCATAGCAATCAACAATTAATTAGGATGATGTGACAAAATAAAATAAATTTTCAAAAAAACAATACTGTGTCTGTTTCTTTCAAATCAATTCACAATAGTAAACTCTTCAATAAACTTTACATTCAATAACCCAATTAAACAAAGAATTGTAATTGGATGTTCACTCTAACTCAGAAAGTAGAAAATACTTTCTGGGCAGCTCGCCATTTGTGCACAAGTAATCGCGTATGAAAACAGATGATTCCTCACCATAGGATTATGTTCGGCAAAAAAACAGGAATCTCTCGCAGAAGATCGTGTTCGTAGAAAGAAACAGTAGGAAAACAAAAAAAAAAACAGCCTTGCAAAACACAAGGCAAAGACAATAATTAACTTCTGATTCAAACATTTCCATCACAAATTCATACACACACATCTCAAATGACACATTAACAACTTTTTTACTGTTAATAAACATGTTGACACTCAGACATTACTATTTTTGGTCGTCTCATGACCCATTTATCACTTTTACATGTGGTAGCTTTAGCTCTATTTCAATGCACGCGGTATGCATATTTCGTCTGCAAAATGGTAAGTTATTTAAGTTATTTAATGCTCAGTATAATGTTGTTTGATGTTTTAAATGTCATGAAGAGTATAGTTTTTAGATGGTTTCTATTAGGAGATTTGTGATGATAACATAATGTCAGAAAAACCATTCGGTCCCGGAGTTGATGAGTAGGCTATGGTCTCTTTAGAATAACATTATCTAATTTTAATAGAAAAAAAAAACTGATGAGCTGCATCCAGTGCACAATCATGTTAGCTAATGAAATTATAATGAGTTACATTCCATTTTGCTGGCTAAAATTCATTCATTCGATTCGTATTTTTCAATGAGTGATTGCTATTGAATCAAATTCAAATGAATGATATGATTCAGTAATTAAAACTGTCACCTACTGGCAGTTTTAGTTTAATTTTTAAAGTATCATCTTTTCAGTTATTTAAATCATTAAACATATACAAATACACCTACAAGCCACTTTTGTGTTCTTCTGTGCCACCTCTGTAGTACAAATTAATTTTGCTAATACTGATTTCATTTGATTAGTAACTTATTGTTATTCTGTTGTTTTAATTAGAAATTTTAAAAAGCTTCTAAAATATATATATATATATATATATATATATATATATAAAAATTGACATAACAGATGACATACTTTTAATAAAGTTTAAAAAAAAATGCCATTACAAATGTAAAAACAAAATTCCCCTCTAATTCACTTTAAGGAGTCAAATATCACCTCATAATGGGAAGGCTAATTTTTGATTATTGATTAGAAGGTGCTCCTAAAATTTTAACTGCGCTCCTAATTTTTTAAAGTTAGAAGCACAAGTGCTCCTAAAGAGAAAAGTAAGTGTAGAGCCCTGATGGATTTATTGCATTTTGGCAAATTGGTAAATCTCTGAAAATTAAAATCTGGATTTAAATTTTTAATGTTATTATAACCTAAAGATGCTATGTGAAAGTTTGAAACAGAAAATAGTGGTTTTCATCTTGCCACTTTATTTGTATAGAAAACACATTTTTACTCAAATTAATCAAAATGGATTTACAGCATTTTGGAACCAAACTCTTCATATATATACACAGGTGCATCTCAAATTAGAATGTTGTGGAAAAGTTCATTTATTTCAGTAAATCAACTCAAATTGTGAAACTCATGTATTAAATTCAATGCACACAGACTGTTATTGTTTAAGTCAATTGTAAGTTGTTTTGGTTCTTTTAATTGTGATGATTTTGGCTCACATTTAACAAAAACACACCAATTCACTATCTCAACAAATTAGAATATGGTGACATGCCAATCAGCTAATCAACTCAAAACACCTGCAAAAGTTTCCTGAGCCTTCAAAATGGTCTCTCAGTTTGGTTCACTAGGCTACACAATCATAGGGAAGACTGCTGATCTGACAGTTGTTCAGAAGACAATCATTGACACCCTTCACAAGGAGGGTAAGCCACAAACATTCATTGCCAAAGAAGCTGGCTGTTCACAGAGTGCTGTATCCAAGCATGTTAACAAAGTTGAGTGAAAGGAAAAAGTGTGGAAGAAAAAAACTTCACAAGGAATGGACTGAGGCTGGGGTCAAGGCATCAAGAGCCACCACACACAGACATGTCAAGGAATTTGGCTACAGTTGTCGTATTCCTCTTGTTAAGCCATTCCTGAACCACAGACAACGTCAGAGGCGTCTTAACTGGGCTAAGGAGAAGAAGAAATTGACTGTTACCCAGTCCAAAGTCCTCTTTTTAGATGAGAGCACGTTTTGTATTTCATTTGGAAACCAAGGTCCTAGAGTCTGGAGAAAGGGTGGAGAAGCTCATAGCCCAAGTTGCTTGAAGTCCAGTGTTAAGTTTCCACAGTCTATGATGATTTGGGGTGCAATGTCATCTGCTGGTGTTGATCCACTGTGTTTTTTGAAAACCAAAGTCACTGCACCTGTTTACCAATAAATTTTAGAGCACTTCATGCTTCCTTATGCTGACCAGCTTTTTAAAGATGCTGATTTCATTTTCCAGCAGGATTTGGCACCTGCCTGCACTGCCAAAAGCACCAAAAGTTGGTTAAATGACCATGGTGTTGGTGTGCTTGACTGGCCAGCAAACTCACCAGACCTGAACCCCATACAGAATTTATGGGGTATTGTCAAGAGGAAAATGAGAAACAAGACACCAAAAAATGCAGATGAGCTGAAGGCCACTGTCAAAGAAACCTGGGCTTCCATACCACCTCAGCAGTGCCACAGACTGATCACCTTCATGCCACGCCACGGGCACTATGAAGAGGTGGCTCCAGCTAGCAGATCAAAAGGACAGACTTCGGGAGGCAGACACACTCTGTGAGTTTAAAAGTCCCATCTCTTTAAACTTGCATACACATGACACACTATCACATTTCTATAATTTAAAACCCTTAAAGGATTTTTCCCATAATTTCCCATATTCCCATAATATCTAATGTACTTGTTAATGTGTACGAAGAATGACATCAATGCTTATATATTAGTCGCTTATATACTATCTCCCCCTTATACCTAGGTTACAGTAATCACCTGATCCAGTCGGTATCGAGACCAGATGGTAGACCTGGACCCAGGAATGACCACAACACTGAATGTCAGCCAAGACCATGTCAACTAGATGGCATATTCCCTGTGAAGACCTCACTGATGGCCCCAGCACAGACCCTCAGCAAAGACTACGAGAACCAGACAAGCCCTCTGCACAGACCCTTTTTACCAGCTTCACCTGCTGGCATGATGTTTCTTCAAGCAGAATTGTTGGATGGAACATTCTGAATGATATTATTCCACAATCTGACTTGTGATGCAGCCTGGAATAATCATAACACGTTCATTTGTTTGGCCAGAGAACTGGTTTCCTGACTGAGCCTGCAGGTCTAGATAGGGTTTGGGTTCCTTGTCACTGTTGCCTTTTGGCTTGGTTAGTTGAGGAAACCTAATATTCAGAAATATTACTGACTTGACTGCACTGACACCATTGGATATGAACTGAACTGACCTGAATTATGACAATGTTTATGTATATATATATATATATATATATACACAACTAAAATACAACTTACTTCAAAAAGTCTGTTAATGTTATGTATTTATATTAAAGTATTTGGTAATTTTATAATTAAAGCCTTTTTATTCATTTTAAATGGTTGTATGTGTGTTTCTCTGCTGAATTACATTCACATTACCAAACAGAGTAAAGGAACACTCCAATTTTTTTTTTTAAACAGGCTCATTTTCCAACTCCCCTAGAGTTAAAAAGTTGAGTTTTACCATTTTCGAATCCATTCAGCCGATCTCCGAGTCTGGCGGTAGCACTTTTGGCATAGCTTAGCATAAATCACTGAATCTGATTAGACCTTTAGCATCTTGCTCAAAAATGACCAAAGAGTTTTGATATTTTTCCCATTTAAAACTTTACTATTCTGTAATTACATTGTGTACTAAGACTGACGGAAAATGAAAAGTTGTGATTTTCTAGGCCGATATGGCTAGGAGCTATACTGTCATTCAGTAATAATCAAGCAACTTTGCTGCCATATCATTGCGCCTGCTGTACCCATGGTATTACACAGCACCTGAAAATAGGCTAACTTCCGTCAACATAACCAACGTGACCACCTGCTTGCACAGGTAGACTATGTTCAGGTGCTGCGTAATATCATTGTGCCTGCTGCACCCATGGTACGGCAGCAAAGTTCCTTGATTATTACGCCGAAAAGGGAGTATAGTTCCTAGCTATATCGGTCTAGAAAATCAAAACTTTTCATTTTCCATCTGACTTAGTACACGATGTAACCACAGAAGAGTCAAGTTTTAAATAGTGTTGTGAATTTTTTCTTAGAGACCAGGAGACATTTTGGATATCTTGAAGCAGAAGTTTCTCTTTATTCAGATACTCGCTGCTTGGCACTGCAGTCATCAAAAAGTCTAACAAAATCTCAGCACAGCAGAGTATATAGGTTTGAAAGGGGGAGGAGTACATAGAAGTGGGATCAATCTAAACAAAGCATGCAAATGTGGTACAGGAAAACAGCTCAGTTAAAGATTTTTCCCAGCCTTGATCTATTTAGCATACAAGTGTCATTCAAATGCATAGGTGTTAAACAAAAGGCACAGTTGTACCTTGAGCTTAGAATTCACACTTAACTTGGGAAAACCTGCCAGATGCTCAGGAACTGCATAAAGACAAAAGGTTACTGTCTCAGGGCCTGGGCTGCCTGCTCTTAGATCGTCACAATATACATAACTTTTTCAGTTCATGTTGTTATATTGGAACCTATAACAAATATGCATAGGATCAGCATATTTTAAACAGATTCTTAAATTTGTAATCCTTCAGTCCCCCCTTTGAGAGTTCTAATAACTCTCACATTATTCAAATTTAAACCTCCATAAATCCATTCTATAGCCTATGTTTGTTAACATTAAGCCCCATCTTCCATTCATGTAACTTGAAATAGTTACAGGCACATATATCTTATTCTATGTCTTGTCCTAGATTTAATTAGGAGTAATAGTTCGTTTCAGAACCATAACTGTTGACACATACGACATGGATGGTAACATGTCTTACAAGCTACATGTTGACACAGAAAACCATGTAGCGTAAGAGTGGAAGTCCTGACGTCCATGGCACCTGAATAGCTGTGTAGTCTGTAGTTTTCTGTAGTCCATTTCCCACGTAGATTCACTCAGATGACTCTTTGTCCTCATGAAGCTTGTTCATGGATGTCTGAGGTGATGCTTTACTCCAGGATGCTGCTTTTGAAGACATCATGGCATGTACATGTACCTGCAACACAAGAAAACAGAGAAACAGCAGACCAGCAGTATTCATGCGTAGACATTTTTAGACTTCTGTTGATCGTATAGTGGTTTTAAGTCTAGTGATCGTATAGTGGTTTTGTTGACCTAGTCTTAAGTCATTTGACACCTATGGACCAGTGAGGTGGGGACAAACTGATGAGGGGAAAAACCTATGAGGAAATCTTCACCACAGGGTTGGCCCCCGAGGCCTGTTGCATTTCGGTTCTTCCCTGGGCTCCTCACTGGCCTGTGTGTTCTAGTCTGTCCCTGTAGTTAGTGTGCGAACTTAACTGTGCAATTACTCCATCCTCTAATGAAACATCAGTCATAGCAAACATCATAACCCATAGAGGATAGGTGAGTGACTGGAGTGTGCTGTAGTATTGTTTTTGGCTGTGAGTGTACTTAACCAGAGTTCCCCAGTGGGAGGAAGTTAACTTCCTTTTGTTCTATTTACAAAGAATCTTTTCATCTTTGTTGTAGATTACTGGGGTAATTAAGAACACTCAGCCTTAACAGTTAGCACCTCAGCAAGCTGCCCCATGAGTTTGGTGTAGTGGGGAGGGTCTGCTTCAGAGTTGCAAGCAGACTGAGTAGGAGCTGATTTACACTGTTCATTTCTCTTTCATACTTTTTGTTTTTCCTACACTCTTTCATCCAGGTGTCCAGGTTTACCACAGTAATGACAACTGCCCTCCCTCTTAGGACATTGACATTTCTGTTGGTTCTTTGTGTTGACCTGAAAGGATGCTGCTGCAATCTTTACTCTTGCTTTAACATCAGAGTCTCTTTCCCAAATAGCTATCATGTCTAGGTTACTTCTGAGAGTTTTGTTAGACCAAGTTAGATCTAGGAATGGCAAGGCTTTTCTGTACTCAGCTACAAGGCCATCTGACCAGATGCGGACTAGGGGTCCCTTGTCATCTAGCACACTTTCAGAATCATCAACTATTCCACTGTAAGTTACAGCTGTCTGGCAGAACCTTACAGTGTATTCATTCACAGTTTCTTCTTTCCTTTGCACACAGTTAGTGATTCTAGACCAGTCTATTTTGGGTCCCATGATATTCTTTAGAATTTTCAAAACACCTTCTCTCAAATCTGCTTTACTGGCATGTTGTAGTTCAGAAGTAACAGCAGGCTCAAAACTGTTGAATTCAGATTCAGTTACAATTTGTGACATCAGCTGTGTGACTTCTGGTAACGAAATGTCGTAGAGACGCATTTTGCTAGTCAATGCTCTTCTAAATTCAGAAAAATTTGTGCGTGCTGAGGGTAAGCTCTGAGAGAGTCTCTCTATATCTTCAGGTCCTAGCACTGGATGGACTGCTTGTAACTGGAATATGGGGGTTGCAGATGGAAGAGTTTCAACACCTACTCTGAGCCCTTTTTCTCACTCCACATACTTTAACTGTATTGCATTTGTCCTCTTGTCTACACAAAGACTGTAAGTCAGGATAGCTTTCATCTGACTGTTGGTCGTTTGAGTCACTTTTGGTTGAGGTCTTGTTATGGCCCACCTTTTTAGTGAGACAGGACACTCGAGTGTGCAGCTGTTTGTTTTGTTCTTTTAACTTAGCAATACACTGAGCTTGTTCTTGTGCTAAGGATAAGGTAAATTCTTTGTGGCAGCAGATAATGCCTTTAATGTTTTTCTTTCTGATACATGCTCCAAGTACCTTTTTGCATTCTTCAACTGACCATACTTTTTCTGCATCAATACCAAATTTCTTTGTCAAATCCAAGTCCATGTGCTCTCCTAACAATGATTTGAACTCATTGTCTATCCATAAAGGGGTAGCTAGTCCACCTTTCTCAGTTGCTGGAATCAACCTAGCATTCCTTCTCAACATTTTGTAATGTTTTTCTGACACAACAATACACTTCTAACACCTCCCTGGCAAGCAGAGGATAAATTTGTTAACACAGAACGACTGTTGTTAACCTTCTCTGGCAAAGCAGAGGAAAACCTAGTTAATACACATTATCACGTATTCAACCTTCTCTGGCAAAGCAGAGGATTCCTGAACATAAACTACTAGCACTTTACGCTAATCTTCTCTGCCTAAAACAGAGGATAACAGACATTAGCACATAATGCTAATCTTTTCTACCTGAATAGAGGATAACTGGTCTGTTAACCAAACCCTGCAGCTGTTTGTTAACACTTCTCTGGCAGTGCAGAGGCTAACCACATGTACTGGTCTGTAGTGGTTCTTTGAATAGAGTAACACTCACCAAATCATTGTTGAGCTGAAAAAGTTTCTGGAATTCAGTCTGGAACGATGTCAGATCTTTGTTGAGCTTGAAGTTTCAATCTGGATTCAGGTGAGGAGCTCTATCCGGGTCACGGCACCAAAACTGTTGTAAATTTTTTCTTAGAGACCAGGAGACATTTTGGATATCTTGAAGCAGAAGTTTCTCTTTATTCAGATACTCACTGCTTGGCACTGCAGTCATCAAAAAGTCTAACAAAATTTCAGCACAGCAGAGTATATAGGTTTGAAAGGGGGAGGAGTACACAGAAGTGGGATCAATCTAAACAAAGCATGCAAATGTGGTACAGGAAAACAGCTCAGTTAAAGATTTTTCCCAGCCTTGATCTATTTAGCATACAAGTGTCATTCATAGGTATTAAACAAAAGGCACAGTTGTACCTTGAGCTTAGAATTCACACTTAACTTGGGAAAACCTGCCAGATGCTCAGGAACTGCATAAAGACAAAAGGTTACTGCCTCAGGGCCTGGGCTGCCTGCTCTTAGATCTTCACAATATACATAACTTTTTCAGTTCATGTTGTTATATTGGAACCTATAACAAATCGTCGCTGTCGGGCGGAATCCTCGTATCTCCAAAACCAATATTTTTCAGGAAATAAAAAAAAACTGCATTTTTTTTGTGTTATTAAACATTGTATCGTTAAAGTTGGTATTATACCTTATATTGCTATCATATACTGTTGTGTACCAACATTAACACAACATTTCCCCATAATCGTGTTTAAATGGAGATACGAGATTTATGACTTGAAAGCAGGGAGATACGCGGTTACGCTGTCATTGATTAGAATGGAACGGACACAGACGTCGCTGCTGTCAGCTGTGTTTATCAAAGTCTGCGGTCGCGTTGAGCCTTTTGACAAGAGATAAGGCTTAAAGAGCTATTCAAAGCTAATGATTGCGGTTACATACATATTCCTAAACTCTATTTTAAACGTTTAAGAGCTATGAGTAATGCAATACCAAAATAAAACGTTAAACAGGCTAATAGGCGGAGATTAATCTGCACGCAAAGTCGGCGGTCGCGTTGAGCCTTTTGACGAGAAAAGGCTTCAGTAGTTACAAAAATTAATAACTGTGGTAACATCTTCCTACACTCTATTTTAAAGGTTTAAGAGCTATAAGTAATGAAATACAAAAAACGATGAGGTGACTAGGCTGTCTAATAGACAGAAATTATCCTAATCTGCATGCAAATTTACCTTCATGGCTCACAGGCTTCATTCTGCACGTAAGCATTACAGCTATCGATTTTTAACAAAACAGGCCTACTCAAATGTATCTAAACTAACTATTTTCACTCATTATTGTTTAAAAAACAGACAAGAGTTATCCAAAGATAGGCTTACTTGGCGCCATTAGACAGCCCTTTTTCTCCCATAAATAAAAACTTGCTACTATTTTACATGCACAGTGTCGAGAGGCATAGTCTAGAAGTAGGCCAAACAGCTGAACAGTAAAATAATAATAAAAATAAAAGCTAAGTCAATAAAATAATAATAAAAACAATAATTTAATGGTGGTATCCAAAATCATTCAATTTAATTCAAGTATTATATCAGATACATTTAAAAACAATGCACATGTATGTCTATTAATAAGCCTAGTAAAAAAGTAGATATTACATAAATACATAAATAATAAATATTATTGATATCTTATATCAAAACTATAAAAATATCTGATATCTTAACTGATATCATAGTTTAACAGATTAACAGTCAATATGACGGCAATGTAACAACACGCACATAGCCTCACAGATGCATGCACACAGACAAGGCTTGCTTTACTAAGCCCATTACTGAGTGTATTTGTGTTTGTGAGTAGGGTGAGCCCTTGTCTGTGTGCGTGTATCTGTGCTCTGTGTGTGTTGTTACATTGCCTGTGTTAAGGGATAGTTCACTTCAAAATGAAAATTCTGTAATATATTCACCCTCAAGTTGTTTTCAAGAGTTTCTTTCTTCTGCTGAATACAAAGGAAGATAATTATTTAGAATAATGTCAGTAACCAAACAGTTAACTGGACCCATTGACTTACATAGTAGGAAAAAAAATACTATGAAAGTCAGTGGGTCCAGTTAACTGTTTGATAACTGACATTCTTCAAAATATCTTCCTTTGTGTTCAGCAGAATAAAGAAAATCACCAAGTTTCTTATCAAGTTTCAAGTTTCTAAGCTAGTGAAGCAAATTGTTGTAAAAGCTGTGAAAATCCTTTGGGATGACTTCCTTCAGGTCTTGGAGGTGTTTGAATTTCAGCTCGTTGATCTTCAGGCGGTCTGAATAGAGTGGGGTGACTGCTGCTGGGGTGGCACATGCTGCTGATGAACATCTAGGCCCAACTGCCCGTGGCTCCCTCATTATTTCCTTCTGCTTCTGTTTTCCAACGTATGACTTCCCAACCATTCTTCTTTTCTTGTTGATCACTTTCTTCCAGGTTTTTTCAGCTCTCAGTCTTTCCCTTGGAGGTGCGCCTTCCTCTGCATTAGAGTCCTCTTCCCTTCCACGATTGAAAACTTCGAAATACACACACAAACCAAACGTGCATGAATGAGTTACATCTTTATACATTGTCAACAGTGTTAACTCTTTAATGAGAAATTGTAGAAAAGCATCTAACCTACCCGTGTCAAACTGCACCTGCTCTGGAGCCAGCAGCGAGGCCTCCTCTCCCTCCAGACCACCAGATAAATCTTTTCAAACACATGGTACAATTAGTGTGAATATTTTTTTAAACAAATGTCTATTGTTGTGAAATCCATCTGCATAAAACTCATAAATTTTGGCATGTGAAATCATGATTATCTCTCAGAAATTTACTCTACCAGCATGCACCACTGTATCCTCCATCACTGTATCCTCCATTGTTGCTTCCTCTCTCTCTACACTCTCTCCATCAGAGCTCTCACTCTCTATTAGAGCCCTTGCCTGATCATATGGCACATTGACCATCTGACAGAGTTCCTTTAAGGACACAGACATGGTTGCTGCAAAAAAAAAAATGAATAAAGGTCAAATGATCATTTCCCTAAGTTATACGGCATGTTTACGTATGATAACGAGGCAAGAAGCCAGCTAGCTTGCTTAAAGTCATGTCACCTTTATTTATATAACGTTAGCGCTTTTAAAATACAGATTGTGATGAACATGACGACAAAGGCAGCTAGGTTACTTGTTTAACATGACGGCGTGCCTTAACATTGTAAGCTACAATCCTGACATAGTAAGTTACATTAAATTATGTTGTTCCTCAGACGAGCGGCAGAACTAGCGGGGGGTCGCGATTTTTTTTTTCTTTAAAGCCCCACGAAAATCAGGTTAGCTATCTCACCAAACATGACGACAAAACCAATGCATAGTGACTAAGTAAGTCAACGGCAGGCATTTTGTGTGCATTAAATTCATTATTCTCGTCAGAAACAAAACCATGGAAGATTTCAATCAATAAGATAGCTACCGTCCAATGCTAGACCTAGCTGAAAGAAAAATCTAGCATCCTCAGAAACGATGCATTACACCTTAGCACTACCATTGCTTCAAGATCGAGATAAAACTGTTATATATAATATAATTTACCTCAAACATTTACCTCAGAGGACGTTGCTCGACGAGGATTTCTGGAAACGTTCAATCTTGAGGGCTGAGGAGACAAAATGCCGCGAAGTTTCTGCCGCCCACGAAGTGAAGAAGAGGTGGAGTTAAGAGGATTCTCAGACAGTTGAAGTGTCCAATGGAGTTAAGAGATTTGCTCTCAAGCTATTTTCAACACCTTAGATTGGTTAATAATTTGTAAAAATAACAGACCCACGTGGGGACAGACCAATAGCATCGATTTGTGAAAAAATATGAAATTGACTAAATTTGGACATACGAGGTTTGCGCCCGACAGCGACGAAATATGCATAGGATCAGCATATTTTAAACAGATTCTTAAATTTGTAATCCTTCAATAGGAAAAATATCAAAATTCTTTGATCACTTTTAAGCGAGATGCTGACGGTCTAATCAGATTTAATGATCTACACTAAGCTATGCTAAAAGTGCTACCGCCAGACCCGGAGAAAGGCTGAATGGATTCGAAAACCGTAAAACTGAGAAAATAAGCATATTTTCAAAATAGGGGAATGTTCCTTTAAAGTCTCTGGGCCAGACCAGGCCGGGACACATAAAGTAAATAAGTTGTTTTACAGGGTGTGGGCCACATCTGGGCCAAAAGAAATTGTTTGAGTCAGTTTTCAGTGTGTGGGGCAGTTTTGGGCCAGAACTTAAGCAAGTTTGTGGCCCAGAGGTGGGCCAAACAAATTTTGCTATTTGGGTAACGAATATTTCAAAATGATATAAGATTAATACATGAAAAATCACTCACCAGAGCAAAACAGAATTATATATTCTCACAATGAAGATTAATCACAGAGCTTCAACACTGTGATCTGCTCCGTTTGCACTCATCTGATTTTCTCTACACTCTTCTCTCCGATCACGCTGACGCAGCGATTCTGTAAGTTCCGCTTTTCAATCAAGTACACTCAGTCACACTTCTCGTTTGATTAATGTTAAATACAGGGAGTTTCTGGAGAAACGCTCCGTGCTGCGGTCTCGCACAATCTTGTCTTTCTCTCTCCGCTTGTACTGAAAGGAACAGCAGCGCCGGCGAGATCTGTGGGCGGGGCTTATGAATGCGCTGCTACTATTGGCTATAAGGAATTTCTGTCACTGAAGAGAAAGGAGTGATTTTGTTTTGTCCTTCTGGAACTTTCTCCTTTTTCTTCTCTTTTCTTAGCTTCCTTCAACTTTTCTTACATTCTGAATCATTCTTAATCTTTTTCCTAGTAGCCCGGGTTACCCGGGTTACAAGAAGCTTGGCACATTTGGCCATCAATGCACAAAGAGTGATGATTCTGATTTAAGACTGTAAATAGAAAGTAAATATATTCCCAGTGCTATGTGATGTCATATTGCCTTTGTCTCACATTCTGCAATGCTTTTTATATGAATTGTAGGCGAACTGTATAACAAAATCTTTGGGACTGATCAATTTAACCTACTTAATTTACTTAACTTCATAAAATTAATTTAATTGAAAAATTAAATTGTGATGAGTAAAATAATTATGTTATAAAATGTTACAAAATCCAGTGGCCAATTTTATTATTAATATTAAAAAAACTGTTTTGGTCATAATTACTATTAATTGCCCAGCACCAATGATCTAGCACCCCCTGCAGGGACACCCTGTCATTAAGTTATGTGAGAGCTGCATAATTTCCAACTCTTAAGCCAATTTCAAATAGGTTAATTAAGATCTAATTAAAAAAAAAAAAAAATGTTGTAAATTGTATTGTTAAGCCAAAACAAACACGATATGCATTTCTTTTTGACACAAAAGATAATTCTATTTTATTTTGTGTGGAGGTCAGTGTAAATGTTGGCTACTTATAGCATATAATATAGCCTACTTATCCTCGAGCCTTCTCTCTATATACAGTTTTAAAGGCGGGTCATGTTAATTTAGAATTGAGTGACAGTAGAATGACCAAACCCCTACAAGAAATTAACCTAAAGGGTCTGAAAATGTGTGCATGCAATACACTGATACGTATTGATATGTATTGCATGCACACATTATCTAGACATGAAACGTGAAGCTACAACAAAGAAAGTCAAAGGAGTGAAAATGTTTAGTGAAAACTGTTATTATACTCCCCTCTTCGGAGTCCAGTACAGAATTGTAACGTTACAATTACACAGACACATATGATTGACATCACAGCAGACCATAGTGGAGGCGCATCTACAAAGCGGGAGGGTGCTCTCAACCAATGTGATGCGCAATCAGAATAGTGGGCGTGCCCCTTGTGGTTGTAAGGTTTGGTTGCGCTCGCTGAGAACTTGACACAGTGTTGCAGTAAATCAAACAGAGCTACAGTAACAGCGCTGAAATTTGTCACACTGTTGCAAGTATTTTTGGCCAGTGATACAAGCGAGAGATTTCACTGCCGTCTCCCGTTTGGGGAAGAGTTGAGTTATTCAGCAAGGAAGTACGTCGGATCGTTTTCAAGAACAGTTTCAGAGAGATTCGACACATTTGACTGGAAATGTCTGAAAACAAACCAAATGATGATCCGAAGTTATCCACGACGGACAGAGTGGTTAAATGTAAGTAGAAATCCCATGCCACTTGAAAATGGTAGGGCTCAGAGACTATTTGAAGTGCGTTAACCTCGAGATGTGAGTGTTAATGTGTCCATGCAATGAGCAGGCGTCATGGTTTGGTAATGCTCTATAATATGAGATCTGCCCATGGAAAAATGGGTGGTAGCCGGCTGTATTGGTAAAAGTAGGAAGTAAAGGTAGTTGTTGTTATGACAGAGTTGGTTGCATTGTTTATTTGTCCTTAGAAACGCAATATAAAGCCTTACTTTTGAAGTTAAACCAAACCGTTTTTGTATGCGCTCCAGTTATGGCTGGCGAGTTTTAAATAACATATTTTTGCATTCTTTTGGATTAAAAAATGTAGATATTGCACAATACTGACAGCATGAAAAATCCAGCGCAACACTGGGTTCACAGATTTTGCGTGTCTGTTTTTATTACATGATGATCATTTTTGACGTGAGGCAGCATGTGACAGTTTGGAAACAATCTGTCTCAGTGGGGCTTCACTGTGCCTTCAGTTCAACAGACACACTTGCAGTCATGTCCCATTTGTTCATCCTCATCATGGCAATTGCAATCATTATCATTTGTTGATTCGGTAGCTTGTCATTGCGATGAATCTTATTTTCCAACACAAAACACTCTGCTGTACTTTGATGTACCAAAGATAATGAAGAGCAATGTTATTGTATATACCCAGTACATCGCTGTTTTGTACCATTCATATTTTTCATCCAAAATAATGTGCAGTGAACTTGTAATGGTTTCTGCATCCATCAGGCATAGCAGTGGCTGATGAGCTGTAAGGGCCACTACAACTCAAAAGCTTTGACAACTCCCTTCCCAGCCATAAGCATGCAACAACCTCCTACTCCAAACGCACATATCCTCACTGAAGTAATTCGGCAGCCAGACTGTGGTTTTATAAGTGTGGGGATCTGATATAAATTGATTGCTCTTATAAAGGTACCCAGGCTGCTTGGATAACTCATTTACCTTTTCCTCCCTTCCATCAGCTCTTACCATAGCCTCTGTGAAACATCAGTTTCCTCTCACTAGTTGGAGGATGGGAATATGAGGGCTGGGAGTGCTTTAGGAAGGAGTTGCACTTAAATGTTAAGAGACTGTTGCACAAACAAGCTGAGCTCCAGAAGTCCTAAATGCTCAGCTATTGTATGGTGTTAAAGTGGCTTAGGGTCAGTGGGTTTTCGTTTATGTCAGGATTGTGTTATTATCTGCAGCTCTTTAAGAAATATATCCTCAAAAGACTATATGAATCATGTGTTTATGCTGTGGTTTTGTAGTACATGTTGTTCGCACCTTAAATGTAGATGATGTGATACATTGTGTAGCATGCCATTCTCATTCATTTATTCAACACATCATTTGAGTCTCGTACTTAGTTTCAGTGTTTCCTAAATTTAATATGTTTTTTGGGAAAAATACAGACTGGCATTGTAAGCACTGCATTATTCAGATAATGTTTATTCAGCTGCCAAAGCTCTGCTTTTGTCTTGTTTATCTGCTTTTGTTTTGTCTGTTGACAAGTGAGACTGTCTCTATAATTCTGTCTTGAACATGTTCAAAGTCTGGCCTTAGAATTTTCATTTCAGGTCATTCCAACTCCCCCTCACTAGTAATTGGTTTGGATTTTTTGGACTGTAATAATCCAAGAAGAACTGCAGGGCAAGTTTGATTAGATAGAGAAGTTGAATTTGAGTGAAGAGTTTAGCACTGATGTGCAGATGATTTCTTTTGTATGTTTGGTTAAAGCAGCACTCATTCAGACAAATCTATTATCTGTCAGTTGCTCTAAGCTGTGGAAAGATAAAGCTTTTAGTGGGGTGTCCTTGGTTTTAAACAATTCTCACCAAGCAAGGAGCTTTTACTAATTTTGTGTACTGTTACTTTTTTCAGTTTCCCCTTTAGGGCTGGGCGATATGGGCAAAAAAAAAAAATTATCACAATTTTTTTTCATATCAGTCGATATAGATAATTATCACAACAAATGTCAAATCTTTATTTCTTTCAAGTTTAAAGTCAGATTTTTGCTCCAAAGTGAAAGTTGTAGAAACCAGACCATTAATTTTCCTTAACAAAATAAATATGTAAATAGAAAAATTAATTTCTGCATGTTCTAATGAGTTATATTGTTTCAAATCAAGAACCAGGTTTGGGTTGTCTGATAATTATAACAATGATAATACTACTACTACTACTAATAATAATAATTATAAATATAAATAATAATAATAATAATCTTAATAATATAATAATCTAAATAATCACTTTTTTGTCTCTTAGAAATGCACATTTGATAGTAGTTTGAGGATGCAGAGGTAAATTTATTAATTATCAATCAGTAACATCTGTAAAAATTGTAGCAACCTCAGTTTTATATGGTTACATTTATTCTGACCCACCCACTTTTTTTTTTTTTATTATTATTATTTTTTATTAAGCACTCGTCTCCCATAGTAGCATGCATACATTTTAAATCATGATAAACACAGTTAAAATCACACATAACAGTACCTCAATACCATGGTAAAAATATAACTACATGGTTTTATAGGTAGCCTATTTGTATGAAAAATGGTAGTCTAAAAACATTCAGTATAAATGCACACATGCTATAGCTTAATCACAATTCTCTGAAACGCCTTTGGAGACAGCTTATGGTAGAGAAATGAACATTCAATTCACGGGCAACAGCTCCGGTGGACATTCCTGCAGTCAGCATGCCAACTGCACACTCCTTCAAAACTTGCGACATCTGTGGCATTGTGCTGTGTGATAAAACTGCACATTTTAGAGTGCAGTGTTTCCCATTCATTAACTAGAGTGTGGCGGCCCGCCACAGTCTCATCTGTCCCGCCACAGTTTCATAATAAACCGAAAATATTTATACTCGTCATTTTAACATAGACGTCTTTAACGTTGTGTTTCGTGCCATCGCTTTGGAAAAGTGTCCGTCAAACGAGCTAAGCGTTATATGGTTTTATCCGTTCATCAAGTCTGTTTCGCTGCTTGTTTGTGAAGCACGCACTTCATTCAGAGTCAGACGATCAGTTCGTGATTTGATGTTTGCCGCTTCAGAGTCAGAGCGACTCTTTGATTGACAGTCAATGCGGTGAACATTGTTTTTGCTGTGAGTTTAGCGCGCGTTTGAGAATGCAACGGCAACCAGTTACGCATTGTCACATTAGCATAATTTCCAACATTTTAATGGGCAGATGTTTACAATATTTTACTAGATTTGTAATGAGACGCGTTTGTAAACCTGTTTGCACTGAAGCTGGAGTTTTCCGCCAAAATAAAAGCTCTACTGCAGTTTCCGTCAAAATAAAAGGTCATAGGTTTATTTCTTGGAAGCAAGGACTAAAATTAACAGACACGCGCACAGAAAATACTGTACAAGCAGAGCAAGCGCGTTGTTTCGATGGCATTTTCCCCTCTATTTCACAAGCGCCACCTGCTGTCAGAGAGTGAAATTCAGTCTGTTGTTTTTGTTTTATGCAGGTTTTAGCATAGTTTCACAAAGCTTTAAAGTCAGACCATTCTGTTTTTGGTTCAAATGTTGAAATGATACAGACAAATTTAAATTTAAAAACGCTCATGCTACATGTGTTTCATCTTTGTTTGTATTGTGATTAAAATTCCGTGGTTGGTTCTTTGGTTCATTATTAAATACGTTTAGTTTTTGTAGTAGTACAACTGCAAAAACAGATTAATGGCCAGGAAAAAAAAAATATTTAGGGCAAAACTAGTTTTGGGTCCTGCTTGCAAGTGTAGAAATTAGGACAAAAGTATTGTAATTTTCCTACAGAAGAATAAGGTAAAATAATATACCTGAAAAATACAAATTTTATTTCATTTATTTTACTTACTAATTACTAATAAGTATTTATTTACTAATTTATTTTACAGTGCAATTATTTTACAATATATGGCTATTCCTGTCATAGGAATAATAATATAAAATTATTATTATTATAATATTCTAATTTGTTTGGCTTCCAAATTGACCAGTGTGAGTGTACTTTAGACTGAGACACTATATCACAACTGACTGAGTTCCCTGTAAACTTTAAGAACAAGTCAATTCACCAGATTTCTTTCTTTGTTTAGTTTGTACACTGACCTGTTTTGGAGCTCTTAATTTTTAACTCTCAGAGTGCACCAGAGAGATGAATTTAACTTTAAAATGTACAAAATTTTCTCCTGGGGGGGCATGCCCCCCCACACCCCCCTAGTGGGAGCGAGGTCCACCACCACAGTCTCACAAAATTCTGTGGGAAACACTGGAGTGGCCTTTTATTGCGGCCAGCCTAAGGCATACCTGTACAGTAATCATGCTGTCTAATCATATGCCACACCTGTGAGGTGGATGGATTATCTCAGCAAAGGAGATGTGCTCACTAACACAGATTTAGACAGATTTGTGAACAATATTTGAGAGAAATAGGCCTTTTGTGTACATAGACAAGTCTTAGATCTTTAAATTCAGCTTATGAAAAATGGGGGCAAAAACAAAAGTGTTGCATTTATAATTTTGGTCGGTGTATATACCATTACTCCTGTAATAAAATTAAATGTGAATATCCCACATTGCTGCCACAATACCATGGTGCAGTGAGTGTTACTACAGTAAATCCATGGTAAATGATGGCGATGTGTAGATTGAAAAGCCTTCTGACTGTCTCGTTGCACACAACTTTAAATTAGTTTGAGTCATTTGTGTTCATCGCTGAATTCACGCGTTTCACACTGGATCTCACAGCACTGTTTAGTGCTCGCATGACTGAGCCGTTCACATATTGCGTCTTTTGTTCGCTGAAGTTTGTTATTTCTCATATATAATAGAAGCGCCGCGATCGCGGCGTGTATGTGGTGCGACACGCTTTGTTTTAACAGGGGCGTCCGTGCCGCATCGAGATAATAAATGCATCTTCTTTAGTAAGCTCACACAGCACGCCAGTTTGAACTTTGATCCGATTGGATAAATGGTCCGTGTGGCACGATTCAAATGAGTCGCGCTGTTTCGTTCCGCTTTTGGCACATAAAAATTATATTGAACATTTATCGAACTCTTCATATCTTTTTATCAAGGAAAATTATATCGCAATAATTATCATTATCGAATTATTGCCCAGCCCTACTCCCGTTCGAAAAAAAAAAACTCAGTGCTAATGCAAGTCAAGTCTTAATGTGTTCAGAAAGAGGCTCACTGGCAAAAAAGAGGTAAAGAGACCGATTCTGGTAAAGGCACTTCTATGGTCCTTAGGCGCTTGCTGTGGGATAAATCAGAATATTTAATCCTGTTGGTCCCTTACACATTCTTTTTATTCACCTCTTCAACCAAAATCTTGTTGGTTCTTGTGCTGGAGCTTGTGTTTGGCCATTAATGAAAAACCCTATGTTTTTAGTAACTTGCAAGCTAAATATTCTGTAACTGACTGTACAAACTATGACTACATGTTTTAAAAACCAAAGTAATTTGCATTGCTATCTCTATACAATTATAGAATTTAGATGCAATGGTTACCCATTAAAATGAATAATATTCATAGCAGTCAGTTCATGTATATGATATTTGTTAAAATTATTTAGACAGATCAAATATATTGGATGTCCCCATTGTGCAAAGCCACACGCAGGTCGGCCTCTAGGGATGCACTGATATTTAAAGTTGTGGCTAATAATTATTTTCATGTTGGAATGACCAGTAACTGATAAATGGGCAATATTGAAAACCAATGCTATTTTGTCCAAAAATTGAGAAATAAACTAAAATAAAATAAACTAAACAAAAATAGAATAAAAAAATATAGCTGCAAGCAGCAATGATGGCCCGAGTTGCCAGCGCAACCGCCACCCTGGTGCCGTCAGGAAAATGGTGCCCAGCGGGCACATGCATTGACAGTAACCCTGTGACAGTTTGGATTGAAGGGTTACAGCAATGAAAGGGTTAAAAGAAAAATGCTTTTAAATCATTCTGATACAATGAGATTAAGCTGATAGGATTAGTTAAAAAGATTCCTTATCTTATAAGGTCATCTTATGTTCATCCTTGTTTTGAAGTGTTTGGATGCTGCATTCTAAAGATATAAGAAAATTATGGTTATGTTTTTTACTGCTACTTTAATAAATCAGCACGTTAAAACCTTTCAAGATGTCCCAAATCTGGTCAATTTAACATCTTCAGTATGTTGGCATCATGTTGACAAAGTTTGGTGTAAATTAAATTTTTTTTGTAGGAGTATTCATTAGGGATGTCATAATACTCAACATAATATTGAACCGTTCGGTACGACATCCACGGTTCAATACGCACTTGTGAACTGCGGTTTTCCGCTTTTGTATTTAAATAATTTCCTTGTTTTATTTCTCTCAAAATTTGCTGTGTGTGTGCCCGTGATTTCACGTGCTGAGATGAGGAAACGCCTCCCCGTTTATATTTGAAAAAGCAACACTTGCAGAGCATCTTCCCTTCTAATGAAATGCAATAAGCCTTTCTAAACTTGTTGTCCAACAAAAGAGAACATTCTAAATTATTTTTACTTCACAGAGTGAGTCGAGTGTTTTTGTGATCTGATGTGGCTTCTTATCATAAAAAGAGGCAGACAATATATTCTATACTGTATGTGGGTTAGCAATGGTTTACAAATATACTTAAGCATTATGAAAATACAATAAAAAACAAACAAACAAACAAACAAAAACAGCTGTGGATCATTCAGGTAACAACAGTATTAAGAATCAAGCGTATGTAAACTTTTGAACAGGGTCATTTTTATAAATTCAGCTATTATTTTCTTTTGTGAAATATATGTAAACATCTATGTGAAATATATTATTCAGGTCAGTACTAAATAAAAACATAACATGCATTTTGTATGAGCCCACTTATTTTGGTAAAATAATTACCATTTTGCAGATTCTGCAAGGTATGTAAACTTTTGACCTCAACTCGGTATTATACACATACATACATAAATACATGCATACATATACATATATAAGAGACATAGTTATTTTTCTGCTCTCTGTGAAGCCCATCTAAGCTCAGTGTGAGACCATTGTCTATTGGTTTTATGCTACAGTTAAAGACGGATAGTGCGTGACATTTGACTCTTGAAAGGAGGTGCGAGTGCTGCACACAGTGAGGGGGGAACTGCCATCTCAGTAGCTGATCCCTGCTGGATAGCGGAGTCATTTTTAGTAACAGAACCTTAAGTAGCACCACAAACCTCAAAGTTGAGCTTTATGGCAAAACCTGTAGAGAAAGACACCCTTCTGCTGACTCTTACCTTTATACACAAACACACTTGTGCATTTTGTATATCCACTCTTTATTCTCCACTTTTAATACATTTGATCAAACCATTTCTTACTTTAAAGGAAGAGGATGTTTTAGATGATTTCTATTTTAAACATATAACTAACCAGTAATTACAGGTACAGTCCCTTACTTGGATTAATTGCCTGTAGTGTAACTTCGTATGAAGTCAAATATCTCTGAGAAATGTTTCACGTCTTTCTTTTTTGTGTGGTTTTGTCCAGTGTTGGGCAGTAACGCATTGCTTTGTAACATGTTACTGTAATTTGATTAATTCTTTTTAAGTAACGGTGTAATTTAACGTGTCATAATTTCCAAATTAGTATTTAGAATAAATGTTCATTTCTGGAATTCAATGGGAAATCAGAGAATCTAGGGCCCTATGATTTCTGCGATGCAGAAAACGCGGATGGAATTGCGGAAGCCAGTCATAAAACAGAATTTACTAAATAACGCGGAATGTCACGGAATTTGTCAAAGATTGAATGAATTAATCAAAAGTAGGTCATTACAATGCTTAAATCAAACTGCAATATGGACTAGTATCTGTAAATATTTCGCTACAAAAATACCATTTAAATGTGAATCCTGCATGTTCTGTTGTTCTAATGAATGGAGCAGACGAGCGGTTTTGTTTACTATACACACTGAAGTGCGCGTGATGCTCGCAGTGATTTCAGCACTTGACCATTCCATTTTAGGAAAACTAGTGTCATATCATATACACACAGAAATGTAAAGGTAGACACCTCAAAATAAAAATCTGGTTTAACTTGAAGACATTGTGCCAGAAACATATTACTACTATTACTACTATTACTACTACTACTACTACTACTACTACTACTAAAATGAACCAAACATTATTTTTTAGGGTGTAATCACACAACATTTCTTCCATGTTTTAATTTTAATAGTAAATTCCCATTTTTTGCCAAAAAAAGTTTGCTTAATTTTCAATAATTAAAAGACAAATGAAATTAATGTTTTATGCCTAAATTTTAAATACACAACACATAATTTCTGAGGGTAAAAAAAAAAAACTTTCATAAGGCTATTTTAAGAATAACTTTTAATAAATTAAGTATGCGTTCAAATAATTAGACATGCTAAAACACAGAATTTGATAACAATAAAACATACGGTGAGAAAAAATAAAACATTTCATAGGGCCCTAAACATGTCATTTTAGTTAGACCTTTATTTAATTGAGGCAAAATTTTATAAGTTTCAGGATTTTAATTAATTAGACATGCTCTTTGATTAATACAATTTAATTTAACCATTAAAAATGAGTTAAAAATTGTCCAGAAATGAGTTAAAAAATCCAGAAAACTTAAAATGGAAAAAACGGAATTTGGGAAAAAATAAAACGGATTTCATAGGGCCCTAAGACTCCACTCATCACTCTAAATACCGTGGATTCTGCAACCACACATTCAGCAGCCTGTTGCTTTTAGTTAAAAGTAACAGTGGTTTGTGAATGTTGATGCTTTAATAACAAATATTTTATCTGGAGCATTTATGCTGGCATGTTAGGCAACACACAAACTTAACATTTCACGTACATTTCGTGGATGTATACAGAAAAACAGTAGTGTAACTAGGGAAGATTATTATACCTGCCATCTCTGTGTAAAAATAACATAATGCTTTTTTTTTTAATATCCATCTTTTTAAAGTAATTTTTACCCTCCTGTAACTGGATCTCAGGTGAGAATTTTTAATTTAACTCCCCTGTGATAATGCGAGTACTACCAACTCACTTGGGGACGTAGAGTGTGTCTGTAAAAGTTGTAAAAATTATGGCTGTAATGTTATTTTTACACAGAGATTGGTAGTTCTATTAGTAAAATCTATTGACTTTAGCAATCTTAGCTACATTATGTGCCAATGGTGACCATTCAAAAATGGGGAAACGGCACTTTTCGAGTTTATACTCCAAAGTTTGCATGCCTGTAACTCAAGAAGAATTTATATCTTAATGCCCTTTTAGACATTGGCTCTTAACAAACTTTCCATTTGGCATCTTCATTTTTAAGCCCCGGTATGGTTTGGTTCCAGAAATATTGGAATTTCAATATGGCTCCAGCAGTAAATCGTTGACTTGTACACATTTTCAGTGGTCAAAAAAACAAATGTGAAAAATCTGAGACTTCTTTTCTTTTAAAAAAGAATATCTGAAGAACAAATAATGTTGAAACTAAAGATGTATCTCATTTACTTTTGTCAAAACAACTGCATTGAACATACCTGTCTGAGTGCCAGAAACATTATTTTTCCAAAGTTTGTGTGCCTATAACACAAGAAGTATTAAAGATATCGCCATATGATTTTAGATTCTAGCTCTTAATGAACCTTTCTTTTAGAATCTTAATTTTCAAGCCCCTGCATTGTTCAGTCTCAGAGATATGGGGACCTCAATGAGGCTCCATGTCCAGATTGTTGAATTTTACCCATTTTCAGTGGTTGAAAACCAAATGTTGATCACTTTGTATACAGTCGGTACTTATTAAATTTAACGTCCTGGGGTCGGCTAACCCGCCGGCGGGAGCACTCGCATATTTTCCAAATGTCAGCAAAAAGAACTTAAATTGCTCCCTCAATTTTAATTGGACACATAAAAGTAATACATCACCTGAATCTGTAGAAAGTTTACTTTTATTTGTGTACACTCAACATATCAACAAATGTTCGTGGTTTTTGTAAATAAAGAAAATATACAGGGTGTCATTTCAGTCTTCGCAGTCTCCGTGAATATCCAGTTGAAATGTGTCACTAAAATGAACTAAAACTCAGCGAATACATGACACACAAACGCCAGAGATATGTCTATAGAAAGCTTGGAATGTCTACTTTTAAATGAAGTAAGTTTAATCGAAAAAACATATTTTGTGTGTAAGTAATTTGTATGAAACCAATACCATGTCCTGTTTTTCCCATGTGACCTTATTACTGCTAATTAGTTCACGCCCATGCGCTGTGCGGCGCTATTGTTATTACAAACATCCACGTGAAAGACGCGCGAACTGGCCCCCCACATCAACTCGTAAACAAAGCGGCAACGTGTTTGTGTCGGATACTTTCGTTTTTGGAAGAAAGCGCTGAGAGGAAAAAGCCTTGTATTTACTCCGGATGAGGACGCGCTGAGAGGAACAGGCTTGTTTATCTCACAAACAGAACGCGAGCGCGGCTACAGGCAGCTGACGAGAGGATCTTATACAGTGTAAGTAATGTTTCTTATTGGCATTAGATAATGTGTTGTTGAGACATAAACTTGAACGCATTTACTAGTTGGACTTTTTCCAAAACTATAATTCCTGACTGAAATATGTGAAATCAAGTGCAACATTTTGAAATATCATAGGCAACTTTTCAATACATCTGTAAGGCGTCAGGAATGTTTTATGTTTCATAAACAAATTGACATTAAAGTAGGGCTAATGTTTAGACGATATAAAAGTAATGCATAAGAATGCTTAGACCAGTCTTTACTGTTGAATACTCTGTCTGCAAATATCTGCTCAAACGTGTACATAATGTGCTTAATAATAATTTAGTTTCTCAGATGTTGTTTTTATACTGTATAATAATAAATACAAAGCATGTGTGCATATGATAGCTATGAAAATCACATGGGCAATATTAGTGATTGCATATTGGAATTTCAATATGGCTCCAGCAGTAAATCATTGACTTGTACACATTTTCAGTGGTCAAAAAAACAAATGTGAAAAATCTGAGACTTCTTTAAAAAAAAATTAGATTTAAAAAAATTAGATTTTCACTAACCACGCATAAATGTTGTTTTCTCAAAAGCACAAACATGTACATTCATGTTGCTTACATATTATTGTAGCCCAGTTTGTGCTGATTACAGTGTAAAGTTCAAGTAAACAAATATTTCCAGCCCATAGAGGATTATTCAAAAATAACTATATTGATCATATTAATAACGAGTCATATCCTGCATGATTGAGTGCAATGATTCAACAGCATTATATTTTATATAACTATATTGCAAGAATAAACAAAAATATAGCTGCAAGCAGCAGTTGCGGGGCCAAGCACAAAAGAGGCAGAATGAGGAGCTAAGCACAGCAAGAAGCAACAGACCGACTACAACAATAAGTAATTAAAGCCATTTTACGATGATATCAGTTGAAATGGCTAAAAAAATCATAAATACAACCAATAATAATACAATATATTGGCTTATCACTTTTGACCAATAGGTGGCCAATAGGTTATCAAATCAATGTGGTGTGTTCAGTGTGAGGTTACAATGACACACAAAAAGTTTGGTGTCATTATGTCAAAGCTTCACAGAGATACAGCCTCAGAGTCAGACTCGGAGCATAGTCTAAAATTTGTGGTGGCGCTGTACGAAAACAGTTTTGTCTATCGACACGAAATCCATAACTTTGTGTTAGGACAGTCTGAAGATGATTTGAGTCAAATTTGGTAAAAACTGGACCAATGGTCTAGGAGGAGTTCAAACAAGTATGTTTTGTACATTAATCAAAATGGTGGAAAGAAAGTTCGACCAACTATGGTGTAATTGGTATGTATGTTGTTGGCATGATCCAAAGGATGTTTTGGGACCAGTTTCATTACAATATGCTAATGCTATCAGAAGTTATTAGCATTTTTGGAAATTTCATTATTAATGTTTAATGAATGGTGTATTACTTCTGACCAAAAGGTGGCGCTGTTACCAAATTGAAGTGGCGTGGTCAGTGTGAGGTGACAATGGCACATACAAAGTTTGGTGTAAATATGTCAAAGCTTTGTGGAGATACAGCCTCAGATGCAGTTTGGCATCTTTCCAACAAATTCGTTGATGTGCTAAACAAAAACCGTTTCGCCTATTGATATGAAAACCATAACTTTTTGTCAGCATGGTCGGAAGATGATCTGAGTCAAATTTGGTGAAAATTGGACCAATGGTCTAGGAGGAGTTTGAAAAAGTAGTTTTTCAATATTAATCAAAATGGCGGACAGGAAGTTCACCCAATTATGGTATAATTGGTATCAGTGTTCTCGGCATGATCCAAGGAATATAACAAGACCAGTTTTATTAGAGTAGGCCAATGTAAACTAAAGTTATTAGCATTTTTGGAAATTTCATTATTAATGTTAAATGAATGGTGTATTACTTCTGACCATTAGGTGGCACTGTTACCAAATCGATGTGGCGTAGTCAGTGTGAGGTGACAATGGCACATACGAAGTTTGGTGCAAATATGTCAAAGTTCTGCAGAGATACAGCCTCGGATGCAGTTTGGCATCTTTCCAGCAAATTCGTTGATGCGCTAAACGAAAACCGTTTCCCACTAAGCATCGACACGAAATCCATACCTTTTTGTCAGCACGGTCTGAAGATGATCTGAGTCAAATTTGGTGAAAATTGGACGAACAGTTTAGGAGGAGTTCGCAAAAGTAGGTTTTCAACATAAATCAAAATGGCGGACAGGAAGTTCAACCAATTATGGCATAATTGGTATCAATGATCTCGGCATGATCCAAGGAATATATCAAGATTAGTCATTAGAATAGGCCAATTAAAACAAAAGTTATAAGCAGATTTCTAAATTTCGTTATAACTTTTGACCACAAGATAGCGCTACATCCAAACTTTTTGAGTACTGTCAGGGCATGGTGCCGAAGACACATACCGAGTTTCGTAACGATATGTCAATGCGTTCATAAAATATAGCATTTTTGGACAAAAATTAATATGGTCGACACTCAAAATGGCTGACATGGGAAAATTACCACCACCAAAATATTCCACCAAATCTAAAGAGACTAGTTTTGTGATTTTTGGCCAAACCATTCAGAAGTTATAAGCAAAAAAAGCCATTTTACATATCTCTTGACCACTAGGTGGCACTGTGCCAAAACACTGCAGGTAGCCTCAAGTCATGCTTGTTATTACACACACTAAGTTTGGTCTCAATACGGCAAACCGTTGCGGAGATATAACCTCACATACATTTTTGCGTGCTTTTCATAGAATTCATTTGCGTGTTATTCGAAAACGGTTTGACTAATCAACTTGAATTCCATAACTTTTTGCTAGCATGGTCTGAAGATGATCTGAGCCAATTTTGGTAAAAATCAGGCAAACCGTCTAGGACGAGTTCAAAAAAGTAGGTTTTACAAATAAAAATTTATAGAAAAAAAACTAAACCTTACGATTTTTAAATTTTGGACTTAATTTGACTTGGCATGAGCCAATGATTCAGAGGAAAAAATAATTTTGATTCTGTGCCTTACGGTTCAAAAGTTATAAAATGATTGAAATTTTGGACAAGTGGTGGCGCTAGAGAGTTTGAGTGAGAGGCTCCAAACTTGCTGTAGTTAATGATGATACTGTCCTCTATCAGTGTGCCAAATTTCACAACTTTCCCGCAAGTGGTTCTATGGGCTGCCATAGACTTCCAGAGCGGAAGAAAAAAGTACGCTAACGGATACAATAGGTGCCATTGCACCTTCGGTGCTTGGCCCCTAATAATATTAAAAATAAATTTAAATCAGTCTGATTATTCCTCTGGGAGTAATTTGAGCAGCGTGCTGCTATTCATTAATCTAACCATGAAGGGCAACAGCGGCAGCGCTGACAGTCGTGTTGATCAGACAATGTTACACCTTAAAATGAAGAATATGACAATGACATTGACGGTAGGGCGTCAGTGTAAATAACCTGTTTCAAAAATTGACGTTTATTGTTGCTAAGCCCAACTTAATTTGTTTAATTTTCTTCACACAACTATTGTCTGTCCATTGACAATAATGCAGGTGGAAATTCCTTTACGCTACTAATCTGAGCTGGATGTGACGACACGCGGACTGTGATAAAGGTCTATTGTAACATGTTGGAAACAAATCCCACGCCTCATAGGGAAATGTGGTTGCTTTGTCCACACACTGAATTCACATCAGTAAACCAAGATATACCTCACTTAGATTAATTATTAGAATTTCTTTCTTTTTTGTTATAAAATATAAAGCATAGTCATAAACCAAGTAGTATCTACTGCTAAAGGGCATATTGCTGTGATACTGCATACTGCTGCGATTTTGTTCATTTTAACAGCTTCTGAAACTACCAGGAGTTTAAACATGCAGTATTGTAGCATGTTTAATACAAATCCCACCATCCAGTTAGGCACATCAGCCATGACTCCTTCAAAAACAGCCAGAACTTTGATCGTTTAGAGCCCTTTGAAGCTGCATTTAAACTACATTTTGGAAGTTCAAAATCGGGCCACCAATCAAGTCCATTATATGGACAAAAATCCTGAAATGCTTTCCTCAAAAACCATAATTTCTTCACGACTGAAGACAGAAAGACATGAACATCACAAGGGTGAGCATCATTTAAGGGTGAGTAAATTATTTGTAAATTGTTGTTTTGGAAGTAGAGTTCACCTTTAAATGTTCCCCAACACTGTTTAATTCTAAAACCTGAGTAAATGGGATTCTGGGTAATCTTATTTTGCATTTCACATGTCATTATTTACCTAGAGTTAATTCATTAAACCTAATTAATTAATCCTGGTCATTCATAGTCTGACATATCACACTGTACATTCCCAAACCCCTGGGTTACTGTTATTATTTGCATATTTGCATTGTCAACAGTGATGACAAGACACACAACCACATTTGGTTTTTGACAATTGAAAATGGGTAGGATACTAAATTTGGACATGGAGCTGCACTGAGATCTTGATATTTCTGGGATTAAACCATACAGGGCCTTACAATGAAGATTCCAAAAGAAAAGTTTCTTAGGAAGCAAAATCTAAAATCATATTAAGATAACTTTAATAGTTCTTGAGCTACAGGCACGCAAATTTTTATGACACTCATACAGGTATGTCCTATAAAATTGATTCATAGAGGGGAACAAGATACATTTCTAGTTTCAGCATTACTTATTCTTCAGACATTTCGCTTTAAATAAAATCAGTATTAGCTGTATATAAAGTGACCAACATTCGGTTTTCAAGCACTGAAAATGGGTAATATTCAACAATCTGAAAATGGAGCCTCATTGAGATGCCCATATCTCTGGGACTGGACTATGCAGGGCCTTAAATGAAGATTCTAAAAGTTTATTAAGAAGTAGAATCTAAAATCATATGGTGATAGCTTTAATACTTCTTGAGTTATAGGCATGCATAGTTTCATTTTTTTGCAAATTGACCCACATTGGCTTTTTGACCATTGAAAATGTGTCAAATTTAACAGTTTACCTCTGGAGCCATTTTGAAATTCCAATATCTCTGGAACCGAACCATGTAGGCCAGGACCGAAGTTGCTCATCCCTGATGTAGGGCCTACAATGAAACTAATTAAATAAACAGTGTTTTTAGGTTCAAGTAGTACTAGTAAATACTTTTAAAGGTTCTTTTTAAAGGTTTTTTGCGCTTAGTATAAGCTTAGGAGTGAGAAAGTCTTTGTCAGAGATTCACTGGAAGAGAAGGAGAGAAAGGAAAGAGGATTGCAGAGTGAGTGCATTTTTACCTAATGACAGCTCTCTTAGGCACTGCAGTTCGAACACAGTCAACCCTCATCTATGTTTCTCTAAAGTAGATGCATTCAACACAAACATGGAGACCTCTGCGCACTCCCACTCAAACCAGTGTGCACTCCCATCACCCAACACCCCCATCCCCCACCCTCCGAATTGCTGGAGTAGAGCAGGACACATTCCATTTCATCCTGTTTTTGGCCTTGGACAGAATGTGTGGGTAGGTTTTCCTCAGGCACTATGTAGTCACCCCTGGGGTCCTCCAGCTAGAGGAGGTTAGTCCATCTGTTCAGGCTGGCGGGGTGGAGAATTTTGTGCCTGACATTGCATAGCGGCAAAACAAACACAGAGAAGAGTGTATACGGTCAATGCTGTGTCAAAAAATATGTAACATACCTCCCAAAAGTTGTCCTTGGATGATGGAGATATTCTTAGGGCTCTGATTTCTGAAAATGTGGACAGAATCACAGAATTCAGTCATAAATATGGAATTTACTGTATAATGAGAAATTTTGGATAAAAAGTAGGTCAGTACACTTAAATCAAAATGTGAAATAGATTAGTGTCTGTGAATATTAAGCCAGATAGTTTGAGTAAAACTATGGTCATATACAAACATAAAGGTCTTCACAGCAGCTTGTCAAAGTAAAAGTTTGGTTTAACTTGAAGAATCCTTGTTAGAAATATTATTTAGTGTAATGATAGTAGTAGTTTTAACGTTTTTTTTATTTTATTTTTTTTTTTTATAAAATCAATTATTCAGAGATGCTTTTGATTATTAATATTTAATTGAACTATTAAAATGGAATCCAGAAAAATTAATCGAACACAGAATTTGGTATATATTTGATATATAAATATGTATAAATGCTACAAATTTCATAGGGCCTTAAACATTTTTTTTTTTTTGTTAAACTTTCAATAAATTGCTGTTTAATATTGTAAGCTTCATGATTTCAATTAATTAGACATTCTTTTTGATGAATAAAATAATTTAACCATTAAAACACAGAAACAGAGTCTAAAAAAACAAAACAACAACAACAAATCCAGAAAAAATTAAAATGGAAAAAACAAAATTTGGAAAACAATGAAATGGAACTGTTTTCCTTTTTTGCTCAGAAGTTTTGTTGGACTCACTTGGGACCTTGTTGTTTGGCCATGTTGAACTGTTCTTGAAGTTGTGAAAATTCATAACTGTCTTTGTAGTATTTAGAACCATTTAATTATGACCTTGTTGGTTAACTTGATGTTGACTAAACTTTAGCTAAACGTTGGTTAAACCTAAAGTTATTCAGGGTAATATGTTTCGCCCTAAAAGGGCGAAGCCCCTATTGTTCTTCTAAGGATTATTATTAGGGCCCGAGCACCAATGGTGCGAGGACCCTATTGGAATTGCTCCGTTTATTAGGGCCCGAGCACCGGTGGTGCGAGGACCCTATTGGAATTGCTCGGTTTATTAGGGCCTGAGCTAAGGGCGAAGGCCCTATTGTTTTTCGAAGGATTATTATTATTATTAGGGGTTCGAGTGCGTAGCACTGAAACCCTATTGTTATTGTCAGGATTTTTTTTATTATTATTTTTCTGCGCTAAAACTGATCGTGCAGACCAAACCGTAAGGCCTAGAGAGCTGAAACTTGGCCAGAAGGTAGAGCTCCCCGTGGGGACGTTCTGACAAAGTCTCGCCCAAATTGGCCTAAAGGTGGCGCTACAGCGCAAAAAACTAACTTTTTTTACATTTTTGGCCCCAGCTCATACATTTTTTGTCGTAGACTCAAAAGTAAAATGTAAAATGGCTATAACTTTGGAACAGAATGACATATCATCACCAAACTCGGGACACCTATGTAAAAGCTCAGCCTTTGGTCAAATCCAAAAAATTGCGGAGCTTGACCACTTGGTGGCGCTATAATAGAGAAAAAACATAAAAATGGCTATAACTTCGCAACCGTCAGTCCAATCAACCTGAAAATTGGTATGCAGTGTCTCTGTCCAATGTGCCATAAGGTCTATGAGAACATTTGCGTATCTCAAAAAACATGGCCGCCATCGACCAATGAAGTTTGAGCAGCTATTAGACAAGGTTAACGGAGGCCGATCGGAACGAAACTCACTGGCCATGTTTGACTCATGGCCCTAAAGGTCTGTAAGAATTTTGAAAGAAATCGGCCACTAGTTGGCGCTAACGAGTTTTATGGCTCTGTAATCACGTGGTGTTTCACACATCCACACAATATGCATATCATTGGATCGAACTCCTCATGATGAACAACTTTGCCTCAAGAACCATTGCTGTCAATCAAATCGTTCATTAATTATTCACAATTATGTGAAAACCTACTTTTGCGAACTAGTCCTAGGCTTTTTGCTCAATCTTGATCAGACCACTGCAGCACAATTCTCTGGTCTCTCTAGATCAATAATTATCAAAAACATGTGAAATTTTGTCATTTGGTTAGCCATAACGGGGTCATTTAGAAAAGGGGCGTGGCCAAAAATACCCATAAGCTTATAAAACCTAAACAAAAACTCAAAACTTTACAAAAAGTGGTGAGAACATGTGACAGATGACTCTTAATAAGCATGCAAAGTTTCGTGAAGATCGGACCATAGGTGGCGCTATAACAGTTAAAAAGGCTTCAAAAACACAACCTGTGTATGGTAAATGGCTTCAAACGGCTAAATATATGCCCTTATATTTACACAAACACTAGATCTTCATATCATTTGATAGATCTCCTCATGATGAACAACTTTGCCTCAAGAACCATTGCTGTCAATCAAACCGTTCATTAATTATTCACAAATATGTCAAAAACCTACTTTTGCAAACTACTCCTAGGTTTTTCGCTCAATCTCGATCAAACCACTGCAGTAATATTCTCTGGACTCTCTAGATTAATAATTTTTAAAAAAAATGTTGAATTTTGTCCTTCGGTTAGCTATAACGGGGTCATTTAGAAAAGGGGTGTGGCCGCATATACCCAAAAGCTTATAAAACCTAAACAAAAACTCAAAACTTTACGAAAATTGGTGAGAACATGTGTCAGATGATTCTTAACAAGCATGCAATGTTTCATGGAGATCGGACCATAGGTGGCGCTATAAGCTTCAAAAACACAGGATTTCTATGGTAAATGGTCTCAAATTGCTGAAAAAATGTCATATATTCACACAAACACTAGATCTTCATATCATATGACAAATCTTTTGAACAAATTTGCATAGCACCTTAAAGGCCTTAAATGCTCGAACCCCGGTAATTGCTGCTTGCAGCTATATTTAGGGGTTCGAGCACGTAGTGCTGAAACCCTATTGTTATTGTCAGGATTTTTTTTATTATTATTTTTCCGATTTCATTTCCGGTATGCAAATTTTTCCGCCATTTTGAAATTTGTCCAAAACCTACTTTTGCGAACTAGTCCTAGGTTTTTCGCCGGATCGGAACCAAACCAGTGCAGAAATATTCTCTGGACAGTGAATACCAATAATTATCAAAAAAATGTCAAAATTCGACTCATCATTGCGAAAAGACCCCAAAAAGTTTGTCAGGTGGAGGGCCATTTTTACTAAAATGGCTATAACTCATGAACCAAATGAGATATCTTCACCAAACTTGGGAAACTTATGTATGAGCTCAATCTTTGGTCAAATACAAAAAATTGCACAGTTCTACCACTTGATGGCGCTATAAGCCTGAAAAAACATATGACTATAACTATGCAATCGTTGGTCCGATCAACTTGAAAATTGGTGTGCAGTGTCTCTGTCCAATGTGCCATAAGGGTCTATGAGAACATTTGCGTATCTCAAAAAACATGGCCGCCATAGGCCAATGAAGTTTGAGCACCTATTAGACAAGATTAACGAAGGTCAATCGGAACGAAACTCACTGGGCATGTTCGACTCATGGCCCTAAAGGTCTGTAAGAATTTTGAAAGAAATCGGCCACTAGTTGGCGCTAACGAGTTTTTTGCCCCTGTAATCACGTGGTGTTTCACACATCCACACAATTTGCATATCATTGGATAGATCTCCAAATGCTGAGCAACTTTGCCTCAAGAACCATTGCTGTCAATCAATCCGTTCATTAATTATTCACAAATATGTGAAAAACCTACTTTTGCGAACTAGTCCTAGGTTTTTCACTCAATCTCGATCAAACCACTGCAGTCATATTCTCTGGACTCTCTAGATCAATAATTATCAAAAAAATGTTGAATTTTGTCCTTTGGGTAGCTATAACGGGTTCATTTATAAAAGGGGCGTGGCCACATATACCCAATAGCCTATCAAACCTAAACAAAAACTCAAAACTTTACGAAAATTGGTGAGAACATGTGTCACATTATTCTTAACAAGCATGCAAAGTTTCGTGAAGATCGGACAATAGGTGGCGCTATAACAGTTAAAAAGGCTTCAAAAACAAGCTGTGTATGGTAAATGGCTTCAAATGGCTAAACAAATGCTCATATATTCACACAAACACTAGATCTTCATATCATTTGATAGATCTCCTCATGATGAACAACTTTGACTCTTGGACCATTAATGTCAATCCAATTGTTCTTTAAATATTTTATATTATCTAAAAAACCTACTTTTGTGAACTAGTTCTAGGTGTTTAACTCAAAATCAATAAAACCACTGCAGTAAAATTGCCTGGACTCTCTACATAAACATTTATCAAAAAAAAAGTTAAGATAAAAAAAGATCTAAAAAGTTAGATAGCCACTTAATAATAAGATCATGATCTACTGTATCCGAGTCTATAAAACCTAAAAGAAAAGAAAATTTCACAAACCCAAGTCAAATCATCATCATATGATTCTAAACAAGCCTGCATTTTAAAGACATCAGGCAAAAAAAGGCAATGTAACAGTTATAAAGCTTAAAAACAACGCATCTCTCTTAAAAATGTCATGAAATTACAACTATAACCACTAGATGGCAGTAGAAGACCACTAATGGCTCATTGAAATGAACACTGCTATTCACAGATTTTCCATTCATTTCAATTCATACATAGAGTAAATCACTATTATAACATTTCAAATCATATTTAGTCAAAGTTTAACACTTCATTTAAACACATATATCATATTTGACAATAATACAAGATTATAATTACAGTGAAACCTGAAAATTATATATAAAATCTTAAAAAGACAAGACTTGAACTAAACATTTTGTCACCTACCATTTATTACACAAATCTCTTATGTGCAACAAAATGTGTGTGTGTGTGTGTGTGTGTGTAGTAATGCTTAATGAACATTAATATAACAGTTTAACTATTTAAATTCTGTGTTTGTGAGTGTATTCTCCATCATGGATGTGTTTTACTGTGTGTTTAGCCATATATTTTGCGTTGGACTACATCTTAAATCCTCACAACCTCAAAGGCCTTAACAATGCTCGAACCCCGGTAATTGCTGCTTGCAGCTATATTTATTATTATTTTTCTCCGCTAAAACTGATCGTGCAGACCAAACCGTAAGGCCTAGAGACCTGAAATTTGGCCAGAACGTAGAGCTCCCAGATGAACGAATCTGTCAAAGTCTCGCTGTAATCGGCCTAAAGGTGGCGCTACAGCGCAAAAAACTAACTTTTTTTACATTTTTGGCCCTAGCTCGTACAATTTTTGTCGTAGACTCAAAAACTTTACATCGTTGCAATCCTTGGGTCAAGGCGAACAAAAGTGCACTGGCGCAGATTTTTCGTACGAAGCCCGGTTTTTCCGCAAAATGGTGTTGTATCCGAAACCTACTCTTGCGAACTAGTCCTAGGTTTTTCACCCGATCGGAACCAAACCAGTGCAGAAATGTTGTCTGGACAGTGAATATCAATAATTATCAAAAAAATCTTAAATTTTGGCTCATCATTGCGAAAGGGCCCCAAAAAGTTTGTAAGGTCGGGGGCCTTTTTTACTAAAATGGCTATAACTCATGAACCAAATGAGATATCTTCACCAAACCTGGTACACATATGTATAAGCTAAATCTTTGGTCAAATAAAAAAAAAATGCACAGCTCTACCACTTGGTTGCGCTGTAAGCCTGAAAAAACATAAAAATGACTATACCTATGCAATTGTTGGTCTGATCGACCTGAAAATTGGTATGCAGTGTCTCTGTCCAATGCACCATAAGGGTCTATAAGGTCATTGGCGTATCTCAAAAAACATGGTCGCCATCGGCCAATTAAGTTTGAGCACCCATTAGACAAGGTTAACAGAGGCCGATCGGAACGAAACTCACTGGGCATATTCGACTCATGGCCCTAAAGGTCTGTAAGAATTTTGAAACAAATCGGCCACTAGTTGGCGCTAACGAGTTTTTTGCCTCTCTAACGTGCCTCACTCACGTGGTGTTTCACACATCCACACAATATGCATATCATTTGATAGATCTCCACATGCTGAGCAACTTTGCCTCAAGAACCATTGCTGTCAATCAAACCGTTCATTAATTATTCACAAATATGTGAAAAACCTACTTTTGCGAACTAGTCCTAGGTTTTTCGCTCAATCTCGATCAAACCACTGCAGCAATATTCTCTGGACTCTCTAGATCAATAATTATCAAAAAAATGTTGAATTTTGTCCTTCGGTCAGCTATAACGGGGTCATTTAGAAAAGGGGCGTGGCCACATATATCCAAAAGCCTATAAAACCTAAACAAAAACTCAAAACTTTACAAAAGTTGGAGAAAACATGTGTCAGATGACTCTTAACAAGCATGTAAAATTTTATGGAGATCGGACCATAGGTGGCGCTATGACATTTAAAAAGGCTTCAAAAACACAAAATTTCAAAAATAAATAGCCTTAAATTGCTATAACATGCTCATGTAATCACAGAAACACAAGATCTTCATACCATATGATAGATCTCCTGATGCTGAGCAACTTTGCCTCAAGAACCATTGCTGTCAATCAAGTCGTTTATTACATATTCACAAATATGTGAAAAACCTACTTTTGCGAACTAGTCCTAGGTTATTCACTCAATCTCGATCAAACCACTGCAGCACAGTTCTCCAGACTCCGTAGATCAATAATTATCAAAAAAAAATTAAACTTTTGACTCACGGTCGCAAAGGGGCGCCAAAACGTTCAAAAGAAGCGGGGCCACGTTTAGAAAAATGGCTATAACTTTGGAACAGAATGACATATCATCACCAAACTCAGAACACCTATGTAAAAGCTCAGCCTTTGGTGAAATCCAAAAAATTGCGGAGCTTGACCACTTGGTGGCGCTATACTAGAGAAAAAACATCAAAATGGCTATAACTTCGCAACCGTCAGTCCAATCGACCTGAAAATTGGTATGCCGTGTCTCTGTCCAATGTGCCATAAGGGTCTATGAGAACATTTGCGTATCTCAAAAAACATGGCCACCATCGACCAATGAATTTTGAGCACCTATTAGACAAGGTTAACGGAGGCCGATCGGAACGAAACTCACTGGGCATGTTCGACTCATGGCCCTAAAGGTCTGTAAGAATTTTGAAACAAATCGGCCACTAGTTGGCGCTAACGAGTTTTATGGCTCTGTAATCACGTGGTGTTTTACAAATCCACACAATATGCATATCATTGGATAGATCTCCAAATGCTGAGCAACTTTGCCTCAAGAACCATTGCTGTCAATCAAACTGTTCATTAAATATTCACAAATATGTGAAAAACCTACTTTTGCGAACTAGTCCTAGGTTTTTCACTCAATCTCGATCAAACCACTGCAGTCATATTCTCTGGACTCTCTAGATCAATAATTATCAAAAAAATGTTGAATTTTGTCCTTCAGTTAGCTGTAATGGGGCCATTTACAATAGGGGCGTGGCCACATATACCCAAAAGCTTATAAAACCAAAACAAAAACTCAAAACATTACGAAAATTGGTGCGAACATATGTCAGATGATTCTTAACAAGCATGCAAAGTTTCATGCAGATCGGACTATAGGTGGCGCTATAACAGTTAAAAAGGCTTTAAAAACAAGATTTCTATGGTAAATGGCCTCAGATTGTTAAAAAATGCTCATCTATTCACACAAACACTAGATCTTACACTTACATCTGTATGATATATCCCCTCATTCTGAACAAATGTGCATACCACCTGAAAGGCCTTATATGCTCGAACCCCGGTAATTGCTGCTTGCAGCTATATTTAAGATTTTTTTTATTATTATTATTCCGCGCTAAAACTGATCGTGCAGCCCAAACCGTAAGGCCTAGAGAGCTGAAACTTGGTCAGAAGGTAGTAGTCCTCCTCGCTACTCAGGCGCAAAGAACCGGCCCAATCGGCCAAACGGGGGCGCTACAGCGCAAAAAACTAACTTTTTTTACAATTTTGGCCATAGCTCGTACATTTTTTGTCGTAGACTCAAAAACTTTACATTGTTGTAATCCTTGGGTCAAGCCGAAGAAAAGTGTATTACTGAAATTTTGCTCTACGGTGTTCGGTTTTTCTGCAAAATGGCATTATGTCCGAAACCTACTTTTGCGAACTAGTCCTAGGTTTTTCAGCCGATCGGAACGAAACCAGTGCAGAAATATTCTCTGGACAGTGAATATCAATAATTATCAAAAAAAAGTTGAAATTTCGACTCACGGTCGCATAGCAATGACAAAACGTTCTATGTTAATGTTAGCCAATTGCTACATTTGGCTATAACTTTTGAACGGAATGAGATATCTTCACCAAACTCTGTACACATGTATAAGCTCAATCTTTGGTCAAATAAAAACAAATTGCACAGCTCTGCCACTTGGTGGCGCCATAAGCCTGAAAAAACATAAAAATGACTATAACTATAACTATAACTAAAAACAACGCATCTCTCTTTAAAATGTCATGAAATTACAACTATAACCACTAGATGACAGTAGAAGACCACTAATGGCTCATTGAAATGAACAGTGCTATTCACAGATTGTTTTCCATTCATTTCAATTCATACATAGAGTAAATCACTGTTATTACATTTCAAATCACATTTAGTCAAAGTTTAACACTTCATTTAAACACATATATCATATTTGACAATAATACAAGATTATGATTACAGTGAAACCTGAAAATGATATATAAAATCTTAAAAACACAAGACTTGAACCAAATATTTTGTCACCTACCATTTAATACACAAATCTCTTATGTGCAACAAAATGTGTGTGTGTGTGTGTGTGTAGTAATGCTTAATGAACATTGATATAACAGTTTAACTATTTAATTTTTTATCAAAAAAATGTTGAACATTTGCATTTAGTCAGTAAAAACAGCACCACTTAATAATAACATCATGATCTATTGTACCCAAAAATCTATAAATCTTAAAAGAAAACAAAATTTCACAAACCTAAGTAAAATCATTATCATATGATTCTAAACAAGCATACAATTTTATCAGCATAAGGCAAAAAAGGCAATGTTACAGTTATAAGCTAAAGTTCGAAAACAAACTTTAAATGTTGGCTTAGAGAGCCAACCCAGGCAGCCTTGGGGCAAAAGAGCCAGAGCACTTGTGTGCCCGGCGTTCTCGAGCTGCCCCGCTGTGAAAATGCGCCCTTGCTATTTCATTTTCTAATAAAAAAGCAGACTAGTCTATGACAACAAGTTCAACAGAGTTGGCTAGCTGGATGTGAAATAATTATTAGGGGTTCGAGCGCGTAGCGCTGAAACCCTATTGTAATTGTTAGGATTTTTTTTATTATTATTCCGCGCTAAAACTGATCGTGCAGCCCAAACCGTAAGGCCTAGAGAGCTGAAACTTGGTCAGAAGGTAGTAGTCCCCCTCGCTACTCAGGCGCAAAGAACCGGCCCAATCGACCTATAGGTGGCGCTACAGTGATCAAAAATGCAAAAATGCTCATAGCTCCTAGACCGTTTGTCATAGACTCAAAAAAATTAGATTTCTGGAATCCTTGGGTCAAGGCGATAAAAAGCCCAAAAAATCAGATTCGCTCTACGGGGCCCGGTTTTTCCGCCATTTTGAAGTAAATTCAAAACCTACTTTTGCAAACTAGTCCTAGGTTTTTCGCCTGATCGGAACCAAACCACTGCAGAAATGTTCTCTGGACAGTGAATATCAATAATTATCAAAAAAATCTTAAATTTTGACTCATCGTTGCGAAAGGGCCCCAAAAAGTTTGTAAGGTCGGGGGCCTTTTTTACTAAAATGGCTATAACTCATGAACCAAATGAGATATCTTCACCAAACTCGGTACACATGTGTATAAGCTCAATCTTTGGTCAAATTTAAAAAATTGCACAGCTCTGCCACTTGGTGGCGCTGTAAGCCTGAAAAAACATAAAAATGACTATAACTATGCAATCGTTGGACCGATCGACCTGAAAAATGGTATGCAGTGTCTCTGTCGAATGTGCCATAAGGGTCTATAAGGACATTGGCATATCTCAAAAAACATGGCCGCCATCGGCCAATGAAGTTTGAGCACCTATTAGACAAGGTTAACGGAGGCCGATCGGAACGAAACTCACTGGGCATGTTCGACTCATGGACCTAAAGGTCTGTAAGAATTTTGAAAGAAATCGGCCACTAGTTGGCGCTAACAAGTTTTATGGCTCTGTAATCACATGGTGTTTCACACATCCACACAATATGCATATCATTTGATAGATCTCCTCATGATGAACAACTTTGCCTCAAGAACCATTGCTGTCAATCAAACCGTTCATTAATTATTCACAAATATGTGAAAACCTACTTTTGCGAACTAGTCCTAGGTTTTTCACTCAATCTCGATCAAACCACTGCAGCACAGTTCTCCAGACTCTCTAGATCAATAATTATCAAAAAAAATGTTGAATTTTGTCCTTTGCTTAGCTATAACAGGGTCATTTAGAAAAGGGGCGTGGCCACATATATCCAAAAGCCTATAAAACCTAAACATAAACTCAAAACTTTACAAAAGTTGGAGAAAACATGTGTTAGATGACTCTTAACAAGCATGCAAAGTTTTGTGAAGATCGGACCATAGGTAGCGCTATAACAGTTAAAAAGGCTTCAAAAACACAAGCTGTGTATGGTAATTGGCTTCAAATGGAAAAATAAATGGTAGTATATTCACATAAACACTAGATCTTCATATCATCTCATAGATCTCCTCATAAGGAACAACTTTGCCTCAAGAACCATTGCTGTCATTCAAGTCGTTCATTAATCATTCACAAATATGTTAAAAACCTACTTTTGCGAACTAGTCCTAGGTTTTTCGCTTAATCTCGATCAAACCACTGCAGTAATATTCTCTGGACTCTCTAGATCAATAATTATCAAAAAAATGTTGAATTTTGTCCTTCGGTTAGCTATAACGGGGTCATTTACAAAAGGGGCGTGGCCACATATACCCAAAAGCCTATCAAACCTAAACAAAAACTCAAAACTTTACAAAAATTAGTGAGAACATGTGTCAGATGATTCTTAACAAGCATGCAAAGTTTCGTGAAGATCGGACCATAGGTGGTGCTATAACAGTTAAAAAGGCTTCAAAAACACAAGGTGTGTATGGTAAATGGCTTCAAACGGTTAAATAAATGCTAATTGCATTTAGATAGCCATTTAGTACGGGTGTGACGAGACACTAATCCCATGAGACGAGACGAGACACGAGATTGGGTTCACAAGAACGAGACGAGACGAGATTTTTAAACTTTTCTTAAGAAATCCTCAATGATGAAATATATAGGGAAAATAGTCTTTTATTCAACTGAAAAACACAAAATGCAAAAAAAATTAAGGTGCATTTTTAACTTTATGAAATTAAACTTCAAATTTAATGAATAATATGCAGTAATAAACAACATTTAAACAAGAGCTTCATGATTCTGGATAAATTGAGAATCCTAGTTGTTTTTTATAAATGGGAGATTACGATTCTCTCACGATTCTGGAGAAAAAAGATTAGAAAACTAAACAAAATAACAATTTACTAGTGGTTCTGACAAACTGTTCATTGCTTAAGTCTTTTAAAAACATATATTCATTTAAACAAAATTTAAAAAAAAAACATTCAATAAAGGAGACAGTGTCTCACTTCATTAAGATTTGTTTGACTATTGAAATCTCCTGAATGAATGATTCAATGACATACTTTTTTTTTAAACGGGCAGTTGTCGCCACCTCCTGGCGGAAGAGGATAAGCGTTACAATAGATACACGTGTTAAAATACTTTCATTTTTATCGCTACTGTAGACAATAAGTGTTTATACCCAAACTATAAACTTTTATCCCAGTACTTCTATTATTTAAATATCTGTAACACAGAAATAATGATTATAATGTGGTTGAAAAGACTGTTTGTGTTGCTCTTTCTGCGTTCACATTTACTCCGACCTTCTGATTCATTAATATGGGCAGCGACAAAACCTGCTTCTCACGCTCCACTGACACTGGCGATGTGAAACAGTCCTAATAGACATAGATAACTCATTGTCATTTAGGAATAAGATCGCGTGGGTGTTTGAATCGACACATCAATATTTTAAGGATTAATAGTGCAGCTCTAATGTAAACATGGCAAAATGTTGTGGGAGGATACTGTCACGAGATCTCGCGAAATCCGACTGGTCTCGTCACATCCCTACCATTTAGATAGCCACTTAATAATAAGATCATGATCAACTGTACCCGAGTCTATAAAACCTAAAAGAAAAGAAAATTTCACAATCCTAAGTCAAATCATCATCATATGATTCTAAAAAAGCCTGCATTTTAAAGACATCAGGCAAAAAAAGGCAATGTTACAATTATAAAGCTTAAAAACTATGCATCGCTCTTTAAAATGTCATGAAATTACAACTATAACCACTAGATGTCAGTAGAAGACCACTAATGGGCTTATTCAGCTGAACACAACTGCTTTTAATAGGTTTGATGATCCATTAACACTTATAAAATCACTGTTATAACATTTAAAATCACATTTAGGCAAAGCTTACAATTTTGTTCATACAGACATATCAGTTTTTTACAATTATGCCACATTATGATTACAGTGAAATCTGAAAAAGACACAAACTGTTACAAAGAGAATACTTGCAAGTAAAAGTGTTGGCCCATATCATTTATTTCAAATATCTGTACAAGTAAATGTGTATGCATGTATGTCTCTGTCTCTGTCTCTGTCTCTCTATGTTTATTCAGTATTAATATATTAGTTTAAACTTTTCGTTTCTGTGTGTGTATTTCTGTGAGCATATTCTCCATTTTGGATGTGTTTTACTGTCAGCCATGAATCCAGGTCTAAAGACCCTAGACCCTAACCATACCACCTTAAAGACCTTAAAATGCTCGAACCCCGATAATTGCTGCTTGCAGCTATATTTTGTATTGTTTTTTATATGCTTGTAATTGTTTTCCCTGTTTGCTATTTCAAAGTTCTGTAATCTAAATGAAACACTAAAAATAGTCTTTGAATTGAGATCTTGAAGGATTAGTTATCCTGTGGCCCCCTCTGGTGGACAACATTACCATTATTGCCTTCATCTCTGAATCATATTAACATTGCATAGTTTTCATTAAATATTGATTCTTGTTAGAGCAATAAATAAATGCATACATAAATATATAACAGAAGCCAAGACAAATGAACGATTTTTTGTTTTTTTTTGTGGAGTAACATTGAAGACAGAATGCAGAATGCGGCCTCTTTAATGTTGAAATCCAATATAATGATCCACATCCGATTTATTTCTCAACAGTTCATGTTCACTTGAGACATAAACGACTGTTTTCGGTTATATTCGTTAAGCTATGATGTATTTTGAAATGATCTTGTCTGTGTTTGTCCGAGAGAAGTGTTTCTTATTGGCAGAAGCGAGGATTAATGTAGTTCGGAACGCGTCCGTCAAAGCCACGACGCGTTGCTGTGGAGTTGAGCACTAAAGCACAAATTATCAAGCATTTTACCTTTTTAATATATTACTCTACTATTATTGTGTTGAATCGCTGGAGTGTTTGTATTTAAATACCTTTAAAAGACGTGCAAATGATGTCTTTGTTGACACAGACGGGGAACTGAGCCTTGTCGCCCATGTTAGTAAACATATGAAACAGCTCATTTGCACTCAATGCAGCTCTTTAAAATGTTCTTCAGTTTTTATTGTGTACAATCGGTGCAGTGTTTTTATTGAAATGCTTTTAAAAGACGTTCAGTCATGTATAGTTCGCAGACGGAGATCTCCAAGCCGTGAAGCTCATGTCAGTATAACGCACTCGCTAAAGACAGCGCTTTAGGTTTGAAATAAAACAGCTCACAAACGACTGAATTTACGTCTTGATGTGTTCTAATAGGTGGATTGCATACAATCGCTGGAATATATATATTTTTTATATTTTTATGTGAGCGCGTGCGGATAGCACTCGCTGATCGAAGCGGTCACAGATCTATGATGTTTTACACTGTTCTCTGGTAAGACAGTCATCATTCATGAGCCATGGACCTGATAATAATCAGATATGTTGGTGTAGCTTGTCAGTATGAATTAAATTCAAGTTTAAATAGCATAACAGTATGTTGACTCTCCAAGCCAACATAACAATGCATCGTTTCTTTAAAACGCCATGAAATTGCAACTTTAACCACTAGATGGCAGTAGAAGACCACTAATGCATCATTAAACAGACTAGAACAGTGCATTTAATGGCTTGTTTTCAATTAATTTCAGTTTATGCATAAACTAAATCACTGTTACAACATTTCAAATCACATTTAGTCAAAGTTTAACACTTAAATTATACAGATACATCATATTTGACAATAATACAAGATTATGATTACAGTGAAACTTGAAAATGATATATAAAATCTTAAAAAGACAAGACCTGAACTAAACATGTTGTCACCTACCATTTATTACACAAATCTCTTATGTGCAACAAAATGTGTGTGTGTGTGTGTGTGTGTGTGTAGTAATGCTTAATGAACACAACATAATATAACAGTTTAACCATTTAATTTCTGTGTTTGTGTGTTTGTGAGTGTATTCTTCATCATGGATGTGTTTTATTGTGTTAGCCATATATTTTGCGTTGCACTACATCTTAAATTCACACAACCTTTCATGATCCTAAACAGGCATGCAAAGTTTCATGAAGATCGGAGCATAGGTGGCGCTATAGCAGTTAAAAAGGCTTCAAAAACAACATTTCTATAGCAATTAGCCTCAAATTGCTAAAAAAAATATGCTCATATATTTTCACAAACACTAGCTCTTCATATCATATGATAGATCTCCTCATTCTGAACAATTTTGTCTCTAGGACCATTGCTATCAATCCAACTGTTCTTTAAATATTTGATATTATTCATAAAACCTATTTTTATGAACTAGTCATAGATTTTTGACTCACAATCAATAACATCAGTGCAGTAACATTCTCTGGAATTATTATCAAAAAAATGTTGAACATTTGCATTTGGACAGCGATAACAGGGCCACTTAATAAGATGATCATGAGCTACTGTACCCAAAAGTCTATAAAACCTAAAAGAAAACAAAATTTCACAAACCTAAGTAAAATCATCATCATACCATTTTAAACAAACATACATTTCATAGACATTAGGCAAAAAAGGCCATGTAACAGTTGTAAAGCTTAAAAATAATGGATCTCTCTTTAAAACGTGAAATTGCAACTATAACCACTAGATGGCAGTAGAAGACCACTAATGGGTCACTGAAATGACTAGAACAGTGCATTTTCATGGTTTCAAGCTTTAATTTCATACAAAGATGATACTAAATCACTGTTATAACATTTCAAGTCACATTTAGTAAAACTTTACCACTTCATTTATACAGATGTATTACATTTGACAATTATGCAAGATTAGGATTACAGTGAAACATGAAAATTATATATAAACTCTTAAAAACGTACGACTTATAGTAAGAATTTTGTCACCTACTATTTGTGACCGAAATCTCTTATGTGCAACAAAATGTGTGTGTGTGTGTGTGTGTGTGTAATAATGCTTAATGAACTTTAATATAATAGTTAACTATTTCATTTTCTGTGTTTGTGATTGTATTGTCCATCATAGATGTGCTGTAGTGTTAGCCATATATTTTGGGTTGGACTACATCCTAAAACCATAGCAACCATAGCATCGGATCATAGGTGGCGCTATAACAGTTAAAAAGGCTTCAAAAACACAACATTTCTATTGTAATTGGCCTCGAATTGCTAAAAAATGCTCATTTTTTCACATAAACACTATCAGTTTTTTTTACAATTATGCCACATTGTGATTACAGTGAAATCTGAAAAAGACACAAACTGTTACAAAGAGAATACTTGCAAGTAAAATGTTGGCCCATATCATTTATTTCAAATATCTGTACAAGAAAATGTGTATGCATGTATGTCTCTGTGTGTGTAAACAGGTTTATTCAGTATTAATATATTAGTTTAAACTTTTAGTTTCTGTGTGTGTATTTCTGTGAGCATGTTCTCGATTTTGGATGTGTTTTACTGTCAGCCATGAATCCAGGTTGGCCTAGACCCTAAGCATACCACCATAAAGACCTTAAAATGCTCGAACCCCGATAATTGCTGCTTGCAGCTATATTTATTATTATTATTATTATTATTAGGGCCCGAGTCCTAAAAGGGCGAAGGCCCTATTGTTTTCCTTAGGATTTTTTGTTATTAGGGCCCGAGCCCTAAAAGGGCGAAGGCCCTATTGTTCTTCTAAGGATTATTATTATTATTATTATTTAGGGCACGAGCCCTAAAAGGGCGAAGGCCCTATTGTTCTTCTAAGGATTCTTATTATTATTAGGGCCCGAGCCCTAAAAGGGCGAAGGCCCTATTGTTTTTTGAAGGATTATTCTTCTTTATTATTAGGGCCCGAGCCCTAAAAGGGTGAAGGCCCTATTGTTTTTTTGAAGGATTATTATTATTATTATTATTATTATTATTATTATTATTATTAGGGCCTGAGCCCTACAAGGGTGAAGGCCCTATTGTTTTTCGAAGGATTGTTATTATTATTATTAGGGCCCGAGCCCTAAAAGGGTGAAGGCCCTATTGTTTTTCGAAGGATTGTTATTATTATTATTAGGGCCCGAACCCTAAAAGGGCGAAGGCCCTATTGTTTTCCTTAGGATTTTTTGTTATTAGGGCCCGAGCTCTAAAAGGGCGAAGGCCCTATTGATCCCCTAAGGATTATTATTAGGGCCCGAGCCCTGAAAGGGCGAGAGCCCTATTGTTTTTCTAAGGATTATTAGGGCCCGAGCCCTAAAAGGGCGAAGGCCCTATTGTTTTCCTTAGGATTTTTTGTTATTAGGGCCCGAGCTCTAAAAGGGCGAAGGCCCTATTGATCCCCTAAGGATTATTAGGGCCCGAGCCCTAAAAGGGCGAAGGCCCTATTGTTTTTCTAAGGATTATTATTATTATTATTATTATTATTATTAATTAATTTTTTTTTTTTTTTTTTTTTGACTAAACGGGGCATTTTGGGGGCCTTAACATGCTCAAAAACTCTTGAAAATCGGCACACACATCAGAATCTGCGGTCATTAGGACGCCGCAGAGACCGGGACCCGGGCGTGACACAGGGGCTCTACAGCGCCCCCTGGAACACCTTCCCAAACCTTGATGTATATCCCACACATACTTGCACGTATGCATATGAAACCGCAAAAACATTTAAAATATTACACATGTAAACTAGCAGAAGAAGACTATAATACCAAGGATGAACACAAGATGACCTCATAGGATAAGGAATCTTTTTCAGCTCATTCTCAGTCTATCAGAATGATGTAAAAGCATTTTGGGTAACACTTTCTATTAAGCCCCTATTTATAATACATTATAATGGTATTTATAAGGCATTATAATGAATGCATAATGCATTATAAAAACCTTATAATATGTTATATCATCTCATGAATAATCATAACAACAATTATAATACATTAAAATATTTGAGTATTTCAGGTTATAACTTTTAAGATTATGATTTCTGTATAACACATAATGTACAACATATAAAATCTACTTAATTTATAATGGACTATATCATATTACATTTATTTTTTTCATTATATATTATGTTTTATTTTGATGGTCCCCCTAGTCTATTGACAATAAGCAATTGTCATGTCAACTTGGTCGTACATGTCAACTAACACTCCTTAGAGTATTAGTAGACTTAGGTTAAGGTTAGGTTAGGTAGCAGGTTCACGTACTTGCAAAGTTACTTATAATCTGTTTGTCTTTTGTGGAACCATCAAAATACAGTGTTAGCATATATTTAGCATACTACTAATAAGATGATACAACATACTATAAGGTTGTTTATAATGCATTATGCATTCATTATAATGCCTTAAGAATACCCTTATAATGTATTATAAATACGGGATTCATAGAAAGTATTGCCGCAGTTGCTTTTAACCCTTTCATTGCTGTAACCCTTCAATCCAAACTGCCACAGGGTTACTGTCAATGCATGTGCCCGCTGGGCACCATTTTCCTGATGCTACCAGCATGGCGATTGCACTGGCGGCGAGGGCCCGTCATCGCTGCTTGCAGCTATATTTATTAGGGCCCGAGCCCTAAAAGGGCGAAGGCCCTATTGATCCCCTAAGGATTATTATTAGGGCCCGAAGCCCTGAAAGGGCGAAGGCCCTATTGATCCCCTAAGGATTATTATTATTATTATTATTATTATTTATTTATTTATTTTTTGTTTTTTTTCGACTAAATGGGGCATTTTGGGGGCCTTAACATGCTCAAAAACTCTTGAAAATCGGCACACACATTGGAATCTGCGGTCATTAGGACGCCGCAGAGACTGGGACCCGGGCGTGGCACAGGGGCTCTACAGCGCCCCCTGGAACACCTTCCCAAAACTTCATGTATATCCCGCACATACTTGCACGTATACATATGAAACTCGGTAGACATGTAGATCTCACTGAGCCGAACAAATCACGCACTCTATGTGATGAGCTAATCCCAACAGGAAGTGAGCTATTCAGGGCTGTTTAAAAAGCGCATGCTCTGGAATTTGATATACTCCTCTGAGGCCTTTATTTCGACGGCCACCAAACTCGGTCAGCATGACCTCAAGACATTGAGGATGCTAAATTGCGGAGGGAGTTTTGATATCTCGAACGGTTTGGCCGTGGCGAGGCGACAAAATTATGGTGAGAAATGTGGAACAGGAAATGGCTAATAACTATTGCACACATTGTCTGATTCTGATGAAACTTCAGGAGTTTGTTCGTTGTATGATGCCGATCACATAGATGTGACTATCATAAGTCAAAGTTATAGCGCCACCAACTGGCAGCAGGAAGTGTGTCGTTTTCAAAATGCTTTTAAATCAGCCTCTTAATTTTACTCAATTTGCTTCAAACTTCATCAGAATAATGTCAAAACACGGCCGATGACAATCTGTAAAGGGGTCTTTGATACATTAAATGCTGTTGCCATGGCAACGTGTCAAACTTTAACATTTGTTTCCTGTGCTTTTGGGCCACTTAATAAGCTTAGATTTTCATGAAACTCAACACACACATCAGTATTAATGATAGTTAGACACTGGCAAAGGCTCATAAATGGGCGTGGAGGAGGCGCTCTATAGCGCCACCTTTTGTCAAAAGTTGGGGGGTTAGTTTTAGCTACAGACACCAAAATTGGTATATATATTGGTCTCATCAAGCTGGACAATTTTCTAATTTACACCCATTAGCTGCGACCATCTGGAAGTCTGCTATTTTGATTTGAATGAGGATTTTTGGAAAAAGCAGGCTATAAACAAATTCATACTCCTCCAAGCAGGAATAGGTAGTTAACACCAAACTTTGTCAACATGATGCCAACATACTGAAGATGTTAAATTGCGAGCGGATTTGGGATATCTTGAACGGTTGATTTATAGTGATTTTTTGAAATTAGCAGAAAAAACATAAACGTAATATTAAAATGCAGCATCCAAACACTTAAAAAAAAATTTCATACACAGAACTAGTCATTCTGAGAAATAAATGCTTAGTTCCATTGATATAAAATAATCAACAAAAAATAGAAAATTAAAAAACTATTAAACATCTGCTCTCACTCTAACTCTCTCACTCTAACTCTGTGTCGGGGGATGGGCTTAAGTCTGTGTATGTGTGTGTGTAAGTGTGACTGGGGGTAGTTGAGTGGCTGTGTGTGTGTGTGTGTGTGTGTGACAGAGAGAGAGAGACTGAGAGAGACAGAGTGTATTTAAAGTGTATTATCCTAACTCTTCACAACTTTTTACATATGAAAAACAAGTCATTCTTAGGAAATATGTTTATCATGTTTTCAGAGACCGCAAAAACATTTCAAATATCACACATGTAAACTAGCAGATGAAGACTATAATACCAAGGATGAACACAAGATGACCTCATAGGATAAGGAATCTTTTTCAACTCAGTCAGAATGATGTAAAAGCATTTTGGGTAACACTTTCTATGAAGCCCAATACTTATAATGGTATTTATAAGGGATTATAATGAATGCATAATGCATTATAAAAACCTTATAATATGTTATATCATCTCATGAATAATCATAACAACAATTATAATACGTTAAAATACTTGAGTATTTGAGGTTATAACTTTTAAGATTATGGTTTTTTATAACACACAATGGACAACATATCAAATCTACTTAATTTATAATGGACTATATCATATTACATTTATTTTTTACATTTTATATTATGTTTTATTTTGATGGTCCCCCTAGTCCAGGGGTGTCAAACTCAATCAGAGAAGGGGCCAAAATTTAAAACACAGTGTAAGTCACGGGCCAAACAGGTTAACATTTTATTGAACAGACTAAAATCACTTTTTGTTTAATCAGAAATCTGAATTTGAACAACCAGAATACTGTAAATATTCTCAATAACACAAATTAAATAATAAAATAATACATTTTATAAAATAAATTAAATAAAAAATAATAAAATTATTTTGTTCAAATAATTTTCAAAAAGAGGACATTTCAGATATAAACAAGCTTGTGAAAATTGTGCAAATCTTGCAAATAAAACTGTATTTTGATTTCAGGAAAAGGTGCAAAAAAATAAAAATAAATAAACAAATAACAAAAATATTTTCTTTTCTTTTTTATGTCATTTTGTCCTTGTGGGATGTTTGGCATCTTTTCTTGGCTACAAGTTCATTAATGTTTGGGGTTAGGTTCTGAGCTGTGGAAACTCTTAGAGTGGAGTGGAGGTGTTCATCAGTGAGACTTCTGTGTGCGTTTTTGTTCATCTTCATCAAAGAAAAAAGTTGCTCACACAAATACGTACTACCAAACATGCAGAGCATTCGAGCAGCTTGCAAGCGAAGTTGAGGCATCGTTTCGGGAATGAAGCTGGGGAACTGTGCGGGCCCCACAGTGTCATACTTTGCCTTGAGTACGCTGTTACACTGGAGTTCTATCAGCTCCATCTGAATGTTTGCTGGTGCTTTTTCAGCGTCAACTGCAAATGGATTACTGAACAGTTCTAAATTAAATTTCTGCGCTTCAAAGTCCGCAAAGCGTCGCGTGAACTCAGCGCGCAGCGTGCTCAGTTTATCAGCAAAATGCGCATTTGGAAATGCGGTGTTGGAGGCCTGGCTTGTAATTGTTTGGCAACACGGAAAGTGACACAAATTTCCTTGCTGCATCTGAATCTCCCACAGGCGTAGCTTGGCTTGAAAAGCTTTCACTGCATCATACATGTCCGTGATCACACGGTTCCGTCCCTGCAGCTGGAGGTTTAGTGCAGTTAGATGTTTAGTTATGTCACACAGAAATGCTAACTCGTGTAACCACTTTTCATCCTGGATAACTGTGGAGTCTTTTCCTTTACTTTCCATGAACTGGCAGATTTCCTCACGCAACTCAAAAAATCTGTTGAGAACTTTTTCTCTACTTAGCCATCGCACCTCTGTGTGATAGGGTACGTCACCAAGTTCCGACTGTATTTCCTCCAGAAAAGACTGAAATTGGCGGTGATTTAAGGCTCGGGCTCTTATAAAGTTAACTGTCTGTGTCACAGTGCTCATTACATGTTCCATCTTAAGGGCTTTACCGCACAGCGATTCTTGGTGGATAATGCAGTGATAAACTGTCAGCTCACATGTGCAATTCTCCCTCTGCATCTTCTCCCGCATCCTTCCAACTAGTCCACTCTTTTCCCCGCACATTGCGGGCGCTCCGTCAGTCGTCAGTCCCGTGAGTTTGTCCCAGGGCAGTTTCATGTCATTTACACATTTAGATACTTCTTCAAATATGTCTTTTCCTGTGGTTGTGCCATGCATTGACTTAATGCCCAAAAGTTCTTCTGTAACGCATAAGCTGGAGTCCACTCCACGGATGAAGACTGCCAGCTGTGCAGTGTCAGTCGTGTCAGCGCTCTCATCCACAGCAAGGGAGTATGCAATGAAGTCTTTTCCCTTTTCTATCAACTGTCCTTGTAAATCAGTGGCAAGATCACACACCCGATCAGCAATGGTATTTCTGCTTAGGCTTACATTTAAAAATGCTTGTTTTTTGTCTGGACACACGACATTGCACACTTTAACCATGCAGCTCTTCAAAAACTCTCCTTCGGTAAATGGCCGGGCAGATTTTGCGATCTCTTCTGCCACTATATAACTAGCTTTCACGACAGCTTCACTTTGCGACTTTGCTTTTTTAAACATAGTCTGCTGTGACACTAGACTCTTTTTAAGCTCTTCGACCTTCTGTTGCTTCTGCTGTATGTTGAGGTCTTTGTACTTGTCCTCGTGTTTCGTCTCATAGTGCCGTCTTATGTTATATTCTTTATTTACGGCCACATTACCACCGCAAACAAGGCATACAGGTTTACCTCCAATGTCAACAAACATATACTCTGCCTCCCAGCGTTCTTGAAAACCCCTGTTTTCAAAGTCTACTTTTCGTTTGGCCATTTCTTTCGGAGATATTTTAAGCACTGAACCATTTATCCGCTGAACACCGATGAGGCTATGACAACAGCGCAGCAGGGAGGAGGGGCTGATGCTGCGATCTGTTGCTTGGTGATTAGAGGTCATGACCGCACGGTAACTTTTGTTGTGCATTATGGGATTTGTATTAATAATATTAATCAGCGGGCCATTAATAATAGACATATGAAATTGTCTCGCGGGCCACATATAATTTTATCGCGGGCCGGATGTGGCCCGCGGGCCTTGAGTTTGACATGTCTGCCCTAGTCTATTGACAATAAGCAATTGTACAGCTACATGTGAACTAACAGTCCTTAGAGTATTATAGATATGGGCTTCATCGAAAGTGTTGCTGCAGTTTGCTTTTAACCCTTTCATTGCTGTAACCCTTCAATCCAAACTGCCACAGGATTACTGTCAATGCATGTGCCCATTTTCCTGATGCTACCGACATGGCGATCGCACTATATTTATTTTTATTTATTTTTTTCTTTTTTTTTCTTTCTACCTTCCAGGTTGTTTTGGGGGCCTTAACGTGCTCAAAAACTCTGGAAAATCGGCGCACACATTGGAATCTGCGGCCATTAGGACGCCGCAGAGACAGGGACCCGGGCGTGGCACAGGGGCTCTACAGTGCTCCCTGGAACACCTTCCCAAAACTTACTTGCACGTATACATATGAAACTCGGTACACATGTAGATCTCACTGAGCCGAACAACTCACGCACTCTATGTGATGAGCTAATCCCAACAGGAAGTGAGCTATTCAGGGCTGTTTAAAAAGCGCATGCTCTGGAATTTGATATACTCCTCTGAGGCCTTTATTCCGACGGCCACCAAACTCGGTCAGCATGACCTCAAGACATTGGGGATGCTAAATTGCGGAGGGATTTTTGATATCTCGAACGGTTCGGCCGTGGCGAGGCGACGAAATTATGGTGAGAAATGAGAAACAGGAAATGGCTAATAACTATTGCACACATTGTCTGATTCTGATGAAACTTCAGGAGTTTGTTCGTTGTATGATGCCGATCACATAGATGTGACTATCATAAGTCAAAGTTATAGCGCCACCAACTGGCAGCAGGAAGTGTGTCGTTTTCAAAATGCTTTTAAATCAGCCTCTTAATTTTACTCAATTGTTTCAAACTTCATCAGAACAATGTCAAAACACGGCCGATGACAATCTGTAAAGGGGTCTTTGATACATTAAATGCTGTTGCCGTGGCAACGTGTCAAACTTTAACATTTGTTTCCTGTGCTTTTGGGCCACTTAATAAGCTTAGATTGTCATGAAACTCAACACACACATCAGTATTAATGATAGTTAGACACTGGCAAAGGCTCATAAATGGGCGTGGAGGAGGCGCTCTATAGCGCCACCTTTTGTCAAAAGTGGGGGGGTTAGTTTGAGCTACAGACACCAAACTCGGTATGTATATTGTTCTCATCAAGCCGGACAACTTTCTAATTTACATCCATTAGCTTCGACCAACAGGAAGTCTGCTATTTTGATGTGAATGTGGATTTTTGGAAAAATATAGCTGTGAATGAATGAATACTACTCCTAGAAAAAACAATGAATTTACACCAAACTTTGTCAACATGATGCCAACATACTGAAGATGTTAAATTGCGAGCGGATTTGGGATATCTTGAATGGTTGATTTATGGTGATTTATTAAAGTAGCAGTAAAAAACATAACCGTAATTTTAAAATGCAGCATCCAAACACTTCAATTTTTTTTACATACATAGAACTAGTCATTCTGAGAAATAAATGCTTAATTTCATTGATATAAAATAGTCTACAAAAAATAGAAAATTAAAAAAACTATTAAACATCTGATCTTACTCTAACTCTCTCACTCTAACTCTGTGTCGGGGGATGGGATTAACTGTGTGTATGTGTGTGTGTGCAAGTGTGACTGGGGGTAGTTGAGTGGCTATGTGTGTGTCTATGTGTGTGAGAGAGAGAGAGAGAGACCGAGACAGAGAGAGACAGAGTGCATTTAAAGTGCATTATCCTAACTCTTCACAATTTTTTATATATGAAAAACAAGTCATTCTTAGGAAATATGTTTGGCATGTTTTCAGAGACCGCAAAAACATTTGAAATATCACACTTGTAAACTGGCAGATGAAGACTGTAATTCCAAGGATGAACACAAGATGACCTCATAGGACAAGGAATCTTTTTAACTCTAAGCCTATCTCAGTCTCATTGTATCAGAATGACTTAAAAGCATTTTGATTTTAACCCTTTCATTGCTGTAACCCTTCAGTCCAAACTGGTACAGGGATACTGTTAATGCATGTGCCCGCTGGGCACCTTTTTTCTGATGGCACCAGGGTTGCGGATGCGCTGGCAGCGAGGGCCCGTCATTGCTGCTTGCAGCTATATTTTTTTTATTTTTTTTTCGACTGTCCGGGGGTTTTTGGGGGCCTTAACGTGCTCAAAAACTCTTGAAAATCGGCACACACGTTGGAATCTGCCGTCATTAGGATGCCGCAGAGATTGGGACCTGGGCGTGGCAAAGGGGCTCTACAGCACCCCCTGGAGCACCTTCCGAAAACTTGATGTATATCTCACACATACTTCCACGAATACATATGAAACTCGGTACACATATAGATCTCACTGAGCCGAACAACTCACGCACTCTATGTCATAAGCTAATCCTAACAGGAAATGAGCTATTCAAGGCTGTTTAAAAAGCGCATGCTCTGGAATTTGATATACTCCTCGGAGGCCTTTATTCCAACGGCCACCAAACTCGATGCAAAATTGCCAGGGGATTTTTGATATCTCAAACGGTTTGGCCGTGGCGAGGCGACGAAATTAAGGCGAGAAATGAGAAACAGGAAATGGCTAATAACTATTGCACACATTGTCTGATTCTGATGAAACTTCAGGAGTTTGTTCGTTGTATGATGCCGATCACATAGATGTGACTATTACGAGTCAAAGTTATAGCGCCACCAACTGGCAGCAGGAAGTGTGTCGTTTTCAAAATACTTTTAAATCAGCCTCTTAATTTTACTCAATTTGCTTCAAACTTCATCAGAATAATGTCAAAACATGGCCGATGACAATCTGTAAAGGGGTCGTTGATACATTAAATGCTGTTGCCATGGCAATGTGTCAAACTTTAACATTTGTTTCCTGTGTTTTTGGGGCACTTATTAAGCTTAGATTTTCATGAAACTCACATCAGTATTAATGATAGTTAGACACTGGCAAAAGATCATAAATGGACGTGGAGGAGGCGCTCTATAGCGCCACCTTTTGTCAAAAATGGGGGGTTAGTTTGAGCTACAGACACCAAACTCGATATGCGTATTGTTCTCATCAAGCTGGACAACTTTCTAATTTACACCCATTAGCTGCGACCAACAAGAAGTCTGCTATTTTGATTTGAATGTGGATTTTTGGAAAAATCAGGCTATAAATAAATTCATACTCCTTCAAGCAGGAATAAGTAGTTCACACAAAACTTTGTCAACATGATGCCAACATACTGAAGATGCTAAATTGTGAGCAGATTTTGGATATTTTGAACAGTGTTGATATGGCAGTTTATTAAAGTAAGAGTGAAAAAATAACAGTAATTTTCTTATATCTTTAAAATGCATTATTCTAACTCTTCAAACCTTTTTTACATATGAACAATAAGTCATTCTTAGAAAACATGGTTAGTTTCAAAATGCTATCTAGCTCAGAGGCCCAGAAAACATGAAAGATATTATATATCATAACTTAGCAGATGAAGACTGTAATACCAAGGGTGACCACCAGATGGAGTCTCAGGATAAGGGATCTTTTTAACTCCTAATCATTTTTTGCTCATTCTCAGTGTTTCGGAAAGAAAAATAATTCAGTCGAATCAGTTGACGTACTGTACTGTCAGAATACTTTTTTACATAATTAGTGTATAATACCTAAATATATATACAGAAACTGCTAAAGGAAAAAATCATTAAATATCTTTTTATATATATATATATATATATATCTTATGCTTGCTTACTGATAGGATGAGAAATCTTCTGATCATTTACCGCTCAGTTCAATTAATTAGAATAAGAAACAAATATATAAAATAAGTTAATATGTACTTTACTGGTAATAAATTTGAATAGAATTATTTCACAAATGCTTATAGATCATTAAAATAATATTTAAAAATGGTTGTTATTCATAAAAAATATTGGTGAAAATATAAAATAAGGTCTGTTGTTAACATTAGTTAATGCATTAACTTACGTTAACAATGAACTATATTTTTTTTCACAGGATTTATTAATATTTTTTTATTGTTCGTTTATCAAAATGTTCATGTTAATGTTAATTCACAGTACATAAACTAATGTTAAAATATCCAACTTTACATTTTAATAATGTACTAATAATTTTTTACTTAATATTAATTAATGTTAATAAATGCTATATAATTATTGTTCATGTTAACTAAGATAAATATATTAGTTAACATGAACAATCATTATATAACATTTATTAATGATAACAAATGAAGTTGCATGGTAAAGTCTTGCCAAAGATTTATATATGGTTCTTTCCCGGTGTGTGTTTATCTTATAGTGTAACCCTTTCATTGCTGTAACCCTTAGATGTAAACTGCCAGAGGGTTACTGTAAATGCATGTGTCCAGTTTTCGTCGAAGGGCATGTCCCTGGCGGCCTGACAAATTTTGATGTTTCGCCATGAAAAAGGAAGTTGCTGTAACTCAGACAAACAATGTCCGATCTGCCTCAAACTTCACACATTTGTTAAGAGTCATGTCCTGAACACATGTCAGTGCCGATATTCATATAGTCATAGCGCCACCTGCTGACAACAAGAAGTGACATGTTTAACACTGTTACGGACTCCTAGCAACTTGTTAAAAAGCGTTAACTAGTTTTAAATAGGCTAGCAACATGCTAGAATCATGCTAAAACATGCTAGCAACACTTAGCTAAGAGCTAACGCATGCTATTAATACAAAGAAACATTTCCTGGTTTCTCGTAGCGGAAGTCATAGTTGGGTAAAATCCGAGAGCAGTGAATGGGAGAGTACCACAAATATATTTTTTGCATTCCCATTTGCTCAAATGTTTTCACGACTTTCAATCAAAGGAAAAAAACTTGAGAGAGACTGATATTGGTAGTCAGAAGAGAGAACAATGTCAAATTTACCGTCTCTCCCATAGACTCGGCATTAGAAACACCCTCGCATAGCATTAACTAGTTTTTTTGTAACTTGATGAAAAGGTGATATAATACAAAGTATAGTGTTATAAATACACATACATATTTTTAAAAATCTAAATATAAAAAAGTTTGAAGGATTAATGATGATGATGACCGTTAAAATGCATCATCACAGGCTTGTGAAAAGGGTCCATTGTTGTAACTCATGCATACATGCATACAATCTGCCCCAAACTTAACATTCAACATTCTACAAACGTAGTAAAGCATGCTAGCAACACTTAGCTAATTTGTTAAAGCATGCTAATAATACAATGAAAGAGAAAATTACTGTAACTCAGGCATACAATGTCCAATCTGCCCCAAACTTAACATGTTTGATAAGAGTCCTGGCCTGAACACATGTCCATGACCATATTCAGTTATAGTCATAGCGCCACCTGCTGGCAACAGGAAGTGATATATTTAACACTGTTATGGATGCCTAGCAACATATTAAAAAGTATCAACAAGTGTTAAATAGGGTAGTAACATGCTAGAAACATGCTAAAACATGTTAGCAACACTTAGCTGAGTGCTAAAGCATGCTATTAATGCAGTGAAACAGGAAGTTACTGTAACTCTGGCATGCAATGTCCAGTCTGCCCCAAACTTAACATGTTTGATAAGAGTCCTGGCCTGAACACATTTATGTGCCAATATTCAGTTATAGTCATAGCGCCTCCTACTGTCAACGGGAAGTGACATGTTTAACACTGTGAAACACTATTAGCAACACATTAAAATAAGCCATTGAGTGCTAAACTTGCTAAAACATGCTCAAACATGCTAGCAACACTTACCTAGTGCTAAAGCATGTTGTTAAAGCCATGAAACAGGAAGTTGTTGTAATTCATGCAAACAATGTCCAATCTGCCCCAAACTTCACATGTTTGATAAGAGTCCTGGCCTGAAGATATCTACATGCCCATATTCAGTTATTTTCATAGCGGCACCTGCTGGCAACGGAAGTGACATGTTTAACACTGTGATGGACTGTTAAAAGCACAGCAAAATATGCCATTTTGTGCTGAACATACTAGAAACATGGTAGCAGCACTTACTACGTGCTAATGCATGCTATTAATGCCATGAAAGAGGAATTTGTTGTATCTCATGCATGCAGTGTCCAGTCTGCTCCAGACTTCACTTGTTCGATAAGAGTCCTGACCTGAACACATGTAACGGCCAATATTCTGTTACAATCATAGCGTCACCTGCTGGCAACAGGAAATTACTTGATTTACACTAGCTTAAACATGCAAAGTCCGATCTGCTCCAAACCACTTGTTCGATAAGAGTCCTGACCTCAACCGGTCGGCAGTGAGCCTGGGTGCGTGGGCCCTTTCATCGCTGCTTGCAGCTTTAATATTCTTCTTCTTCTTCTTCTTCTTCTTCTTATTTAAATAATAGGTGCACTAAGTTTCACATTATACAACACTTTATGCAGTTAAATATTGTTTAAAGCTTATGCAGTTAATGAATTGTTTAAATTGCCAGTCATTAATACTTAGCAGTTTGGAAAATATATACTGCATATATAGAATACACAAAAACAAACAAAAAAAAAAACAGCAATGTAAAAAGTGGTTATTTGCTGTAATCAGGAAATACAGGATAATGCTGTAAATTAAATTACAGCAGTGCTGCTGTAAAAAATTACGGTATCTCGCAACCCTGCTGCTAGTATTTTACTGTAAAATGTACAGGAATTTTTTTTACAGTGCACCCGCTACTCTGTTAATATGTTTTTTTCCCCTACTTGTTCCTTTGCTGAACGCAATTAAAAAAGAAACAGAGAATAAACAAAAATGTTTTGTTATTTTTTTTTTTATTTGTGTTTAATTCTGTGTGTCAATGGAACAATGTGTTTTTTAACTTTTAGAACATAGATTTAAAGTGATGTAAAGTGATTTAAAGTCATGAACTGCCATTTTTATTATTTTGTACTGCTCTCTGAGTTCCACTTATAAAGTTAGCAAGATTTTTGCATCAAAAAACATAATTTAGAAGTAATGGACTATTTTCTGCCCTTGTTTTGACTCTCTCATCAGAACGCTCTGTAGGGAAGGGGCGATATGGGCTTAAATTTTTCACAATAATTTCTGGTATTTATCGTGATAACGATATCAATGACGATAATTCAGGGAAATCCTGTTTCTTTAGTGAAAAGTATTATCTTTCCTATTTTTACAAAATAGGGTGTTGTGAGCATTGCTGAGTACACACGTAATGTAATGACTGTTTAATTCACTTTAATGTGAATTACATTTTTTGTACTTTCTGTACTGGAAGCTCCTAACATTAAGATGAATTCCTTGTGTGTGAAACACACTGGGCAATAAAGCTCTTTCTGATCCGGAAGCCGGAGGGCACCCTTGTGCAGAAACACCACATATGCTTTATAGTAGAAGTAATAGTACTGACAATGCTTCAGGAATCTCTAATCCAGTTATCGCTGTATCTGAATAAAAAGCCGATAGAGGAATTTTAACTTAGGAAACTTGGACAATAAACATACGATTGATACAATATATGGTTTGTCTGTTTTCTTCAAGCAATCTTGGGTATTTTTATAAGGATAAAGTATATTTATAATGCAATGCTAATCGACGTAGCCTTTATAATAATAAACCAGTTCCAGATTGGAGCTCCTCATTTAGCAATATACTTTTTTCACGCCCGCCTTCAAAATGTCACTCCGCACTGTCGCACACAAACTAGATGATTTGCTAATACGGCTAACACAGCATCGTCTTGTATTTGGAGCCATCTTTATTGTTTGGTTTCCGTGTAGACCTGCATTCGTCCCTCGTTGTTTACACTACATATGTGAATTGGTGAGCTAAACAGGCAGTGACATAAGCAGGCATTGATCTTCTGTGGAGGTGGTGTTTAGCCACACTATTACATCATAGAGTGGCACATTCCACAACCTGTCATTTTGGCAGACTGGCTTCAATATACAGTAAGCTTTTAGACTAACAAGAAAGTTTTAGCTTTTAAACTTACAGTATGTACTTGTACTGTAGTACAGTGACCTTATATGTCAAAAGATTAAGGAAATTTTGGCTTCTCAGTTTTTATGCAATAATTATGATTATTTTTTCATGTTAAAAATAGAACACATTTTTTTTTCTAATTTTTCAAATGTTTTTTTTTTTTTTCAACAATGCAGAATGAAATAGACAAGGCCTTTCAAATCCAGTGTTTGATGGCAGATTAGCGCCACCTGGTGAGAGGAAAGTAAGAAAAAACATTTTTTTTATGGTGTAACCACTAGATGCCTATATGACACTCTGTAGAGAGGCTTGTAAATTCCCTAGTTGTTTAGACATAATTGCCTACTTATATTAAGCTTTGGATTTGAATGTATATTAAGACATTTTCACTTTTTTTTTTGAAGGTTCATATATTTTTTTTTTATTTGAAATGTTGATCTGAAGTGTCAGTTTTTGCATTAGTACTATGACAGTCAAACCAAACAAAAATGAACAGAAATGCTTCATCAGAGCTTAATCCTTCTTGATCTGATCTGATTTCAACCTCTTATTTGAGTCTTCTGACTTTAGTGGCTCCATAGAACGTTATTCGTTTTCCGTGTCTTTTCAAATACGGATGTACGCCGGTACTTCCCATCCCCCATTAAATTGTGTATGTATTTGCATGTGTTGGTGCATTGAACCAGGAGGTTGTAGGGCTGGGTATCGTTTAAAAGTTTTTGATACCTTGATTTGAAAACAGTTGCTGATTGATACATTTTTCTATACCTGTTTCATGAAATCTGTTTTAACAAACTTACATTTCACATCACCTCAAAAACTTTGGTTTTATTATTCAGTTTGTTGACATTTTTACAAAAAAAAGACTTGTGTCCTGAGCACTGCACAAAGGAACAAATTGTAACCCAATACAATAAACTGGTGCATAAAGTTTTAATGAAATTCAAATAGTTTTCAGTGCAAAATGGACAGTTTTAAGTCTGTATGTGAGGCTCACTGCTGCATACTTAAGATCTTTAAATCACTCAACAGTTCTAAAAAATTAGCTTGTCTGCTTTTTCAGGAGACAGACAAGCATTGGTGAAATGCAGCCACACTTTTGATCTTCTCCATATCTTTTAGGCTACATTTACACTAGTGTGTTTTGTTTTAAAATGTATAGCTTAGACAGAATCATTATTTCTATTCATGTTTTACTAATTTCCTGATGAGCATTAGCAGCTTCCTGTGTGAGCCACATATCTGTAACCAGCATAAACTCCTTAATAAATCGCCAGAGCCAATCATTAGCACTTGATTTAGGCACATCAAGCATGCGGCATGCTTATTGGTTTACTGTCACTGAGATTTGGTACCAGACGATAAGACATTTTTCGATACTAAATGGTATTAAGGCAATTCGGTCGACTCCTAAAAATTAACTCTACCCAGCCCTAGGAGGTAGTGTTTCATGCACTGCTATCAGAGTATGTGAGCGGAACTTAACTTCCCGCTCATGTCCATTACTGTCATCATAGCCTTCACATTCTTTCTGATTTGAGTGACCCATCTCTATCAAGCTATAGCTAAATATGTTTAATGTGAGTATGCTAAATATGCAGTTATATCATGGGCCATTGGCATGAATTGTACTCGTGATGGAACGGTGGTGGAGCACTCTTGCAGCGAGTGAAAACCACGACACTTCGACTTTTAAAAAAATTTGCTCCTCCCTCCATTTAAAATCACACCGCTCCACTCACGTATTCTGACTACTATTGCTATCCAGTTAACTCCTTGCCCTGTTATCTCAACACATATAGGCATTTTTAAATTGTATCCCATTGCAGTCAGACACAACAGCTTTAAAAGGCTCTGTTTTGTTTATCATTCAATTCCCATTTTGTATTTGCATTGAATCATTTCAGCCCACTACAAATTATATTTATGACAAAGCTGTAAATTTCTACTTCATACCATAAAGATTGTGTACTCAGCCTTGTTGTTCAACCTGGTAGTGTGTGTCAGTTGGCCTAGCATGGCTTTAACAATTTTGAGAGGTGTGGAATGTGTGTTAGTTTATGCATTTCAACCCAAGGCTCTTTGTGGTGAATTGTGTTGCCCCGCAAATGACATCAGCGGTGTGCAGAGGACTGCCTGTGGTACTGAAACCCCTCATGACCCTATTCCACAACTGCTACTGCCCGAGGATTCCTTGAGCTTTTATTGGGTTACATCGCCATTACTTCAGCACAGGTTTTGGATATGGAGCAGAGAAAGGCAGCTAGCCTTACCAGATTATGGACTGTATAAATAGATGAGAGAACTTCAACTTCATTGGATGTTATGGGGTGTATCTTCCATTTTATTGGTAGAAAAGATGTACCGGTTGACCGACCATCAATTGGTTAACTAATGTTAACTAATGTAGTTAACTGATGTTAATATTATTAACATCACATTATGTTAATATTATATTGTGGTATTGCTGTAGCAAAATTGTCTCAGTATTATGATATATGACAATATGAGAAACGATATAGATCTTCCAGGCAAAAAGTGTAGATTTTTAAAATATTCTAACATAAAAGGTCTTTAAAGTTGTGTTTTGGGCCATTACGCTATCTGTCGAATGTACTAAAACCGAAAGTGCAATACTAATTAATCCCTTTATCCCTTCTTCAAGTCTGTTTTTTGCTGTGCATTTAAAAGTGCACACTTCGTTTAGGCGATCAGCAGATCCGATGTTTTTCGCGCCTCAGAACATCTTCGTTCGTGAATGCAGTGAACTCGTTTATTGCATGTGCTGTGAGTTTAGCACTTGGGAACCCAACGGCCACCAGCTATGCTTTATTTTCGCCACAGATGATTACAGCATTTCACTAGATTTTGTAGTAAGACACGTTTTTGTAAGTCTGTTTTCACTGAAGTTGGAGTTTTCCTAAAAGCTCTACTGCTGTTTTTGTCAAAATAAAAGCTTAAAAGTGCAGTATGAATTGCTGACAGCTAGTGGTTTAAATCGGTAATGTTACTGCAGTCCAAATTCAGACCTCTTTCAAGTGTAGAAATTAGTGTAAAAATAAATGTATGAAATATTATTTTTTATTTATTTTAAAGTGCAATTGTTTTACAGTATAATGACTATTACTGTCATAGGAATAACAATAATATAAAATTGTTATTATTAACATTATATTCTAATTTGTTTGCCTTCTGAAACACCAGTGTGAATGTAATTTAAATTAAGACTGAGAGTATACCACAAATAAAAAGAGGGTTGAGTCGCTTTTAAAGTTCAGGTACAAGCCAATTCACTGAATTTCTTTCTGACTTAAGTGTTCTAGTAACATGGGTTGGAGCTCTTAATTTTGAACTCTCAAAGTGCATTAGACAGAAGAATTTAACATTTTAAAAAAAAAATCAGCAATTGGTATCAGCAATAAAAATAATTATTAGAGCATTCCTAATTACTAGTATGACCCTGTGTTACCCTTTTTGCAGATGCTACCCTGATGATTGCTGCGTATTGTGGGTACATGGAGTATATGTAAATGAGTCCTGATGGAGCTTAAATTGATGCTGCAGAATGATATAAGGCTGATAGACTAGCTTCTTTTAAAAGTCTTCACTAGCTCTGCACACAACTGGTTCAAACAAATGATTTCAAAGGAAAGTACATTTACTTCAGCTCTGTGAAATATGATTTGTGCCTGTGCGTGTGTGTGTGTGTCTGTCTATTTCTGTCATCAAGACCACTGTCAGTGGTGTTTATTTTTTGTCGTCTTCATCTCATAATCACTGAAGTGTTTAGGGCTTCTGGTAGCTTGTCAGCTGCTTTGTAACATTTTTGTCTAGTGGCACCAAAATCCACTTCACGAAGAGTGTATTGTGATGAGCAGATTAGATTTGATATTGTCACATTGGAATTGATGTCATTGACATCATCATTGAATTCTTTAGCAGAGTGATCTTTAAGATCATTTATTAGTCTCTTGTATACTCTATTTAGCCAGGGCTGCAAAATCAACTACTTATTACAGATGTGATTGATATATTCAGTGGTCTGTTACTATCACTGAATATTGCTTTTTAAGTAAACTTCCTGATTTTTCTAAACTCTTCAGCATGCAAGAGGGTTTAGAAGAACGTCATGTTGCAACAGAAACTGTTGACTCTTTCTTTTCTAGCACTTTAGACACAGTTGCTCCTTTGCGCTTAAAAAAATCAAGGATAACAGTCTGACTTCATGGTATATTGAACACAAAGCAGCCCGGACAATGGAGCACAGCTGGACAAAACTAAAAGTATTTCGAAAATGTGTGGAAGGATAGTATTTCTACCTACAAAAATTGCTTAAAAACTGCTAGATCTGCTTACTTTTCAGATGGCACCTAGAGACTTTTGCATCTAAACTCTTCAATTTCAGTCATTCTTTGCTATAGGAGAGGAAGAGTTTTTAAACTCTTTAAATAATCTAAATCAGTGTTTCTCAACCCTGGTCCTGTGTGCCCCCCAACACTTTATTTCTTTCAAGTTTAAAGGCAGATTTTTGCTACAATCTTAAAGTTGTAAAAACCAGATGTTAATTGTTAATTGTCTTTAAACTATTATTTATGGTCAGAACATGATAAACACTTCTTTACACTTTTTCAGTCATTTTTCCTTAAGAAAATAAATATCTTAATAAAAAGAATTTTAGTTCTGCTTGTTTTATTGTGTAATATTGTTTCAAATCAAGAAACAGGTTTATGTTGCCTGATAATATTAATAATAATATTAAAAAAAAAAGTCTCTTAGAAATACACATTCGATAGTAGCTTGAGTTAGGAAGCAGATGTAGATTTGTTTAGCACAATCTGTAATACTTCTAAAAAAAAAAAATTGTAGCAACCTCATTTTTATATGGTAAAAGTTAATTATTCTGTTTGAGGTTTTTTTTTCTTTCTTCCATAGTAGCATACATTTAGATCATGGTAATAACAGTTAAAAACACAAATATAGCACCTCACTACCATGGTAAAAATGTAATATGGTTTTTAGGTATTTGTATGAAAAACAGTAGTCTAAATACATTTAGTATAAATGCATAAATGCTAGCTTAATCACAAAAAATTGCTGTAATTATAGTCCATTACTCCTCTTCAATACATTTAATACGTGTCTACATTAGTAATATAATGAAATTCGACACACATATACCCACATTTCTGACACAATACCACTGTGCAGCTAGTGCTACTACAGTAAATCTATGGTAAATTATGGCGATTTGTAGATTAAAAAGCCTTATGACTGTATTGTTGCACACAGTGTTTCTCCTGTTTGGCAGCAGGGTTTCATCTGGCTTTAAACGGAGTCATTTGTGTTCTTCACTGAATTCAAGAGCTTCACACTGGATCTCACAGCGCTGTTTAGTGACAGAGACTCATCAGCGAGTGAACGCATCTGCTGTAGTAAGTTCACGCCGTGCCTGTTCCGAGGGGATAAACAGTCAGAGTGGCGCGTTATAAATGACTAGTGATATTTCGTTCTGCCTTTGCTGCATAAACATTACGTCGAACATTTACCGAACTGTTGTTATCGTTTATCGAGGAAATTTATATCACGCGATAATTATTGCCATTGATTTATTGCCCAGACATAAGACCATTGCTTTTCACCCTGCAATCTACGTATGTAACCCTGGTTCCCTGAGAAGGGAACGAGACACAGCGTCCTCTAGGGGTCGCTATGGAGAACGGCATCTCCGTGACCTGTGTCTGAAGCCTACATACAAAAACATCAACAAAGTTGGCCGGCGACAGCCTATGACGTCACTTCCGGCGCGACTCGTTGCTGCCGGTGCGTCACTACCGGTGCAACCACAGTATAAAAGGACGCCGGTAGAACAGGACGGTCGCTTCTTCGTCTGAAGCTCACATCCGAAGCATGGTGAAGAGACTAGAGGATGCAGTGTCTCGTTCCCTTCTCAGGGAACCAAGGTTACATACATAACCTGAGATGTTCCCTTTCGAGGAACTCGAACTGCGTCCTCTAGGGGTCGCTATGGGGAACGGTTATACCCACGCTGCCATGCTAAAGGGGGCTGCCTGTCATCATAGAGGCGAGCACTAAGTACCAACTCCCTAAGCTTTAAGGGAGTTGCCCCTGAGATGTAGTGGCATGTCACCCTAGGTTGGCATGTCACCAAGGAGCTACCGCAGCTCTGCATGGTTCCCTCAGGAGCCGTATTACAGAACGCAAGTGGTAACTCCCTGCTCAACTCGGTTGAGCGTGAATAAAGAGCGCGCTGGAACTAGAGCGCGTAATACCGTTCCTTTAGCTTGGCAGATGCTCTGGAGAGGGACCCAAGGTGGCCGGGGTTTTAACCATCTCGAGAAAGGGTACGGGCAATAGCGTGTGAATCCCTTACCATAAAGGATTTTAGAATGGACGCAGAACTCCGGTGCATTCCATACCACAGCGTGGATTTTAGAAAAGTGCCCCAGGGTTCACGTGTGCACTTACCATATACATGGATTTGAGAAAGCACCCAAGGGTTCGTGTGGGCCTTACCATAAGAATGGATTTTTAGATGTACCGTTGAGAAACGGTGGAATAAGAAGACCCTCAGGGTGAGGGGAGCATTGCTGGCTTAACAGGGCTCTAAGGTGAAGGCAGTAAGGGCGCATCTCAGCCGCCCAAAAAAGGCAATGCTCAAAGCAAAACCCTCAAAGAGAGGGGAGCAGAATATGCCAAACAGACAGTAGCCGCAGCTATCTGTCTACTAAACTGCCAAGAGCCGATACACTTAACCACACAGGGAAGGCAGTGTATCGGGACAGGCTTACTCCCTAGACAGGAGGAGCCACTAATCCCCCCAGAGGGGACGAGCTCTCAGCAAACCCTTTCCGTAGAGAGGGGAGCATCGTCACACCCTGTAAAGGAGCCTTGGACGAGATCTGATCCCGGTGATCAGTTCCTTTGGCCTGAGGGGAAGGCAGTAAGGGCGAACCTAGGTTGCCCGATAGGGCAGTGCTCAAAGAAAACCCTCGACAGGAGGGGAGCATACTGCGCCAAGCAGACAGTAGCCGCCTCTATCTGTCTAATAATACTACCATAGAGCCGATACATTCAACCAAAATAGAAGGTAGAGTATCGGGACAGGCTTCTACTCCCAAGGGACGGGAGGAACACCTGATCCCCCCAGGGGGGACGAGCTCTCAGCAAACCCTTTCCGTAGAAAGGGGAGCATCGTCGCGCCCTGTAAAGGAGGCCTAGGAAGAGATCCAGATCAGATATGAAAGGCAGCCACCTCTATAAGACTGCACAGAGAGCAGTAGCGTCCCCAGCCCTCGGGCTGTGTTTTGAGTATTCTCTTAAGGAGACATAAGCCATTCTCACCCCACACAGACCTGTGCTTACCATGTCAATGGAAAGCATGGGCTCCGCTCTATCAAGGCCCGCAGAACCTCGAGAACAAGGGCCAGGATTGTAGCCAAAGGCTCCTCGGAGCACCCACAGAGTTTCCTGCAGAAACGACTCTGACTCGTAAGATGGTGAAACATACCGTGATCAAGCCCACTCCTCGGAGGGGCGACTCGCTAGATCACCAAAATGGCATGAGAATAGGTCTGTATGATAAAGATGGAAACCCAGAAACAGACGGCCCCTCAGGGCGGGACGCAGATAGAAGGTCTCAGCCAGGTGGCCTCAGGTCCATGTGTCTATCCAAGGATGTCCAGGAGCTTCCTGCGAGAAAAGACTTCCGAAGAGCTTACCTGGAGGTAGGACCATAGCCCTAGATGTAATGCTGTAGTGGGGACCTGAAAATTTCCCAATCGATATGCCGAAGGCAGATCCAGGCAAGCAGACCATAACCATGGTCGAAGACCAGAGGGGGGTGCTCGAACAGGACCTACCAAAGGAAACACACAAGACAGGTCCCAGAAATACAGCATGGTTAGACACATAATAAGGGATCGTACTCACCCACCGTGGTTCCCACGCCTGACTCCAGTTACCGGATAGACCTTCTTGAGAAACTGCCCAGACCATCATAGTGGGTCATCTACTTATAACCCTAACAGGGGAGATAACACCATCTAGGCAGGGGCACAGGGAGACCACTACTTAAAAACCCTGGCTAAGAGCTCAAAGAGACCGCTACTTAGAAACCCTAGGAAGGGGAGCGATCACCGAGCTAACACCCGGCTATCCTCAGATAGACGGCTCTATGAAAGGGGTAATGCAACTCCAGCAGTGGGCTGTCAAAGTATAAACCCAAAATGGAGGACAGCACAATGTCGGCACCAGAAAGCTGCTATTAAGAACGCCGAACAAGGGTCTTAACTAGCACTAGGGCTGCGCAAACAACCGGACGCGACCACTGTGCGCATCCCGGCAGCAACGCCAGTCTTGCGACCAGCCACAAACCCCCACCACGCTAAGCCAGATGGCACGGCACCCACCACACAGGGCCACAGCCCACCGACAAGCCGCGCAACATTGCGCAGCCCACCAGCGAAGCACGGCACCGTGCAGCACATGCAGCCCCACCCAACAGCAGGTGACGGAGACCCATGACCAACCATGGAACCGGCAATCGCATCCGACCATTCGCACAGCCCCAGCACATTGCACTTTCCAGGAAGGGACAGGTTAACACCCAGCTAGCCTCAGATAGCTGCACTTAACCACATAATTAATGCAAAACTATAACCATCCTCAGATGGCTATACTATCCTCTTTATTTTCTGTCCATACCCCCGAGTATGGCAGAAAATTAACACCACAATCGCAATGCGCATATGTTCAACCCCCTCGGGAGCTGAACATGCTCCGTCCACGCGCCAGATTCCCCCGGGAATCAGGCGGAACGGAGCCGCCGCCGCGAATGCATTGTTAATGCCCGAGAGGTGAACACACTCATGCAAATTCGGGTATAGAGAAGACTCACCTCCCTCCTTTGAGAATGCATTGTGATGAGCACATCCAGTTCCCTCGCGAGCTGGACGCGCTGCTCCCGACCACACACACACAGCCCGCGAGCTTTGTGCAAGCGGCTACGAGAGCACGCCAGTCCATCACAAGAAATAAGCACTGAATGTGACAATCGCATTCAACTCCCTCGAGAGCTGAAGGCGCAGCTGGCTACCGCACACACGGCCCGCGAGCCCTGTGTAAGCGGGTATGAGAGCGTGTCTGCCTCTCGCAACAAGCAATAAATGCGATGATCTCATTCAACTCCCTCGAGAGCCGATATTCACTTAATCCTCACCATATAAGGACCGCATGAAAGGTGCGGGTATCAGAGCGTGCTTGTCTCTCACAAGAGACAAGCAAAGAGCGCAATAAACTCCACGGGAGCAAAGAGCACTTGCTCCTTACCACGCATCGTCACACGCGAGCCGTATTTAAAACATTTGGTGAGAAAACATGCACTCAATTTGAGCTTTTGGTTACAGACAAAAGGTCAGTGAAGACGAAGAAGAGACCGTCCTGTTCTACCGGCGTCCTTTTATACTGTGGTCGCACCGGTAGTGACGCACCGGCAGCGACGAGTCACGCCGGAAGTGATCTCATAGGCTGTCGCCGGCCAACTTTGTTTATGTTTTTGTATGTAGGCTTCTGACACAGGTCACGGAGGGCGTTCCCCATAGCGACCCCTAGAGGACGCAGTTCGAGTTCCTCGAAAGGGAACATAAGTGTTACTTTTCACTGTTACACAGACAATACTCTGCTCTATATTGCTTTGAAGCCTGACAAAAATGAACGGAATGCATTGTTAATTAAAAAAAAAAAAAAATGGATGATTGGTAAATTCCTACTGCTCAATTCAGGAAAAAGGATTTAAAGGGATATTTGACCCAACAAATGAAGATGTCTGCCCCTCTTTTGACAACCTGTGCACTACCACTGTCAAGGCCCAGAAATGTTGTAAAGACATAATTGACCATGACTCCAGTGGTTCAACCTTAATTTTATGAGGCAACAGGAATGGCTTTTGTGTTCCAAAAAAACAAAAAACAAAACAAACTTTATTCAGCGTTTACAAGAGCATCACGATACATGCATTTTTTTTTTTTCTGCTAGCTATGAGAGATAGCAGTTCTGCTCTGTGGATCCGATTTGACTGAACAATTGTTAGAGATAAACACCAGTAAAGTGATTTATTTGAAAATGTTTGCAGTTTTATTTGGTCAAAACAAAAGTGGCAAATATGTTACTTGTTCAGATTAACACATGCCTGTCCAAGGTGCACGACCAGGAGCCTCCCTGGTGATTGATGTGTGACACCACCAACAAATTGGCCATCTTGACGATGACATGAGATGACATGCGCCAGGAACAGAAGAAAGTGAACAAGAGCCAGATAAACTGCTCTCATTTCCGGGCTGTTTATGTGCCAGGCAAGGTATTTGCCCGTCCAGACACCGCAAAGCGGCCTGGCCTCAAAGACCGCACCCCATCCTGAGAGGGAAGCATCTGTCGTGATCATCTGCCGATGGCAGACTACTCCCATTTTCACTCCTTTCAGGCGAAAATCGACATAGTCCCACTGACACGAGACGACCTAGCCTGAAGTGGGCCGAACAAGACTTGATGCTTTTGACCTGAGCAGGAGCCAGACGGGCCTGCATTGAGGTCAAATCTAGATAGACCCCCAAAAATGTTGTCTGCTGGGTCGGAGTGAGCACTTCCTTCTCGCCATTCAGCCTGAGGCCAAGCGCACAAAGGTGGAGAAGAAGTGACAAATGACCTGCTCCCTGGAACTGGCTAAAACGAGCCAGTCGTCCAGGTAGTTGAGAATTCTGATCCCCTGGAGCCTCAGTGGGGCCAGAGCAGCATCCATACACTTGGTGAACATCCTCGGGGACAGAGCTAGCCTGAAGGGAAGAATGTGGAAGTAGGCATCCTTCAAGTTGACAGTGAAGAACCAGTCCCCTTCTTGGACCTGGGACAGACCTGGGCGTTACCTCACCGTGTGAACAATGCCTACAGCTTGTAGCAACTCTGAGGGAAGAAAACCTGTGGTGTCTCCTACCAACGATCGCTCAGCCACCACCAAACCTGCCATACTGCGTCCAACCACCTGCGCTGTGTGCTTAGTAGCACGAAGGGCCAGGTCGGTAGCCCTGTGAAGCTCTTTCTCTGCTTGGTAGGCCTGGGACTCGCGAGGCCAATCTAAGCTCAATCCACAAGCTCTGTATAGGCTAATCGAGTGACGTGGCTCCAAAACCCTCTGAGTCAGAGGTCACGGTAAACAAAACATCCTCCATCCTGAAGGAAACGGCTTCCCATCATGTGGTGACACTTAGGTGATGGAGGGAGAGAAAGTGAAAACTGCTCACTCTCCATAGCCTCGAGCTCTGCATTCCAACTCCAGGCCGTGGCTTCGGTGTTTTGAGCATTACTGAGTACACACATAATGAAATGACTGTTCAATTCACTGGAATGTGAATTAAATTGTTTGTACTTTCTGTACTGGAAGCGCCTAACATTAAGACGAATTCCTTTTGTGTAAAACACACTTGGCAATTAAGCTCTTTCTGATTCGGAAGCCAGAGGGTGCCCTTACGTAGAAACACCACGTATGCTTTATAGCAGAAGTAATAGTACTAATGATGCTTCAGGAATCTCTAATCCAGTTATCGCTGTAGCTGAATAAAATGCAGATAAAGGAATTTTAACTGAAGAAACTTGTAGATAATAAACGTACGATTGCGGTTTGGTTTGTGTTCTTCAAGCAATCCTTAGTATTTTTATAAGGATAAAGTAAATTTATAATGCAATGTTAATCGACATAGCCTTTTTTAATACTATAAAATAGTATGATTTCAGTCTTACTTGATATGAAACCACGGCCGATCACCAAGGTTATTTCAAACACTTGGCTATGTTATGAAGATAATTTGGAGAAAAAGCATGCCAATAAATTATATCTTTGTTGGACAACAGGTTTGTAAACAGGCTCATACACATGCAAAACTGCATCGCACACTTGCTACTAGTACAGTTAACGTTATTAAAGGCTGAGACTGATTTTTGTCGCACTGCACAGTTTTGACAACACCAGTTCCAGATTGGAGCTCCCCATTTAGCAATATACTATTTTCACGTCCTCCTTCAGCATGTCAGTCCACACTTGAAAGACTAATTCTTATCATGGGGGAATATATAACTAGAGATGCCTTTTATTATTAAAATTCAATGAAACCATAAAAATGTTAACCTGAATTTGAATTTAAAAATAAACCTAAATTTGAGAGAGAGAGAGAGAGAGAAAGAGAGAGAGATATTTATACCTACAAAAATATATTTCATAGGGCCTTAAAATGTTTTTTTGTTTTTTTTTGTTGTTAAACTTTTAATAAACTGCTGGTAAATTGTATAAGTTTAATTGTTCAAATTAATTAGACATGCTTTTTTATTAATATTTTTTTAACCGTTAAAACAGAGTCTAGAAAAATTACAATAGAAAAAAACTGAATTTGGAAAAAATAAATAAATAAAATGGAATTTGGCAAGTAACTGAATTTGCAAAAAAACAAACAAAACCATGCCTTAAGAGTCGAGCATTTACTGCATGATGTAGCCTATTAGATTGTCGTTAGAATGTCGTTATAATTCAAGTAATGGAAGAAAAATTTGTTTTTATTTTTTTTTATATTGATCCCATAAGCTAGAGTGCTTTCCTGGTTATCAGCATGGGTCGCAATTGCAAATGTGCTATTAATTAATTTTTTACAACAGTGCAGAGCAAAACTCTGTGTTTGAATGAATCTGTTTTTGAATGATTTGAGTGAGACAATGATTCAATGATCCATTCATAAAGATAGTCACTTGCTTTGGTTCTAATTAAACAATATATATATATATAGAGATCCAGTTAACCTTGTACGACTTTTTATGCAGTTTTTGGCCAACATTCCTTACAGGCTTTAGGCAAACATATTTCTTTGACAAAACTATTCTAGGATAAAACAGCCAGGGTGGATTTGAATGAGAGAAAAAATTTACTGTTCTAATTTCTGTTTTAATTTCCAAAGTCTTTTAATTATGACTCTGCGTTCTGTATTAAGGTATATCAAGCTATAGTTTGGCTTGCGTATTATACTCTGAAATTCATGTTTAGACCACTTGTTTCAGAACACTCTCTTAGCTATTGTGGCAGGAGGGTGTCATGCATTTGTATGTGCCAGAACAGGTCTTCTTGTGCAAATTATTATTTGCATTTAATATGCTACTTGATGATGGCACTAATGATTATTGTGGTTATTAAATGTATGATCTCTTCTTGCTCATGTTTGTGAGGTATGTTTAGTGTGTGTTTGAGGAGGCAGCTCTCCAGCTGAAGGTTGTCATGGCAGCTGTAGTGGGGGGATGGGTGAACAGCTCATTTATATCCAGACGGACAGCAGGAAAATTGAGAATCTGTGCAGGAAAAAAAGACACTGTTTAAGCATCACATTGGTGCATAAATTGTTTCTGCGGTGCACAGGTAAAAATTACTTGCAGTCATGCTATTAGTGCTTTGATTAGGATTTTAATGAGTGCTCATCTCAAATAACTGTTTAACAGGGCACATTTTCTAATAATATAAATAAATAATGTGGGGAAATCTGATGAAATTCAGAGATACAAAATGACTCTATTTCAAGTGAGCGATATGACCACAAACACATTAAAATTCTACAAGGTCTAGTCTTTGTATTTACTTCCCAGCGGCGGTACAGACAATAATTTTTGGAATAAGTAAACTTATTATAAACTTTTAATAAACTTAAGTTTTTCAGCTGCAGTAGGTTCATTTAACATGTAGTAAGAAAGATTACAGAAATTATATCTTCTAGTGTAAAACTAAAACACTGCATAATCTTCACGTTTGAGTGAAATATAAAATGCAAAATGCTTTGATCATTGTACTGAATATGATCCAGATGTAGTCTTTGATTAAAAATGTGATTTTTCTCAGCCTTTTGCTCAAAATGTTCCCTTTTTGTAATGAAACTTACCTACATTCAAGTGTTGATTAAAACTGTAATAAAACAGTTTTTTGTTTGTTTAAAAGTAGAGGGTCTGATCTTTATTTCGATGCACTGCATGTTCATATGTTCATACAACAAAATATTGTGGGGGCTAAGAATTTTTGTGGAAATTATCAAAAATCATCTGGCGGTGGCTGGCAACTATTTTCAAAAATGCTGGCCCATTTTTGTGAGTTAAAATTGGGAAGGAAAGAAATGTATACAGGGTTCCAGACTGAGGGAAAAAACGGTTGCACTTGCAACCAAAAATATTAATTTGCAAGTGTGTTTTTTTTTTTTTTTTTGCACTGAGATCGACTATGACTTAAGTTATGACTCAAAAATGCGCATGTAATGCCTTTTTTCTTGCTTATGTTGACGTAATAAACTAAAACGATGTGCATCAAAATTTTAGTGCAAAAAAACAGTGCTAATGAAAAAGCAGGCTCTAGTAGTGGCAGCATAAGAGAGAAATTGATGGAAATGTGCGAAGGATAAGTGCAGACAAGTAGTTAGTCCATGGGCACAGGCCACATTTTTTACTAATTGGTACCACCCAAGGTGGCAAATTCAAATTTTTTTTTTTTTTTTTCTTTGGAAGTCCATATCTCTAGATGATATTACAACATGATAACCTTTTGTTAGCGGTAGCTTTGTCACAGAAATCAGCCTTCAATGACACTAACCGTTGAGCCAAGCAATGAAAATATCTTGTAACTTTGTTTGAACAGAACATGTCATACAAAGAAAAACTACATAATTCTACCTTGTTCATTAACTTATTTGGTCATTGCAAACTGTTTCTGTTTATTCATCGTTGTCATCATCATATTCAACTAGTTTCATGAAATCAGTATTTGTAGCTTGCACATTTCTGTCAGTGTTCTTCCATTGAGTGCTACTTGCTGAACCACGATTATATTTCTCAGCATTCTTGATTGATGTTTTCCAGTACACATCAAACACCACATCTGTACGCTTACTGTTTCTTCCTTTATGCAATGCTAGGTTCAGCACAGAACCAGCAATCTCTCCAAAAGTCTTGCCATCACCTTTTAGTTTCTGGAACAAGGCTCATTCCATCAATGATGCATGCAGAGTGTTCTCCAATATTTTCAACTGATGATGCTAATTTCTCTAACTCTCCTGCTAGAGCAGCCTTATTAGTTTTCCGCAGTGAGCCATCTGGATTTGAGAGTGCCCAAGGCAATGGACCAAGTAGATGAGGCAAGACATCTTTAATGTGAAGTTGTCTACTTTGCGAAGCAATGATCATATGCCCAAAAAGATTTCTGTCAGCTTTCAAGACCACCTCTTTCTTCTGTGCTTGTTTTACTTTAGCACTTGTCTTGATGCTTAAGAATGTCTTCAGATTCTGTTTTCTCATTTTGTCATGAAACTTGGTTGCAGGTGACACTTTCTCTAAACGTTCACTTCTGAACATCTAATATGCCTGCTCTCCAGTCCGGTGAGCTTTCAGCAGATCACTGACTATGTCTGGTGACACAGCCATTCCTGTGGAAAGACTAATGATATCAGACTGATCTGGACCTAGAGGGTTTACCCAGCTTCTCTCCATAAGTTCTACAAAGGCATTTACATCTGTCATATCCTTCTTTATCCTGGGCTTCTGTAAATCTTGATGACTGAAACACACTGTAGACTCATTCCCTGTCATGTTCCTGAGTTGCCTCAGATACTGACTTCTGTTTTCTGAAGTGAGATAGTATCTGGTGACTGCTCCAGTTTTTAGGCTGAAACCCTTGGTTCCACCGGCAGTCTGGGTGTCCTTGTTTACAGTCTCCTCAATTGTCTGGTCTACCGGAATCTTTCCAAAGGGATTGTTCCTGCCTAGCTGGACAGAGAAACCACCCTTCATAAAGTGTGCATGAACACCAGGATGATCCACCTCCAGGCGAGACATTTGAGCATAGTAGCATGTCAGATATCTGGCATAGTTTAGCTCATCATAAGCAAAACACCATGGAATGGTTGCTCTAATTGCTGCAAGATGCATCATCCAGTTTCCCAGTATGCTTGAATAAGACTAAGCAAAATCTCAACCATGTCCACTTAAGACATCCAGAAGGCGGACAGGGGAACTCATTGAATAGTGTCAGAATGCGTTGACATGAATCTTGCTCGAAGGTTCTCTCAAAACTTTTCTGAGCTATTTCTTCACACAGGTTTTCGACTGCTTGCAGAGTTGCTTCCAAGTGAATAAGATCTTCCTGATGATTCTGTTCTAACCATGGATGAAAACCTTTCCATGCTAGGCTCAGGAAAGCCTCATAGAGCAGCTTGTGGAGCCTTACTGCTCGATTATACCTGTGACCATCAATAACCCTGGAGATTGAGCCATCAGCTCCTGGTTCTACACAAAGGTCTCTTAGACCAGCATCTGCAAACCATTTTCCAGTTGACCTCCTGTTGTTTCCAGGTAATTTCTGCAGCTTTTGTATATATTGCCTGGTCAAAACAACAACAATGTTGTTGAGCTGCAGAGACTTCATGATGCTTATTGACTGGTGAAGTACCTCATGTACTGTTGATAACTGTGTAGCAGGAGCATTGATTGTGGGCATATAGCCTATACTATCTTCTTGTACACTTGTATCGTTGTGGGTGAGGATGTTGAACCCAGTCCATCTGCAGACATCTTTGTTGGAAAGATGAGCCATTAGCCACATGTTGTTTCTGTCTGCTGCATCCTGTAGAAAGGAGGCATGATCAGTGTCAACCGTCTGTAGAACAGGAGGATTGGCACGCTCTCCTGCATTGTAAATAAGTACTATCTCTATGCTTCAATGCTTCTCTTCATGGTTTTGGGGATGCAAGGCAAAGCTCTGGTCTCAACAGGATGATCAGCAATAGGCTTTGTTTGCACAGCAGTTCCATTCACTCTATGTGATGTCCTTTCACCGCTGTTTGTCTCCTCTACACTGTAAAAACAAACAAGATTAAAATAATTTGTAACCTGGCTCCCTTAAAATTTTGTGTTAAATAAGCTAAAAAACTTATGTTGTTTATACATATGTTGGAGTTCCTTAAACCTAAAATTAATAGTTGGGGTAACAAAGGTGAAGTTGAGTCAACTTATAAGTTTTTAGTTAGCCCAGCAAGATGAGAAAGTTGTGCTAACCTAAATGCAAGTTGAAACAACATAAAATTAGTGAGACCAACATGACAAGAAAGTTGTGCTAACCTAAATCCAAGTTGAAACAACTTAGTGAGGCCAGCAAACATTTAGTTGTTTAAACTAACCATTTTGTTGAATAAATTTATAATTATAAGTTGTGCAGACTGAATAAAAATTGGCTAAACAAAGCATCTTGTTGAATCAGCTTATTTATACTTTTTCAAGAATAGTTCATCTTACTTGTAATGTTAAGTTCATTCAACTGGTTGAACTATGCAATTTGCCCACACAACTAAATTTAAATTTATAATTATAAGTTGTGCAAACTGAATTAAAATCGGCTCAACTAAGCATTTTGTTGAATCAACTTATATTTCTAAGGCAGCCAGGTTACTTTTTCAAGAATAGTTCATCTTACCTGTAATGTTAAGTTCATTCAACTGGTTGAACTATGCAATTTGCCCACACAGCTCAAGTTTAAATTCATAATTATAAGTTGTGCAAACTGAATAAAAATTGGCTCAACTAAGCATTTTGTTGAATAAACTTATATTTTTTAAGGCAGCCAGGTTACTTTTTCTAGAATAGTTCATTTTACTTGTAATGTTAATTTCATTCAACTGACTGACAGCTGGCTGAACTATGTAATTTGCCCACACAGCTCAAGTTTCTATTTTCTAACAGTACTGCAGAAAACAGCCTCATGGACATTGAAGAACATGCAGAAGGCTATTTTATTTGAATTCAAAATAGACAACCTCAAACTTAGTATTACTGTGTTTAATATTAAAACACCCTAACTTTAAAAAAAAAAAACATAGATAAACACTAGTGTTGTCAAAAATATTTTCGATAAATTTCGATACTGAAATATTTGAACGGTACCAATACTAATTTCCCGAAGTATCGATATACCGATACTAGCCGAGCTGTCACTTTCATTTCTCTCCAAAGGCGCGTTGACAAACACCACACGTGACCGCAGTGCCTGTCTCGTCTCATTTGCTCTGGTTAAACAGCATAAGGGGCAGTTCACATATCACGCCTAAAAACGCGTGAAAACGCTAGGCGCACCGATTTCTCCTCCTTTCTAAAGCGCTCTGTAGCTTGTGCTTCTGTTGCGTCTGCCGTTGCTGAGCAACCATGACCCGCACTCTCAATGAAGACGCGGAAGTTTCAAAGGACAAACAGATCTATAACACTAAAAATCGCTTGCTGTAGCTATGTTACTACATTTAATGTAAATCAACTTGTGCTTATTTAACTTTATTCAAAAAATTATTACTTAAATTCTGCAATTTGTCTTGATGTCGATCCAGTGAGCAACTGAGCATTGTTTTCGCGTGTGATGCACGCACGTTTGCATGCCTGGATCGGTGATTATATGTGAGTCTGGCATTAAAATATGTTCATCAAATAATTTTAATGTATTAACCCGCATTTATGAACGATGAGCAATGCATTAGTTACAGTATATTTTAATCTTTGATAACGGTAGGTAATAAAAAGACAATGGATCATGTTAGCACTGGTCCAATGAAAAAATATTAACAGATAGAACTTTGGATTTTTATTAGTTCATGTATTAGTAAACGTTAGTTTAAATTAACTTTTAACTAAGATTAATAAATGTTTTGGAAGTATTTTTCATTGTTTATTCATGTTAACTAATGTTAACAAATATCTATTACCATTAGCTTAAGTTCTAAGATTAGTTAGATAGTTCAGTTCATTTTTAAAAGTGTGGTCTAAAAACAAAACAAAACAAAAAAGTTTGTTAAAGTTTGGCACCAGAAAGAAGATAAGACTCGACTTGCAACAAAAACAACACGCTCACAACCTACACTACCAGCTGTATTTAAACAGCAAAGAAAGTATGAAGCAAACTCAAATGAAGCTAAGAAGCTGAACAGGGCTGTAGCAGTGTAGTACCTCAAAACATTTTTGTTCATGTAAAATATACCTCATTGTCATGTTCTAGATTTGTTATATTTATCTTTAAATGAAAAAAAAAAGTACCCCCTTTAATATTGTTGCAGTTTTCGTGGTATTGAAAATGGTATCGAATATCGATATTTTTCAAGGTATCGTATCGAAGTTAGAAATTCCAGTATCGTGACAACACTAATAAACACTGACATTTAATTTCTGTGTAACAACTGCAGTACATATTTACATTCCTTTTACTAATTCACATTTAATCAAAAGAACAGATGAGGGATTCTAAATTTCTTGCGGAGTAGCATGTTGCGTAGCCTGTAAACACACTAAGAACAGCTGCTCCCACCAGTGTTCATGAAAAGTTTTTGGAGAACATCGGAAGTGTGCTTCATGTGTTTTGGGTAATCAGTGTTAACGATGTAAAGACCACCTATCCAAAGCACTTTCCAAATGCTTTCAGGACGTCACATATATCAGTGAGGTCAAGACGCTCTTCCAAAATGATGGCAATGTCAATGGTTTCTTTTGGAAGCATTTCCCATTGCTCCTCCTCAGTCACAATCAAGATGTCCATTTCTATGCCCTTCACTAATTCTTCTGTTTCATGAGATGCCTGAAAAAAACAAACAAACAAAAAAATAATAATAATTATTTACATGCAATTATAACAATTGAATCAATATAGAATACTACTGTACATTACTTTAACTATAGTAATACACTCTGTTAAAAATATTTTAAAATAATAATAACAACAACAACCTCAACAAACAGCAATTAAGAGGCAAAGTAAAAAAAAAAAAAGCGTAAGTTACATGAGCATGGCTGGGAGTATCAGACCAACTGCAACAAGTACTTTAATTTCAAGAATATAAGGGTGTTTCAACACTAGCACTTTTGTTGTGCACCAGGTTCGGTTGATGTTAGAGTTTGGTTCATTTGGATGGTGTGAACTCATAGTTCTATCATTGTTTTTCTGACATTGTAGCCATTAGGGATTTATGAAACTAGCTGCCAAAATTCTATTGCTGCTAGTCGATGCTGAAAGTACCAGTCATTCAATTTTTTTATTGGCACATTCTGACATATTTTGCTTCACAGTTTTGTTTATGAGCAGAGGAATGCACACATCTGTTGTGGTACTCTCGTGAATGTGCATCGAGGACTGAAAAAAAACTAAATTACATTTTTTAAATCTAATATAAAATGACATTAAAAATTACAATAGCAACTAGGGGTGTTACGGTATGTGTATTAGAACCGAATGATTCACAGGGGAGATTCTAAATGGAAGTGGTCATCCATATGCCCTACTCCTTCAAAGGGCAGAGCCCTTGGTGTTTAGACTTTGGAGTGAGCAGGGCAACTACGTGCCATTATGTAGATGATTGGAATGCACTTGGCAAAGGGAGTGACGTGTCTGTCAACAGATGTTGCTGTTTTAATGGCATAGAAAATGTCTTTTTATTGTTGTTAGCATTACTGTTGCAAAAAAACATACATTTTATGTTTTAAATATATAATATATAAAAATAAACGGAGCAATTCCAATAGGGTCCTCGCACTGCATGCTCGGGCCCTAAAAACTAATATAAAACTTTTTAAAATATAAACTATATGTTTATTTGCAACAGTAATGCTAACAATAATAAAACATTTAAGACATTTATGCCACCATAAGACATTTATGCCATTAAAACAGCAACATCTGCTGACGGACACCATGCTGCATTGTCACAGAAACACGCCAGCTGAAGGTAATGAGGAAATTATGTTGCTCCCTTTGCACAGTTTTGTTGCTGGTGCTGGAACTTTTAACACTTCTAACACTTTTTGGCTTTTTTAGTATTGTGAATGTACCGTGTATCATGACATGCAGTAAGTACTGTGTACCATATCGAAAACTTACGTGTTACAGCCGCTGATATGCTAATAAGAATTCTTCTTCTATTACCAGGAACACATCACTGCCGATTGATGGTGCTCAGTTTGGTCACCCACAACTATAATGCCAACAGTCATGTCCTGGATGAATACCTCGAGAACTTGTGTGTTTTAATAAAAACAAAGGGAAGCCTTAAACTATGCCTTATAATATTAATTCACAAACTCCAGTAAATATGTGCACTAAATAAATACATTTACTTACAACTTTGTCCAAGCAGTACAATGTGATAGTCATCCCTTGTCTGCATAGCACTGATGGATACAACTGCAAGAGGACTTGCTGAGGTCCAACCACAAGATCGTTGAATTCTATGCTGATCTTCAGTCATTCCAGAATATCACAAACATGAAAAATACAGAAACATGTTAAAACAACACTAAAAAAAAATAAAATAAATAAAAATAAATCTTGATAGAGAAAGCCAAATGTCATTGCAAGTTTATGTTTCAATTACCAAAACCCCATTTTACAATACAGAAAAGGCTTTTAAACTACATAACACAGGAAATTAGGACAACCAAAAAAGCTAATTTTACACATTTGTGACAATCCTTCTCGCAGGGCTGTTTATACAAGATATACACCTTTATTATTATTCAAAAACCTATAGTTTTATAATGTATGTGTCCGGTGAGGCACTTCAATAACTGAGAAAAGAGTTTGTACCGGTTTGTGTCAGCAATATCTAATATATACGCACTTCAAACGAACTCTGAGGGAGCTGCTCATTCGTTTCTTGCATAAAACTGACAGTTCGAGTAGTAATCTTGTTTTTAGTTTTAATCGTTCATAAGTTCTTTTTTTTTTTTTTTAATTCTCTGTTCTAAATCAATACATTTGTTCGTCCCTCTCCATCTCGCGCTATGCATGAACGGTCTCTCTCTAATAATACATATGAAACTGCATATTTATTATTCTCCACATAAATCCAGCTCAGTACTGAGCTAAATATGAATATTTACAAGACTGACCGTATATTAACGCATCTGTGGGTTCCGGTGAGGCATGTTAACTGAGAGAGTTACCGGTTTGTGTCAGAAATATCAAATATACACTACCGTTCAAAAGTTTGGGGTCAGTACATTTTTATTGTTTCTTTTTTTTTTTTTTTAAGAAATTAATACTTTTATTCACCAAGGATGTATTAAGTTAATAATTAAAAGTTTATTAAAAGTTAATAATAAATAATTTACATTGTTATAAAATATTTATATTTTGAATAAACACTGTACTTTTTAAACTTGTTATTCATGAAAGAATCCTGGAAAAAAAAAATCACAGGTTCCAAAAAATATTTGGCAGCACAACTGTTGATATTATCCAACATTGATCATTCTAATAATAAATCTGCATATTAGAATGATTTCTGAAGGATCATGTGACTCTTAAGACTGGAGTAACAGCTGATAAAAATTCAGCTTTTCATCACAGGAATAAATTCTAATTTAAAGTAAGTTAAAATAAAAAACATTATTTTATATTGTAAAAACATTTTGCAATATTACTGTTTTTTTCTATATTTTTAATCAAATAAATGCAGCCTTGATGAGCATAAGAGACTTCTTTAAAGACTTACTGACCCCAAACTTTTGAACAGTAGTGTACGTGCTTCAAACGAACTCTGAGGGAGCTGCTCATTTGTTTCTCTTATAACATTAAAATGACACTTCGAGTAGTAATATTGTTTTTCTCCGCTTAATTTTAATCGCTCATAAGTTCATTTTTTTTAAATTCCAGCTGTTCTAAATCCACATAGTTATTCGTTCCTCTCCGTCTCACGCTCTGTTTGAACGGTTCTCTCTCTAATGCAGCACTGGCCTCAAATAATACATACCAAACTGTATATTTAGCATTTTCCATATAAGTTCAGCTCAGTACCGCAGCAGAGAATATAATATTTATATCGAAAATACTGTGGAACCGTGTGTATTTTGAGGCTTAGAGAGATACATATATTAAACGAATAAATACAAATATTTACTTACCAAATTTGTTGATTGAGAACATTTTCCAACTCTGTGGAGAAGCTCACCATGATGGCTGACAAACATCTTTCTGCAACGGTCTTCACGAGATCCCGTGATATGTGACGTTAAGAACGTGATTTCCTTATTAAATTGATTCAACACATTTTTTTAAGTTGAGGGGGCAAATAAAAACGTTTTGTCAGCTTATGAATTAGTTGAGACAGTAAATTTAAGATATTAAGTTAAATGAGCAAATTCAGTAGCTGCAAGTTGTGTCAACTTAAAAAAATTAATTGAAACAACTAAATCGTGAAATTATTTTTTACAGTGTAGTCTGTCTATATTGTCCCACGCCAGTGTTGTGAACAGACCAGGTTCGATGTTTTGTGGTAGTGGGATGGCATCTGCACTTGCTGCCTGCTTCTGAAGGCAAAGGGCTGTGTCAGTTTCTTCTACCTGAGAATATGAAGCACCATGCCCAAGTCTATTCAGTATCTTTATCAGTTCCACATTTCCAGTGAGTGACTTGACAGCAAAGGGCAACACAATATGTTTTGTAGGCTTGACTTTGCTGCAAGTAACAGCATAAACTAGGTTTTGGCTGAATGAAGCTGTGAGCCTTTGCACCCTCTGGGATGGCTTGTTACCTACTTTGGATGAACCTGTTAGGAGTCTAGATCAGAAACTCCTCTAGAAATGTAGGACTGCTGTTCATCATCTCAAGATCTGACGCATGTGGTGGCCATGCTTGAGTAATATCTGGTTCCGAATATCATCTCTGATCTTCAGTGCCACTTGCGATGTGATGTCTTCGCTAATGCTTGATTTGTGCTCCTTCAGTTCATCTTTTAGTTTTTGGCAAACCTTTACAAGTTCATCCATTGTCAAATTGTCAGGGTACACCAACAGCTTTTCTTTTGTCATTTGGTATGATGTGTAAAGATAGCTACTAGTTCACGGCTGACTATGGCTAGCATTCTGTTGTCACCTTTCCTGACAGCCGCTCTCCTGATTGTATCATCAGCTCTTAACTCTCTGCATTTTGTCAGGCTCTCTTTTGTTATTTGACCTTTCAAATACTTGCTACATTTGTCACAAAATATACATTTGGCCTCATACACCAGTGGACCTTGTCTAGTGGATTTTCTTATGTCTGCTGTGAGAGATCTTTCTGCAGAACTTTCTTTTGCAAGGATGCTGTCAAGCAGTTTCTTCATAGCGAAGATCTCCGCAACTCCACAGACTCATCAATCTTTTTTTAATTACTCACAAAGTTGTTAGTCGCTCTCTAAACGTGGGGTATTAAAATTGCTTTTGAATGCGCGCGCGCGTTTTACTTTCGGTTTCGTTTTAACGATGGCGCTAAACTCGGCGGTGCTGAGCGTGCATTCTACAATACAAGACATTAATTTAACAAACCAATTGGAAAGTGGAGGAGTTTTTAAAATTGTGTCCCCAGTGGAAATTACGCCCCTGCGTGAGTGAAACTCTGAAGCTGAGTTATCATTTGATGTGAATGTATGCCGCGTTGTACAGTATATTGAAACGGGTTTGGTTGTTGTTAAATAATGAATTCATAACGAATTAATTAATTGTAGCCTACCGTTTCCACTACCTGACCCGCATGGTCTTTGTTTTACCCATAACCAAACCATAAATAAATAAAGATAAGTTACACACAAATTACCACCTGTCAATCACTTTTTCCGCGGAACTCTGGCATGAGTAGGCACAGTCATCTGTGTCGTTATAATGGCGTCGACAAACTTGGTTGGTAAAAAAGGTGCAAATTCACCTATCTGGCAATACGTTGGCTTTAGGCCGGATGAAAGAGGACAGCCACGAGACACGTCTGAAGTGGTGTTAAAGCCAGAAAAGGTGAACATGTTAGTATTTCTGTCCAGAAACCTTCATATTTAAACTTGTTTTTTGTTCCAAGCTCTGTTCGTTATGGTAAAACCATGAAAAAGGCATATTTGGTGTAGTTTTTTAATCTAATTTAATTAACTTTATTTTGATTTTTTTTTTTTTCTGCTGTTTTTGTATGCCTCATTTATTAATGTAAACGAACTAGTTCGTGTAATTCGTTTGGAGTTCACTGTAATTTGTATTGTGATCGCTAACAACTTCCTTGTTATTATTTCCTAATAATAATAATAATAATAATAATAATAAAATAAGTAAAGATGCGGAAATTAAAAGCATGCATTTCATTTGGCCATATAGTGTGATTAAGTGTGTGTTTTTCGCGAGCGGGTTGCTGCCGCGGCGGGGGCGGGGCGGAGCGGAGCGGAGGATCGCGATGCCAGCTCAGCATCGTGATGTCTATCGGCCATCGGAGATGCACGATGGCATCGTCTATCGACCCAACCCTAGGTCTGATATCACCAGATTAAAGAGAGTCTTGTCTATCCATATCCCCCCTAACATCAATATCTTTTGAGATAAATATACAAATATAATAGATGCAAAAAATAGCTTTATTTAATATGAAGGCTAATATAAAGCGTATACAACAAATGTTATGTCAAATTATGGCAGATCTGGATAGCCCTGACTATATAGCGTGTATGGCTACCTCTTACAATAGACTTCATACAAACCTGCTGTGCAGATTAGAGGTCGACCGATATTGGATTTTACCGATGCCGATAACTAGGTTGGACCACACTGGCCGATACCGATTAATTGACCAATAGTTTTTAAAATGGATACTGAATGGAAAATAAACAGTGCTCTACCATTTTAAAAAAAGAAAAAAAAAGTAGGCTGCTGAACCATACTTTGTAAATTAATAAAAATGTTATTATTAATTGTATATTGATCATTATCGTTAGTTCATTGTTCATTGATATTAACAAAAACAACTAAATATTTTTAAAAATATATCAGTAAATGTTGAAATTAACACACTCAATGAACAATACTTCTGTTCTACAGCTTTTATCAATCTTAATGTTACAAATGGACTCATATTGTAAAATGTTACCATTACATCAACAGTCAAGCCATCTTTAAATATCTTTACAAAGGCCACAGTACTAAAATGACATACATATGGATATTGTGTACTTTCACAATTTAACTGCTTCTATTCTAGAACATTTGTGGTTATCTAATCTAAATATTAAAATATTTAGTCACACAACGGGTAAAAGTGCAGCGCCACGTCTAGAAGAACTTGCAGTTATCCGGTATCACACACACTGGACGCGTCGCATTCGATTCAGGCGGCGGTCTACAAGAGTTTATTTGATCACCAAATGGGCAAAAGTATACTGCTGTCTTTTTTCCACTAATGCAGCATCTAGTCAACAAATTCATCACTTAGTAATGATATGAAAACATGCACTACAGTATACTGTACACACCGTTTCGTTGTCGCACTGAATAACTAGGGAGGTGTGGGGGGGCATGCCCCCCCCAGGAAAATTTTTTGTTAAATTCATCTCTCTGGTGCACTCTGAGAGTTAAAAATTAAGAGCTCCAAAACAGGTCAGTGTACAAACTAAACAAAGAAAGAAATCTGGTGAATTGACTTGTTCTTAAAGTTTACAGGGAACTCAGTCAGTTGTGATATAGTGTCTCAGTCTAAAGTACACTCACACTGGTCAAATTGGAAGCCAAACAAATTAGAATATTATAATAATAATAATTTTATATTATTATTCCTATGACAGGAATAGCCATATATTGTAAAATAATTGCACTGTAAAATAAATTAGTAAATAAATACTTATTAGTAATTAGTAAGTAAAATAAATGAAATAAAATTTGTATTTTTCAGGTATATTATTTTACCTTATTCTTCTGTAGGAAAATTACAATACTTTTGTCCTAATTTCTACACTTGCAAGCAGGACCTAAAACTAGTTTTGCCACATCTGCCAATGGCTGGTGATTTGAGAAAATTTATCAGCCCTAAATATTTTTTTTTTCCTGGCCATTAATCTGTTTTTGCAGTTGTACTACTACAAAAACTAAACATATTTAATAATGAACCAAAGAACCAACCACTGAATTTTAATCACAATACAAACAAAGATGAAACACATGTAGCATGAGCATTTTTTAATTTAAAATTGTCTGTATCATTTCAACATTTGAATCAAAAACAGAATGGTCTGACTTTAAAGCTTTGTGAAACTATGCTAAAACCTGCATAAAACAAAAACAACAGACTGAATTTCACTCTCTGACAGCAGGTGGCGCTTGTGAAATAGAGGGGAAAATGCCATCGAAACAACGCGCTTGGTTTGCTTGTACAGTATTTTCTGTGCGCGTGTCTGTTAATTTTAGTCCATGCTTCCAAGAAATAAACCTATGAGCTTTTATTTTGACGGAAACTGCAGTAGAGCTTTTATTTTGGCGGAAAACTTCAGCTTCAGTGCAAACATATGGAGTCAAAATAGGGCCATATATATCTGCAAAATAAAACAATGTTTTGCAAACAAAAAATATTTTTTGCAAATAAAAATAGAGTATTGAGAAAAAAAAATGCTTTTTTGCAAGTAAAAAAAGTAATTGCAAAAGAAAAGTTAACCCCTGAGAGAAAAAATAAAGTTTAGCAAAGTAAAACTTCAGCAGCATTGACTTTGCAACACATATTTCCCTTTGCGCCGCTCCTTTAAATCCGCGTTTCAGTCATCCGTGCCTTTGCGGCGGAAGCTTTCCTTTGCGCTTCATTTTTCTATGCGCCTCGCTCTGTGTCCCTGATTTGACGTGGGGGAGGGGTCAAGAGGTTGGGGTGTGTACAAGGGACGAAGGCGCTTGTGAAATAGAGGGGAAAATGCCATCGAAACAACGCGCTTGGTTTGCTTGTACAGTATTTTCTGTGCGCGTGTCTGTTAATTTTAGTCCTTGCTTCCAAGAAATAAACCTATGAGCTTTTATTTTGACGGAAACTGCAGTAGAGCTTTTATTTTGGCGGAAAACTTCAGCTTCAGTGCAAACATATGGAGTCAAAATAGGGCCATATATATCTGCAAAATAAAACAATGTTTTGCAAACAAAAAATATTTTTTGCAAATAAAAATAGAGTATTGAGAAAAAAAAATGCTTTTTTGCAAGTAAAAAAAGTAATTGCAAAAGAAAAGTTAACCCCTGAGAGAAAAAATAAAGTTTAGCAAAGTAAAACTTCAGCAGCATTGACTTTGCAACACATATTTTCCTTTGCGCCGCTCCTTTAAATCCGCGTTTCAGTCATCCGTGCCTTTGCGGCGGAAGCTTTCCTTTGCGCTTCATTTTTCTATGCGCCTCGCTCTGTGTCCCTGATTTGACGTGGGGGAGGGGTCAAGAGGTTGGGGTGTGTACAAGGGACGAAGGCGCGTCCCTCTCGTTACGTCATCAGCGCGAGCCCCGGATCTCAGGTATGTATTATTGATCGCTTTCTTATTATTATTATTAGACTCCTATATTATTAATAACAGATACGTCAGACCAGCCCAAATAAGGCTGTCACGATTAACAGACATTATATTGTACATGATTTATGAACAGCTTGTGGGTGAAATAGGTAAAATACTGTTGCACCCGAAAGCTAGAGGTCGCTCTCGTGCGAAAACTCAAAATAAGCGCAGTAGAGGAAGACAATAACACACATAAGCATATGGACATCATTTTATCAATATTCCTAAAACCTCCTCAGGTATTTTCATGATAATAAAGTATATTAATAATAATTATTAATAATAATTTCGCACGAGAGCGACCTCTAGCTTTCGGGTGCAACAGTATTTTACCTATTTCACCCACAAGCTGTTCATAAATCATGTACAATATAATGTCTGTTAATCGTGACAGCCTTATTTGGGCCGGTCTAAAGTATCTGTTATTAATAATATAGGAGTCTAATAATAATAAGAAGAAAGCGATCAATAATACATACCTGAGATGACGTAACGAGAGGGACGCGCCTTCGTCCCTTGTACACACCCCAACCTCTTGACCCCTCCCCCACGTCAAATCAGGGACACAAAGCGAGGCGCATAGAAAAATGAAGCGCAAAGGAAAGCTTGCGCCGCAAAGGCACGGATGACTGAAACGCGGATTTAAAGGAGCGGCGCAAAAGGAAATATGTGTTGCAAAGTCAATGCTGCTGAAGTTTTACTTTGCTAAACTTTATTTTTTCTCTCAGGGGTTAACTTTTCTTTTGCAATTATTTTTTTTACTTGGAAAAAAAGCAATTTTTTTTTTCTCAATACTCTATTTTTATTTGCAAAACATATTTTTTGTTTGCAAAACATATTTTTTGTTTGCAAAACATTGTTTTATTTTGCAGATATATATGGCCCTATTTTGACTCCATACAAACAGGTTTACAAACGCGTCTCATTACAAATCTAGTGAAATATTGTAAACATCTGCCCATTAAAATGTTGGAAATTATGCTAATGTGACAATGCGTAACTGGTTGCCGTTGCATTCTCAAACGCGCGCTAAACTCACGGCAAAAACAATGTTCACCGCATTGACTGTCAATCAAAGAGTCGCTCAGACTCTGACGCGGCAAACATCAAATCACTAACTGATCGTCTGACTCTGAATGAAGTGCGTGCTTCACAAACAAGCAGCGAAACAGACTTCATGAACGGATAAAACCATATAACGCTTAGTTCGTTTGACGGACACTTTTCCAAAGCGATGGCACGAAACACAACGTTAAAGACGTCTATGTTAAAATGACGAGTATAAATATTTTCGGTTTATTATGAAACTGTGGCGGGACAGATGAGACTGTGGCGGGCCGCCACACTCTAGTTAATGAATGGGAAACACTGATATTAGATCAGTGGTTGCTAATTCCAGTCCTCGCATACCACCACTCTGCACATTTTGTATGTATCTCTTATCACTTCAGACATTTGTTCGATTAGACCATAAGTGCTCTGCGATGTGAACATTGCAGGATATTCTGCCATGATACCAGTTCGAAGGGAGCATATATTTTCCATTTAAAGGTAATTAAAGTGTGCGGTGGTATGCAAGGACTGGAATGGAGAACCAATGTGTTAGATAATTTCAACATTTAATAAAGTCAATAGTTTTGTATTATTTAATGGACCTGAGCTAATATAAACTCAGTCTTATTTTTCACAAAGAGTACAAACTTCTGTAACAATTGTTCATTGTTAATGTTAGTGCATTAACTAAGGTTAACTAACAAGAACTTACTGTAAAGTGTTACCCATTGTTCTTTATAATTATTTTCTTCTTTAATCTGTTTGAAATATTTGTTTACTTTATACATTGTTTTGTGTTACTTTATTGTATTTAAATGTTCAGTTCTTTTTTTTTTTAAGAGAAAAAATTATTAAATCTGTTTATACTGTATTATCTTATTTCAGTATTGTGATAATGAAGTGTAGTGTGACAAAAGCTTCAGAAATTATTAACATGAAATTTTGATACCGTCACATGCTTAGCGTAAACATAATAATCGTAATAAACTTTGTCCTCTGTTACTTTTTTGATGAAGTATCAGCTTTAAAATTCTGCTGAATTCATAACGAAATTCAAACAAAAAAAAATACATTTTTGGCGCTCAAATGTAGCATGAGTGATGGCTTTAGCGCAACACTTCAAGAGGCACATGAAACTAGGGCTGGGCATCGATTCCTAAGAATTGGGAATCGAGAGTCGATTCCAAAAGTTGGAATTGCTTCCATCAAGGGGAACCGACTCCTCATTCAGAGCCGTTCAGTTCAACAAAGTTGATCTATGGGTGCCTCTCAAACGGACGTCAAGAAATGTTGCTGAACGTTGATTCATGAAAATAAACTGAACAAAAACAAGTTTGAGGATCCAGCCTTCCATTTGAAAAGCACCCATTAATTCACCTTTTGGTCACTAATAGTCATTAGAAGTATGATTCGTTTCCACTAAAAGGTTCTTTCAGATAGATTGTTTTAACAAACCAGTTTAAAAAATATATATATTAAGTGGATATTTTATGATGGAACTGGCTTACGTTGGCCACAGTTTCACGACAGAATAGATCATGACATGATCGAGGTTCTTGATCTTATTTCCATCTTAAATTAAATTCTATTTTTTTTTTTTTAAAGCCTTTCTATCAGCCAGTGATAATTCTGAAAGAAAATGCTGAAAGCACAGATCAGTGACTAAGAGCGCATCTGATTGACAGATAAACCATGAGCTTTTATCATTGTTGTTGTTAGTGTTCTGGTTATTTAGTTTCACTGTACAGTTTAATTTTGTGCAAAGCATACAGTTAAAGTAAACGTCATTCAGCTGAACTGTGTACATGTATTTTAGACACTTCATGTCTTGTTCCATTCGTTGGCAAAGCAGAGAAAATCACAATTTAAAATCAATCAGAGCTACAGAAATGTATCGCTTCATATTATGAGAAGGCTACTTTCTTTGACCTTTATATCCTGCAGTCATGGCGAAATTAGGTTCCTCCAATCTAAAGCATCCCTACTATAAAGAGCAGCGTTTTGCTAAATATATAAGCTGTATTGTATATTCATAGTCTATAACCATATGGGGCCTTAAATGAAGATTCTTAAAGAAAGGTTTACGAACCAGAATCTATAATTACATTGAGATTTTTAATACTTCTTGAAATACAGGCACACAAACTTTGAAAGAAAAAAAATAAATACAATAATTATGCCTTTCAGTTATGTTTTATGCAGTTATTTTGATAGAAGGAAACAAGGTACATTTCTAGTTTTAACTTTATTTTCTGTTCCTCTGATATTCTTCTTTAAAACAGCTGTATGCAAAGTGACCCACGTTTGGTTTTTGATCACTGATAATGTGTACAATGTAATAATTTACTCTTGAAGCCATCTTGACATCTTAATAACATTGTAATTTAACCATGTAGTGCCTTAAAAATGAAGATACCTGAAGTTTAAGACCCAAAATCTAAAAGGACATTAAGATATATTTACAAATGTGATTACTGCGAATTGCTGTTATATAGAAAAGTGTGTGCATGCGTGCACGTGTTTGTGTGTGTGTGTGTGTGTGTGTGTGTGTGTGTGTGTGTGTGTGTGTGTGTGTGTCAGCAGAAAGCTGTTTGGAACTGATGCCAAACCACTACTGGTGTGGCAGCAAAAGAGAGGGTGTGCAGCTTTGTGTTCGGCAGTTTGTCCAAATTAGAAAGAGACAATTTATTATGGTAAAAGGGCAGAGAAATATTAATTTATGCAGACCTATGCATATGCATGTTTGAATACCTATTAGAGCCAATATTAAACATTAAAACAACTTTGCTCTCTGCTTACTTCCTGCAAAGGTCCAGGTCTTCTGCTGTTCACAGACATTGCCTACACTGCCTTTGTGTTCTGGGGAGTGTGAACGTGCAATTCCGGGCCAAGTATGACGCCCATTCCTGAAGCGGAGTTGCAACATGTCCATTTCAAGTCATTTCATATGCTTTTTAGGCAAAATCTGAAATTTTCATTGATGAAGTGCATACCTGGGCACTTTTTGATACGTGGGATTTTTGAAGTTTCATAATCAGAAAGAGACATGTCTGGGGTTGGAATGGATATAGGTCTGAATGATTAATTAAAATACAAGTGCTGCTTCACACAAGCACCATCTCTGCATCTGCTCTAAGTTTGGGTAGCTGTAATGTGCATTTGGGGATACAAGTTGCTGACAACAAAGAAGAAATTTTCTGACCCCAAAATGCTTGATGGTGCAGATCTTGAAAATTATGAAATTAGTAGTAATATGTATTGGTAAAATAATGAATATTGTAAAATAAATTATTTTTTTCTTAAATTTAAACTTAAGTATTATCCTTATGATTGTTACATTGATGTGTAATCAACATGTTTGGACAAATTTTGCAGCCATGTACTAGCTAGTGAGCTGAGCTGTTACCCTGTGCATTACTCTGTTATGTGTACATTAGTCTGCATAACTTGTGACAGACGCTGTGACAGACAGCTGTCCTTTATCTAGAACGAAAGTGCAAAGAGAATTCCGCTGGTAAATTAGAAGGCAGCCTATGTAGGGGCGTTGGTGGGTGGGTGTGGATGGGAATGTTGCACCACTCAGACAGCCTGGGTGCAGTTCGTTAAGCCGTCCCTGGCTCGGTTGAAAGAGGTGGGCTCGGATGCAGCATGTAGTGTGAGTGCTAACTTCTGGTACGTGCAGCATGATATGTGAACACTTCTAAATGGTGAAACCAATAGCTCTGTTAAGCAATAAATTGTGAGAGGGTCGTGTGTCACTGTGTCACAAATTAATTATAGCCTGGTTCTAGGTTTCCATTAACAATGGTATAAATATTGATAGTTTTCCCTATCAACCTCCTAGTAAAGGAGTGTTTCTGTCTGTCAAATGTCTTTCTGAGAAACAGTTTATGAGCCCACAGCACATAAATACTGCTATAAATCAACATGTTTTTAAATACATATTATAAATGAGATAAAACACTTACCGTCAGCCTTTAAAGCAGCTTCTCGTCTGTTTCACACTGCGAATTAAAAAAAAATGTTTCTGAGATAAATTTAGGTGTAAACAGCACATAAATATCATTAGAAAAGAATATGATGTTATAAAATACATGTTGTAAATTAGATAAAACGCATAACTTTGTTTTCCATCCTTGTATGCGCCGCATCGCAAGTCAAAGAAAATGGCACCTGTGAGAAATCTTTCAGCTGGTTTAGGCGCACAAATATCCTGGATGTAAAAAATAACACTGGCAGCATTAGTCAGATTTAACTCTCTGTAATGTCTCCAGCCAGAGGGTGCTGTTTACACTTTACTTACCTGAACAACAATGTTAGTAGACCTCTAAAAGTGAAAGTACTGTTTATTTCATTTGTATATTTGTTTCATTGTATTTGTCAGTGTGTTTTACTGTTTGTTTGTTCGTTTTCTTACTGTATCTTATCTTATGTATTAGGGATGTCACAATACTCAATATAATATTGAACCATTCGGTACGACATCCACAGTTCAATATGTGCTTGTGAATTGTGGTTTTTCAGGTTTGCATTTAAATAATGTCCTTGTTTTATTTCTCTCTGATTTGCTGTATGTGTGCCTGCGATTTTATGTGCTGAAATGAGCAAAAAACTTCCGCACTTATATTTGAAAAAGCAACACACGCAGAACATCTTCCATTCTAATGACATGCAGTGATAAGCCTTTCTAAACTTGTTGTCCAACAAAAGAGAACATTATAACTTATGTTTACTTCACAACATCAGACAAGTGTTTGAAATAACTTACTTTTGTGATCTGGTGTGGCTTCTTATCATAGAATGAGGCGGACAATATATGTGACCCTGGACCCCAAAACCAAAAATCTTAAGTCACTGGGGTTTATTTGTAGCAATAGCCAAAAATACATTGTATGGGTCAAAATTATTGATTTTTATTTTATGGCAAAAATCATTAGGAAATTAAGTAAAGATCATGTTCTATGAAGATATTTTGTAAAATTCCTACTGTAAATGTATGAAAACTTAATTTTTGATTAGTCATATACATTAAGATCATTATTTGAAAACTTTAAAGGCAATTTTCTCAATATTTTTTCTCAATATTTTTGTTGCACCCTCAGATTCCTGATTTTTAAATAGTTGTATCTCGGCCAAATATTCTCCTATCCTATCCTATTGTCCTATCAATGAAAAGCATATTTATTCATCTTTCATATGATGTAAATTTTGAAAAATTGACCCTTATCACTGGTTTTGTGATCCATGGTCACATATTCTATACTCTGTGTCAATTAGCAGTGGCTTAAAAATATACTTAATCATTATGAAAGTACCTGAGATGGCTTGAAGAACACAGATAAACCATATATTATTGCAGATGAGTGTTTATTGTGCTTAAATTTTATCATTCAAAACGTTATATCTTGTTTTTATTCAGTCACAGCAATAGCGATGCCTTAATCCATATTAGAGATTTCCTGGCTGGAACGTCATCAGCGTTATCTCTTTGGCACATATGTGGATTTTCTGCACAAGGGTGCCCTCTGGCATCCAGTATGAATGAAACCCATCCTATTTTGCATAATACATCTCTCAAAAGAAATATTAAGCAGACATATAATAATCCACATTTTTTTCCAGTGTACAGGAGTATTTTGTTGTTAATTACATGCAAAAAAACAAAAAAAACACACACACTGATGTGCCAAGCTATCCGAACCGAACCGAACCGAAAACCGTGGTTAAAAACCGAGGTACGTATTGAACCTGGACTAACTGTATTGTTGCATCCCTATTATGTATATAAAATACTAAAAATGCTTGCACACTTGTGCATTTACAAATTGATGTTTCATATTCATTTCATTAAATGATATTTATTTTACAGACTATTGAGCAATGTTAATTAAGCTCTTAATTTGTATCATTTATGTATATATATATATATATATATATATATGTATATATATGTATATATATATATATATATGTATGTATATATATGTGTGTATGTGTGTGTGTGTGTGTGTGTGTGTGTGTGTGTGTAAATTAGGGATGGGCGATACCTCGTATTTTATTTTCGATCCGATACCGATATTTTCAAGCCAAGTATTGGTGATACCGATACCGATACCTCTAAACTAAACTGATCTTTTAAATTATTTAAAGAATAAAATCAGTAATTATACTTACTTAACATTATATTTGAAAGTCATGTGTTTTAAACATTTCATAAGCGTTTTTTTTTTGTTTGTTTGTTTTTTGATAACACTGTCAGAAAGAAAATGTTGTATTTTAGATTTTACTGGGCAGTAATCTCAAAGGTGCACCTTTCTTTACCCCTAAAAGCCAGGGAGCATGCTAGTTGTCACGAATCTGGTCGGTGCTTTGCAGACCGCTCACCACCAGATGTCACTCTCACCTTTACACTGCACTCTGACTGTTGCTTTGCGCTTCGGACTGCATCTCCCATCCTCCACCGCGCACATGGCGTTGCCTCCGGTAGCCAATCAGGCTCACTATAAAAACCCCGGACTTTCCCCTTGCAAATCACGGATTGATATTGTTGTATTCTTAGTTTCTTGTTCCCAGTTCCTAGTCCCCAGTGTTTTGTTTTTCCCCGCCTAGTTTTCTCGTTTTGAACGTCTAGCCGCCTGCCTTTTGACTTTCGCTCACGTTTATTGGATTATTCTCTTCGACTGCCTGTGATACACCTGTCTGCTCCTGTCTCGACCCTGCCTGCTCGACTATGTATCTGTCTCGTCCCAATAAAAGCTCGCATATGGATCCGCTCGCCTCTCGTCATTCACTCCTGGTTACAGATCAATCCGTCACACAAGGATCCAGCAGCTTCACTCCCGGACATTCAACAGATATGGACACAGACAGGATACTATTCAGGATAAAACAAGGACCACGCACCCTCGAACAACACATTCGTGAGTTTTTGGCCATCGCTAATCATTCCACCCTCCTGGACTGTACAATCATAGAAATTTATTGCGATGGTGTTAACGAGCCACTGAAGGCGAGACTAAGACGCGAGGGTCCGCGTTCATCACTCGCGGAGTTTCTGAACTTTGCACTGTTGTGTGTGGGTTCGCCGTGCACCGTGGGGGTCGCGCAGAGGGAGCGCGACAACGCGGCAATGGCGACCGCGCGTCCCACTTGCAAATTGGCGGTCATGCCTGAGCACGATGCCGCGAATGCGCTAGCCGCCTGGATCGCTTGTGAAATGGCGGCCGTGGCGGAGCGCGCTCGAGCAATGGCGGCGACAGCGATGCCCGTGCACAAAATGGCGGCGACTGCGGTGCCCGTTCGCAAGACGGCGGCGGCGCCGGTGCACGCTCACAAGATGGCGGCGACGGCGGAGCCCGTTCACAAGATGGCGCCGATCACAGAGCTCCGTCACGTCACAGCTGCCATACAAGAGCCATTTAAAGGTACAGTTACATTTCCTGAGTCAAGTCAAGTTGCAACTGTGTTTCCTGAGTCAAGTCAAGTTTCCAAGTCAAGTCAGATTACAGCTGCTGTTCCTATGTCAAGTCAAGCTGGAGCCGTGTTTCCTGCATCAAATCAAGTCAGAGCTGCTCTTCCTAAGGCAAGTCAAGTTAAAGCTATGTTTCCAGTGTCAGGTCAAGCTACCACTGTGGCTCCTGTGTCAAGTCAAATTACAGCTGTCTCTTCTGTCTCAAGTCAAGTTACAGCCATCATTCCCGGGCCAAGCACTGTCAAGATGGCTGCCACGCCAGAGCCTGTTGCAAAGATGGCCGTCACGCCAGAGTCTGTTGCAGAGATGGCAGTCAAGCCAGCGCCCGCTAACGCCACGTCAGTCAAGCCAGCGCCCGCTAACGTCACGTCAGTCAAGCCAGCGCCCGCTAACGTCACGTCAGTCAAGCCAGCGCCCGCTAACGCCACGTCAGTCAAGCCAGCGCCCGCTAACGTCACGTCAGTCAAGCCCGCGCCCGCTAATGCCACGTCAGCCAAACCACAGCCCGCTCAGGACATCTCCGTCAAGTCACAGCCTGTTCACGCCATGTCTTCTGCTCCGGAGTCTGCACCCATCATGGCCGCCCTTCCTGAAGCGGTTCCTGAGTCAAGCAAAGTCGCAGCCGTGGTCTCGTCTGACATCTCAAGATCACGGCCTATCATGATGGCCCACGTGCTGGACTCACCCCTAATGACGGTATGGGCAGCTAAAATGGTGCTCCTTCAGGTCGCGGCGGCTACCCCCGAGTCAAGTCAAGACACAGCTGCCGTTCTCCATGAATCAAGCCAGGTCACAGCTGTTCCCCACGAGACAAGCCCGGTCACAGCTGTTGTTCCAGAGTCAAGTCACGCTACATCTGTTGTTCCTGAGTCAAGCCATGTTGTTTATGAGTCAAGTCCCGTTACAGCGGATCTTCATGAGCCAAGCCAGGTTACAGCAGATCCTCATGAGCCAAGTCAAGCTGCTGCTGTTATTCCAGAGCCAAGTCAAGCTTCAGCTGCTGCTCCAGAGTCAAGTCAGGCTACAGCTGTAGCTTCCAAGTCCAGTCAAGCTTCCAAGTCCAGTCAAGCTTCCAAGTCCAGCAACGTCAAGGCTGTCGTTCCTGAGCCAAGTAAAGTCATTGTTAACCTTCACAAGCCAAGTGAAGTCAGGGCCGCTCTTCCTGAGTCGAGCAAAGTTCAAGCTACGGTTCCTGAGTCAAACCGATTTAAAGCTGCGGCCGCTCCTGATTCAAGTAATGGCAAAACTGCTGTTCCTGAGCGAAGTACGGTTAAGACTGAGGTTCCTGTGTCAAGCAAGGTCAGAACGGATCCTCCCGAGTCAAGTCAAGCCACAGCTGATCTCCATGAGCCTAGTCAAGTCACAGTTGATGTTCACAAGCTAAGTCAGGCCTCAGCCAGTCACCACGAACCAGGTCAAGTCACCGTTGATCCTCATAGGCCAAGTCAAATCATCGCTGGACTTCACGCGTCAGGTCAAGTCACAGCAGCACGTATTGAGCCAAGTCAGGGTATTGCTGTTGTTTCAGAGCCAAGTCTCGTACCGCCTGACGACCCAGAGCCAGGTCACGTCTCGTCTGACCATCCAGAGCCCCGTCACGTCTCGTCTATCTGTCCAGAGCCTCACCATGTCTCGTCTGACCGCCCAGAATCAAGTCACGTCTCGTCTGACCACCCAGAGCCAAGTCACGTCCTGACCGTCTGCCTCGTCTGCTCTGTCCAGAGCCTCACCATGTCTCGTCTGACCGCCCAGAGTCAAGTCGCGTCTCGTCTGACCGCCCAGAGTCAAGTCACATTATGTCTGCCAGTGTGATGGCAACCGCCATCCTCAGCATCTGGGCCGCACGCTACGCTCCAGAGATCTTGACGACCCCAGAAGTCCTGCCCGTCGTCAAGTCTGCGCCAGAGGTCTCGTCTGACCTCCCTGAGCCTTGTCACGTCATGTCTGCTAGCGTGCTGGCGATCGCCATTCTCAGTGTGTGGGCTGCACACTCAGCTCCAGAGGTCACATCTGTTCACCAGCCCACTCCTGCGGTCACGTCTGGTCACGAGCCTGCTCCAGAGCTCCCGTCTGATCTCAAGTCTGCTCCAGAGCTCCCCCCACTTGGAGAAGCCATGCCAATGCCTCCTGAGGTGTCAGCATTGGCTGTAGATCCTCCCATGGAGGCGGCATCCCTCTACAACCTCTCTGCTTCTCCCCTTATTCTGTCTGCCTTCTCTGTCTCTGCTGTTCCCAGGTCCCAGGCCATTCCTGCCCCAGAGGTCCCGTCTGGTCTCAAGTCTGCCCCAGAGGTCCCGTCTGGTCTCAGGTCTGCCCCAGAGGTCCCGTCTGGTCTCAGGTCTGCCCCAGAGGTCCCGTCTGGTCTCAGGTCTGCTCCAGAGGTCCCGTCTGGTCTCAGGTCCCAGACCATGACGCAGGTTCCTGTTCCGCCCCGGAGGGCTGCGGCACCTCCTGCTCCGCCTCCTGTTCCACCTCGGAGGGCTTCTGCGCCTCCTGCTCCACCCTGGAGGGCGCCCGCGCCTCCTGCTCTGCCTCCGGCTCCGCCCTGGAGGGCCCCTGCTCCGCCTCCGGCCCCGCCCTGGAGGGTACCTGCTCTGTCGGTCCTGCCTCAATCACCGGGCCCTCCACATGGACCTGGCCCTCCAGCCCTCGCCCTGTCTCGCTCCCGCCCCACCGCTCCCCGGGACTGTTGTTTCCTTCGAGCATCTGGAAGCCGCTCCTTGGGGGGGGGCTATGTCACGAATCTGGTCGGTGCTTTGCGGACCGCTCACCACCAGATGTCACTCTCACCTTTACACTGCACTCTGACTGTTGTTTTGCGCTTCGGACTGCATCTCCCATCCTCCACCGCGCACATGGCGTTGCCTCCGGTAGCCAATCAGGCTCACTATAAAAACCCCGGACTTTCCCCTTGCAAATCACGGATTGATATTGTTGTATTCTTAGTTTCTTGTTCCCAGTTCCTAGTCCCCAGTGTTTTGTTTTTCCCCGCCTAGTTTTCTCGTTTTGAACGTCTAGCCGCCTGCCTTTTGACTTTCGCTCACGTTTATTGGATTATTCTCTTCGACTGCCTGTGATACACCTGTCTGCTCCTGTCTCGACCCTGCCTGCTCGACTATGTATCTGTCTCGTCCCAATAAAAGCTCGCATATGGATCCGCTCGCCTCTCGTCATTCACTCCTGGTTACACTAGTACCATACAAGTACACACACATTAAGGGTAGATAAGGTACAAAGGTTACATAAGTACTAAAATGTATAATAATAATAATAATAATAATAATAATAATTAGTAGTAGTAGTAGTAGTAGTAGTAGTATTATAAATTTTTATTACCATGGTTTTTGCTACAAATATTATGGTTGAAATAATGTTCCTGTAGTGTTAACCATGGTAAAAGGATGCAAGCCAAAAGAGAGAGTGTTAACCATGTGTTGTTACTGCAGTTTTACGACAAATACTGTGGTTACTGTTGCAAACTGTGTTCTTTTTTTCTTTCTTTTTTTGTGTAAAAAGCTGCCAGGCTGTTGTAACCCTAAAAACTTTAGCACAAATTGTTTCTTACAGACAGCAATTACAGAATATAACAACCAATTTTTTACTTTTAACTTTTAACAACCAGTTTAAATAAATTTACTTACACAAACTAGCCTAATTAAAATAAATATTTCACATACACTATACTGTTCAAAAGTTTGAGGTCAGTACGACTTTGTAATGTGTCTTTAACCATGCTAACAAAGGCTGCACTTATTTGAACAAAAAACAGCAAAATTGGGATAATGAACAATTAAAATAACTATTTTCTTTTGTAATATATTTTGAAAAATGTAATTTAAAAAGCATCTGTGATCAAAGCTGAATTATTTTAACATCATTACTCCAGTCTTGAGTGTCACATGATCCTTCAGAAATCATTCTAATATACTTTGCTTCTCAAGAAACATTTTTTTAAATAATGCTTTATTATTTCAATGCCATGAGAAGAAGAGAAAGAAACATCATTTCTGATTATTATCAAAGTTGAATGAAGTGTCAGCAGCGAACGCTATCTGTGATCGATTGTTGCTGTCTTACAGCATTTGCGTGTGTTCCGATGAGCAGGAGAAATAGTTCTGTCCTACACAATATTTCGTTAATAGTCTATTGTTCATCTTAGAGGCTTATTTTATGAACCAAACTTCTTGTAAAATAAATAAAATTAATGGTTAAAAATGCACTTTACAATCGATATTTTTATGTGAGGATCGATCCTTTCGATTCAACGTCAGTATCGAAAGTATCGATATTTGAGGATCGATCCGCTCATCCCTAGTGTAAATATATGTATTTATAAAACTAGAAGTACCGATAAAAATACCATTAAAGTAACAGACCGATAAGCAGTATTAATACCGATAAGAGTAGTGATACTGGTAAAATCTTAACGACACCCATCCCTAGCAACCACTGAATCAGCACAGTCCTATTATAGTCCTGTTGGTTGCCCTATTCAAGCTTCCAGAGCCACATACTTCCAGTCTTCAGTCACCTCTCATTCTCATTGGCACGTGTTATTCTGCATTACAGCTTTGTAAATACAGCTGGCGAGTCATATATTATTTTTTATATTTTTATTGCGCTGATTGCAACTTGATTGGCCTTTATTTACATTTATTATACCTCTAAATGTGTGAACAGGCATGTGCCTGCTTTCTTCATTAAATCACACGAGGGACTGATTACTTGAAAGGAGACTGCTGTTACAGTCGTGTGTATTAAGCAATGCGTCTACACATACATATTTATGAATAACAGCACTACAATGTAAAGCTGTGCTTGAGCCTCACAGGTTTTCACAGTTGGTTGCTGTGACATTTATCATGTGCCAAACCCTAGCAAAGTTGTTGCGTTGTTGCATTTTTTAAGTGCCACTATGACATATGTTATGAGTTTTTTTTTATGACGGTCAACTATTGAAAGGCTGTACATCGGTAATGCTGTACAAAATTGTAGGGCACACATCCACTGCTTATGGTACTAGTGGGTTATTTGCTGATTTTTCAGGGCCATATCTAGATTATTCTGAGTTTTAGGCTTTTGAATCCAGTGTGTTGTTTATGGAGTTGACGCTTAAGATTTCAGGGTGATTATCCACAGCTAATTAAACTTTGAGATTTGGCATGAAGCGAATAAAGCTGTTATATACACTCTGCAGCAGAAATTTACTCCGATATTAAAAGAGGTTTGAAGGTCTACTAACCAAAGTTTTTTTTTTTTGTATGCCTTTTAACCATATATAGACCTGACCTTGACTAAAGCAGCATATACAGCAGCAGTTTGTTTTCTGTCAAGGCTGAGAGGATGCTAATGTTGCTTTGGTGCAAAAGTTTCTGTGAAAATCAGTTACTCAGTTAGCTGGATTTTATTGTTGGCGATTTGACAATCCAGGATTGTTAAATTCTTCAAAGCTCAGCCTGGAGTTGCTGTCATAGCAATAGGTCGGTAAGCAAAAACCTGCTCGGGAACAGGCTTATTTCATATAAACAGGATTAGAATGTATCATTTTAAGTAGGGCTGTACGATTATGAATTACGATTATCACAATTTACATTGAAAGATGTTTTGAATAGCTTTATACCATTGTTTAAAGCACTGCATGCCACATTTTTATATGTGGTTTCTTCTTTAAATATAAAAAAAGTAAAAATTTAAAAATTAAAACAATGGAGAAAAAAAAAAAAAAACCTTAAGATAACCTGTAGGAAAAACACACCCACCCCCACATCTTAAGCAAGCAGAATAATGAAAGTGAATTTTGTATGTATATATATATATATATATATATATGTATATATGTATATATGCGCCTTTTAAACAATTACATAATTGTGGCATCTGTAATTGTAGTCACGATTAGAATTTCGTTTAATTGTACAGCCCTAAAAACAGCTGACAAAAGCATGTGTTTGAGTGGCTGTTTACACGATACATGTCATGCTGGCTGTACTCTGTGCATTGCGTCTATCACAAGACCCATGTGTTAACTGTTTTGATCCCATGACCAGTCACCTCCACAGCTCATTTCTTAAAAGTAACCTCCTCACTTTCAGCCGGGGTGCTATACCTTTCATTCCACAGACATTGGATTAGGATTCCTTTATCTTTAGAGATGAGTTTTTATGAGATTTGTGATTTATGGCGGTGGCTCTGGTCTCAGGAGCAGAGGGAGAATAAGATGCTGGCTGTGCACTTGAGAGCCAAAGAAGTTGAGATTGATGCCTGTGTGTCTGTCTGTATCTATTAAACACTGCATGAATCTAAACTCAGAAGAATGGCTTAGCCTGGGCTTTAACCAGCTGCCTCCTGAATCTATACCACTGTACATTCAGTTCTGAGAATATACTGCTATAAATTGTGTGTAAGGGGAATAATGCAAGTTGAAATATTTTAGATAATATTATCCAATACCAATATTAGTACTTCAGTAAAACTAATATTAGGTTAACTATTGTAAGTAAAAAGTCAAAACTTAAACAATTAGAATATTGAAGAATGTAAGAATACAAAAAGATCAAAGAAACAAATTACAAACACAATGACAATACAATAGAACTAAGATACAAATGAAATAAAGAGTGCAGTTTTTCAGGGAGGTCTACTAACAGTATTAGAAATATGGTCATGCAGAATAGGTGCTTTATAAGTACTAATAAACACCCAATATGTTAATAAAAGGCATGCTAATAAGTAGCTAGTTAATAGTGAGAACTGCTTCCTATACTAAAGTGTTACCAAGCTCACAGTATTTTTTTTCACCAAGCACATAGATCGAGTGCAAATTAAAAGCCCAAGTAACCTGGTTAAGATGATTATTAAAATTAAATAACAGTGTGATTCAAAGAGATGATGTTATAATAAAATTATCCAAGTTAATCTGTTTTGTAATTAGTAATATATTTGGATGAAAGTAAATTATAGATGCTAAAAAATTATGGCAAAGCAAAGTATGTTTACAATCTGATGGACTTCTACTACTCACAGTGCACTACTGTTATTGTCAGTATCTTTTAGAGATAACTAGGACACCTGTGACTGGATGTCTCTGCCCCTCTTTTTTCCCCTATTATTTGTCTTATGGCTTTACTGTGGTTACAACACAACCAGGTGTGTCTAACCCTTTGTTTCACACACTCTAACATCACAGCCATTGGGTCTGTGTGGAGTTTTGTTGCATTCAGTTAATGTGTTTGTCATAGACTGATTAGCTGTTCACTGTTAGCTGTGGGACTGGCAGGGTTTTGTTAGCCGACACACTCCGCTATACCTCAGCATACGGCCCAGTGTAGCGGAGTGTGTCGGCCCCACAGTGAGCGTGGGAGGACTGCCTATAGTGAGCACAGAAGAGTGTGGGCAAAATCAACACACTGCTGTAGCCCAGCATAATGCTTCAACGCTCACTACTGATTCTAGTTCATTCCCTTTAACTTTTACTGTGCTTCATTTAAAAGAATGATTTACTCCACCATTTTTTTGTGATCTCTTTTACTCTTCTTCTGTTTTTTTTTTAAATATATATATATATAAAGTTAGTGTTATAGCAAAAGCAGATAACTCCAACAGTTGTTTTTGGCAAAAGCTGATAACTCCACATTTCATGTTTTAGAGTAAAAAAAAAATCTTTGTAATCTCAGATGACAATGTAGATGCCTGACAAACATTGTTGTTGTGATCATAGACTCTATTGATGTGATTACATGCAATACACTGAGCTTTTCCCTCACCATTGTAATGCGCTGCTTTTGCGAGGTTCTGTGAAAACGTTTTGAGCTTCTATTTTCCTTTTACACCCTGAAGAAGATATCACCGGTTCATCAAGCTAGTCGATTATCCATCCTCGATCACTTTTAGTTAGCTTTGACGAAGCTCCTCTCAGCTAGCACGTCTTTTCAAAGTGAAAGTAGCATTGTCACCTGCTGAATACAGCACACTGATTCGCTAAAATAGACTTATCCGCTTCACAAACAACAACCAGTACCTGTCGGCTTCTGAATAAATTATAAAGGTAAATTATGTGGAAAAATAACGTTGTTTAGCATTAAGCATCAACCACCCCTTTTAAATGAAGTCAGCAAACAGCAAAACAGTAATCCTATAATAGTAACTGCAAAATTTATTAGCCTTATAAGCCTTAACAATTCAACAATATGAAATTCTTTGTTCAACTGTGTTTTGAGGTAATTCTGTTGGTCTGACAAGGGTTTTTATTGTTTAGCATTTGAGACTCCAAATGTTTCGTAAACTTGAAAATATGCAGTTGCATTTTTTGCAGTATAACACCTCTACCAACCCTATCCAGTGATCCTGTGACTTTCATTTGTTTATTAACCTCTCTACATGTCTCGATCTATAATTTTGCAGTTTGCGCTTACTAGTAACACTGTAGGGTTTTTGTATTTGGTTGTCAAGGAACTTAGCTTAGCAAAGTTTAATATTATTTTTGTACTTTGGGAGTACTTCGGTACAATGGTACATATCAGTATATCTAGTAACCAATTGGTAGCTCAGTAGTGGTTACATGGTTCCTTGGTTTAGTCAGCAATCCTACTGTTGCCTGCTGTAGCAGGAAACTTGAGCTGTGGTTGGTATGTGTCAGGCCTGTGGGATGGCCAAATCCAGCACTGGACTCTGAACTGAAGGATTGGATGTCTTTCTCTACATATGAACATGCATACGTGTAAGACTGCAGTTGGAAAGACACAAGCTTGCGCAAAGTGTTTATCAGAGGACACCAACTAACTGTATTTATAGTATGCAGTTCCATGGGGTTTGAGGAAGGTCCACAAGGCCAGCTGTGAGCGTACACCTGCCTTAAATCCTCTTCTTTCATTTAGGCTTCAACACAAATAAGCATTCAAGAAGGAGAACAGTAACTGTCACACGGCTATTACCTGATCTGTCATACTTAACTGTTGTAATTTCAGACATTTCCCGCCAAACAGAAGTATAAGACATTGCTATAAAGTGAAAGATATTTGTTTAACCCAAATAAGCAAATCAACTGTTAGAGTGTTAGTGTGTGTATCCAGTACGGGCTGTGTGTGTATCCAGTACGGGCTGTGTGTGTAGTGGGCTACACATCCCTAAGCTGCTAGCTCAGAAACACATTGTAAAAATGTATTAACACTGCCCTTGGCTTGAAACGATTTAAATGCTGCTTTTTTCATTGAAATGCAACATAATTATGGCGAAGTCAGGAGGCTTTAAATACTTAAATACGAGTTTGCTGAATCAGAGTAACGGTCTTGTTAAGAGACATCTCTCTTACCTTCAGTATAACCTTCTATCTCTAGCTGTCACTCTAAGTAGACTTTTTAAGTCTAGTCATCTCTTATTGGTCACTTTCTTGTTTTGGGTTTAATTGATTTGAGTTTTACCTAGGGTTTTTTGCACTCAGAGATTTATTTAATAAAAACAAATGTTCATATATAAATACTAGAATTACCAGAAATGCAACAACTTTAAAACTAGAGATGCACCGGTTTTCCAAAATGTCATTTGAGTGAAAATATTACAAAGTCTGTAAACCAGACATTAAGAGAGGTCAGAGACAGGACACGGTGAAAATGGAGACAAAGAGGAGAGCGAAGAAAATACTTTACCAGTCAGAGCAAGCTCTGTTTGCCATGCGTGAAATATTGGAAGAAAACTTTAGATGTTGAATTAGGGGTGGGTGATGCATTCATATGTTCATATAAACTTTTGAAAATTCAGTGTTTAGTTGCTCCTGATAAGCTCTCATCATCACAGTTGTAAACACGATGGCTTTCTTCTTTCGTGAGGGGAAGGAACGTTAAAGAACACGACACACGTCTCCCGGAAGTCCTGTGTAAACTATCCAATCCGATGAAGAACTTTGAAACTCCTGAAGTGTTTCCAGCTAAGTGTGCCTTATGCATCAGACGTTTAGCCAGCGTTACGTCTAAGGCTGAGACTAGCCCAGCCAATACAAATATGGTTTTATTTTCCATTGTGGCGGTAATAAGTGCTCATAAAGTAAAAAGGGCTCATAATACAATAGAGCTGCTTCTGGATTCTGGATGAATTGGATCTATTGAGAATCACTATTTTCTTGATCATGATTCTGCCATGATTCTGAGGAAAAACATTAGGCAGCTTATTTATAAAGTAATTTACTTGAGGTTCTGATAAAAATTCATTGCTTCGGTCTATGTTGAGTACGCTTAGATAAGCTTAAGTTTATCTTAAAAAGTACTAAAGAATAATTTTTAGTACAGTATATTGAGTACAAAATTAGTGCATGAAAATAGAGCACTTTAAGTACATTATGGAAGTGCACTTTTCCACCTGGGTATGTACTAATTTATTTTTTTCCATTTCTTGTCCCTCGTTTAAAGAAGAGAAATCTGCTATTGGAATCATCTGCTGCCAATTCTGAATCGGCCCTGAAAAATCATGACCGTTGGTATCAACGGTGACTTCTTCCCTTTGGTTTAAAAGCTTGAACTAATTCTAAGGGTTTACATTAGTGTTTCTCAACGGGGGCGTTCGGATAGCATCGGGGGGCGCTGGAAGCAATATTTTTGAAAGGGGGGCGTTGAGCTGTTCCTGGGGGGCGTTTGGTCAAGACGAGTTTACACCAAAGATGTATGAGCTGAAACTTGCAAAAGAAAATGGTCTGCCACATCCTAACGCTGTCTTTACTGGATACATCAAAACGCACTTTCTATATCTATTTTTCAACTTGTCGGTAGCGCAGGCGCGTGGAATCCCGCAGGCTGAAATAGAACGCGGCATCCGTTTACTGTAGCGCTCGCGCTCAGTTGTTACTGAACGACAGATTATAATGGGATCGATGTGCTTTAACACACGTGTTGCGGTGTTCGCGGCCAGTGTAGAAGTGGTGTTCGCTGCTAGTTTACACCAATACTCCCGCTCCTAGACCTGACTGTGTATAATTTCCTTAGCAACGACTTCAGTACTTTAGTGTTTGCTTGACTTTCTGTAGCGCAGCTGCTGCGTCAAAACAATAGCAAGCATTTAGACACGATAAAGCAAGAGATGTTTTTTCTTGTTTAGAAAAATTAATATTAATACTTTTTGTTTGCTGATTGGCTGCAGTTAGTTTGAATACCAAATTTCTAAGGAGTTTATTCAAAGCTCACAATTATAGCCTAATATATCCACTTTGTTTTTTTGCTCCTTTTTTGCTTCTAATGATAATGATACTTCAAATGATAAATCAAAAATGTGACGAATGTCATGTGCCATTTAATGACATTAAAAAAATAATATTATGTATGAGCTGTTTTAAGGGTTAAGATACATGCTTTCAAAACGGGCCTATATATTATAAATAAAATATAGCCTATAATATACACTAGCATTAAAAAAGGTCAGTATGATTTGTTAATGGGTTCATAAAAAAAGGTTGCATTTGTTTGTTTAAAAAACAGCCTACATTAAAAACAGTAAATCTACCATTTAAAAAAAAAAAAAAATTATTTGAATATATTTTAAAATGTGTTCTCTTCTCATGCTAAGCTACAGTATATATCTACAGCTTTCAGTGTCACATGATCTTTCAGAAATTATGCTGACTGCTGCTTAAGAAAGATTGCTTATTATTATTATAGCTGGCACAACACACTGACAAAAAAGCAAGATTTGAAATTTAATTGACTATAACAAATCCAATGTTTTCACTGGCCAACTTAGTTTTATTTTGTTAATATAAACAAATTTTGAGCCATGATCCAGCTTTGCTTGCGAAGACTGAGAAGCTCCATTTATAGCCAAACATGATTCCCTCACCTATTACCAATTCACCTGCTTGCTGTGTTTCAAAGCAGTTTATTTGGTTATTCTATAACCTTTTCACTTTTATTTTGCCTCTGTCCCAACTTTTTTGGAGTGGGATGCATACTTCAAATAAATAAATAAATAAATAAATATTTTATAAATAAATATGTTTATATTTACAAAATACATTTAAGTTGGTCAGTGAAAACTTTGGAAATCTTTTCTTTGTACTTTTGTCAATTAAATAAAAGTTAAATAGAATGATCAAATTACAGATTTTATCATTTTACAAAATGTCCCAACTTTTCTAGAATTAGGGTTGTACTTAGTTTTTTTTAAAGTAAACTTTGAAATATTCTCACAAAATCTATGAAATATAGTAAACTAGGGTTTACATTTCTTCCATTTGCATGAGTAAATGTGGTATTTACTCACCAAAATAACAACGTCCACTGTATCATTTTTATTTAGTCTTTTTAAATTTGGGGCAACAAGATATATCCACATCTCAACAATACTGAAGCTGTAGCATATAATGACAGTCCTTATTATGAACACAAACTAATAATAATCAACTTTAATATTTAGTGAGGACAATGAGACTACGATTTATTTGATGGGGGGCGGTGAGGGACCTGGATAATGGGTAGGGGGGCGGTGGCCCAAAAAAGGTTGAGAACCACTGGTTTACATGGTGCTATTAGTCAGTTATGGATGTACACGCTGTACTGTCCTGATGGTGTTTCTACAGTAATTCTGTTTAGTTCAGTAATTCTGTACACCAATTCACAAAGGTGCTCTGAGAGACAGTATTTAAAAAAAATGACCAGTCTCCGTTTTTGGAAAAAAAGCTGCCTCATGAAACAAAATAACAGCTAATCAGTTTATGTGCAGGAGGATTTGAGACCAAGTGAGATTTAGGTGGGGCTACGGAACTGAAATAAACCAAGTGACCAATAAAATTATTCTTCTTTGTTTCTGTTTGTTGTTTTGTAAGTGGTTAGGTCATTAATTCAGATTAAAGCTGGATGTGCACTGTCCAAAATCTGATATGCTGAAAATTATTTTGTTTAAGTGGATATTAAATGTATTTAACACAGGTGTTGCAGTACATCGGTATTGATGATAACCGTTATATTAAACATTGAAATAATGTTAATACTACACATACAATGATTGTGTAAACAATGTAGTTTACACTCCAACATAGTAGCTAACGGTACTACACTTTAACACTGTTTTTCACTTGTAATAAAATAAAAAAGGCGACATTATGTGTAGTTACTGCTGCTGCACAAAATCAGTTTGCTGGCAGTCCTTCATTGAGGTCTGTTTGATGTTCACCCGAAACTTTTTGCAAATTGTAAATAAATGTTTACTACTACCATTACATGGAAGCAATTCCTAGCTTGCTGATTTATAGGACCACGCTTTGTTAGGGTGGTGTCATTGCACTCTCAATACCAAGCATGCCCCAGAAGCTCTATCAAGACAGCTAACAGCTCTACTTGCCACCTACGGTCCTCTGGGAGGTCTGTCAGTGACTGAGTGGTGTAATTACCTTAGCTGCTGTAGTCACACAGTGGTTTAGGGTCTGCTTAATGTGGGTCAGTCGCTGCGTGGGTTTAGTGTCGGGCCACTGTAGGCGTTAAGTGTGTGAGGCTAAAATAGGGCATGCTCATCTCTGTGCTATCCACTGAGACAGCATTTCACACATACCACTGGAGACATTAGGCTGGAGAGGACCCTGTTGGTCATGCTTTCTATCTCTTCCCTCTTTTTCATAAAGCAGACAGGAAACAAAGTGGGAGAAATATTCGAGTTGCCCCATTATGCTATTTTAAAGGTTCCTCATTAGGTTTTGTAGGTCTCTTACAACAGGCTTACATCCATCCAAGATCCAAATAAATAAATAAATAAATAAAAATAAAATAAAAATAAAAATAATTTTCTCATGAAATCCATGGCATATCACCTCATTTCTCAAGTCTGAAATGATTCAGTCTCTCTAAAACTCATTTCTGTGTGCCTGCTCTGCACTGATTGATTAGGTGGCCCGGTCTATTGTGATTGTTCTACTCTTACTTCGCATGTCGAAAACAAAAGAGTCTTTACCATATTTGAACTTCACCTCAGGAGACTTCTTCGATCCTGAGTGATGAAACATTGGAAACTACTGTGCAACTACTGTATAAAACACTAAACTATGTAGAAAATCTATACATCAATAATAAATCATATTTACAAGTTGTAAAGAGCAAATAATTTTGGCTACTGTCCTATCTTTAATGGAGAAGTATTTTGCAAATCCACTCAGATTTGAGAAGAATTCATCAGTAAAATGATGAAAACAAAGATTAAAGATTATACTGCTGTGGATATTGAACTAATTCACATCCCCATACTTTGGAAGTGTATACAAAGAAAATTTGCTTTTGCAACGCAGAAAACAACTTCTCGAGATGCTGATAACACAATCCAAAAGTTTTTGAGGGCAGGGTCACAGCAGACATTGTTCACACAGGCAATTAGTAAAAACTACAGACTGGCATTATACAAATTTGTTACATACTAGGGATGTCCTGAGCCATCCATATCAGCTTTACTAAGCCCAATCTTTTATTTGACATCAACTGTCATGCAGTTCTTGTGCAGTAGGTGGTGGTATGCATCTTTGAGTGGGTTCACCAACTACCATTAAAAGAAAAAGAAGAAGCTCAAATTAGGTCTGTCAATTAGGCCCAGTTCTAGCGCATCACACAGCTACTATGTTTAATGTAGTTTATGTGCACTTTTGTAACGATCATTCATTTATTTACCATTTACTTTTATCTGCCGTCAGACTATCTGAGACGTTACTGTCATAACATGTTGCTATGGATTGCGTCTCTCTTCGGTTTTGACTGATAGACTGGCATTTTGACAGCACAGGCTTCATGCTCATCTATCCATATCTAACCATATCTCCACTTTTTCCCATTTATGGTGCAGTTATTTTGCTTATTCTATATCGAAAATACAAGAAGTTTATATTGGTAGTCCCACATTTGTAGTTGTGATCACACAGTTTGTTTACAGTTTCTACCACTGTATGTTTACATCTACAAAGAGAAGATAGAAAAAGATAGATGGGTATGTATGTATATGAATGAAACAGTTTCACAGTCTTTTCAACCACTGTTCATTATTTCTGTGTTACAAACTTTCAAATAATCACAGAAGTACTGGGATAAAAGTTCATAGTGGTGAAAGGGGGCTTTTTTTTTTGAGTGGATGTCAATGGAGGAGAGGCTTCACTACGGTAAATAAACAACTTTTTAGAGGAAACGGTTAATCATGTAATGAATCAACAGCCTATCTGCTAGTCTTCAACATGTTTTAAATTAAACAGTACTTTTGGATTTAACTATTTTTAGAGTGTAGACTTTTTGCGACAGGTGGAATTCATCTTACGGCACTTCTCGTTCATTCCTATGGTATAAGTAAGCGGCAGCTGGGTGTCATACAGTTGTGAATGAAATTCAGTCACGTCAAGGCTGTAATGTGATTGGTTATTAAGGGACACGTGTTCCAAGTTAGCCGTTAGGCTTTCTCCAACAGTAAGTAATATAGACCCTCTCATCTCACTATAGTAAGACAATCTCTGGCTTTCCAGAAATTGATCAGCTTGTTCAGGTCTGTCTGATTAGGGATGGAGCTAAACTCTTCAAGACCGTGTCCCTCCAGGACCAAAGTTGCCCAGCTCTGATCTAACTGACTGGCTGGCTAACAGCAAATAATTTTTTCTTGTAAGAAACTGGCTCACAGTTAAATATTGGCAGCTTGCAGCCCAAATTAATGTACTGGTAAGTTATATATCTTAGAATGTAAGTTATATATCTTGGAGAACAAAAAGGAGAAAATTGTTATTTGATATATTAATTCAGTGGTTCTCAAACCTGTCCTGGAGTAGCCCCAGCCTTGCACATTTTGTATGTCTCCTTCATCTATCACACCTGATTCAACTTATCAGCTCATTAGTGGAGACTGCGAGACCTGAAGTGGGTGTGTCAGATATAGAGAGACATACAAAATGTGCAGTGCTGGGGTTACTTTATGGACAGGTTTGAAAACCACTGTATTATTTGATATGCATGAGAGGGGAACGCAAGCATGCACAAAGCTACGTGGAAAGGAAAGGAAAGGAAAGGAAAGGAAAGGAAAGGAAAGGAAAGGAAAGGAAAGGAAAGGAAAGGAAATATTTAAGTGCAGAATTAGGCAGCCGAGGGATTATGTTAGGGCTAACATTAACTAAGATTAATAAATGCTGTGGAAGTATTGTTCATTAGTTCATATAAACTAATGTAGTTAATTAATGTTAACTAATGAACCATATTGTAAAGTGTTCCCCCAAAAAAATAATCATGTTAATTATAAATTAATTTTAACACATTATTTACAAACATATTATTTGATGTACTGCCCTATATTGTCCTCCAACAATGCACAATTTGAAGACAATAAAAACAAATATTGTCGGTGTATCCATGTAGGCTGTGTGCAATTAAACGTGCAAATAAAGGTTAAAATGTAATTGGTTGCTTACCATTTTAAAGTAGAAGTTAAGTAGAAGTTAATCATTAATCATTAAATTAAAAATAATAAAGAAAAACAGAAGTACATAGTAACTAGTATAAAGCAGGAGAAACACATTCACTCATCTGCTCATTACATTTATACTCTATTACAATAATCATTTTACTGTTAGTGTTCCCTCTGGAAAATACAGTTGCTTGTGATGTATGTTTTAAACATACAAATATTTAATTAAACATTTAATGTCTAATTAAATATTTAAGTAAAATTTATATTTTAGACAGAATTATTACACTCCCATTCTGATACACTCTGTCTGGTTGACGTAACTGGCTTTCTTAGGTTTTCTTAAATCTTATATTGCAATTTTTGTCTATTTATATTTACATATGTGTATTTTTTTATTCTCAACTTATATTATTTTCTCTGTGTTGTTGTTGTCGTCTCTGTGCACTGGAAGCCTGTGACACCAAAACAAATACTTGGCAATAAAGCTGTTTTGATTCTGATTCTGATTCTGATTCTGAGATGGTTCCTGTGCATAGTACACAGATGTGATTAATCAAATGTGTGTGTCCTATCCACCTGTTTTTAGAGGGCGCTACTGTAAAAAAGAATGTGGGTACAACTTCCGGTGAGGTGGCGAAAGTAGTATACCAGTGGTATTTTGTGTGCTAATTAGCGGAGAGGCTAAGTGTTTTTCGGATCATTGTTTACTTTGTAAATTTGTAAAGATTTATGAGACATGTCGTTACGGTGCTCAGGGACAACATCCTGTTCGAAGTTGTGTTCCCACATCGTTAGCAAATTTGGATCGCTAAATCTTGAATGACTGTCAACTAGTGATGTGACATTTGAACCGAGGCATCGGAGCTTGTGTTAAGGGGCGTGCCAGATGAAGCCTAAATTTGAGGCTTGTGTTGTTAACGGTCACAAACGGGACCCTCACTTTCTGTCCAGTCATGTGCGCAATACATTTTGCATGTCGAAATGTTCAAACCCCCAGATCTTACTTTACTGGTGGTGGTAGGGCTTGAGACAGTGTTGGTGATTCAGTCAAAAACTACCAATAGAACTAATAAGATAAAGGTTACTAATTCTGCTACTAATAACAATATAAAACATGATAGGGTCTGATCAGCTGCTGGGTTAATGAATATTTTTCATGTCTGCGTTTGCTCATACTGATTTGCTGAAATCAAAATGTAAATGGTAATAGGTAAGCATGAGCCAACTGCCGCATATACATTAGTTACACCTACTGCTAAAGAAACTATCAGTGGCTTCTGCTTGTTCTTAAAGGCTAACTAATTCATGACTCATGTCATTTTGACAGGAAAATACAGACAATGCATGTCAGTTCTACGTGGTGTGTAATGGCTTGTTTCTACCGAGTGGTATGGTTCATTACAGTACTGTACGGTACTCCCTGATACTCCCTGATCTGGCTTGCATTTCTGCCGCCAACAGTACCCTTACTTACTCAATGTTCTGCAGTGAGTCTAGCTCCACCCTTTAGGTACTGGACTACTGTGCTAGGTACCCCAACGGAAGGATCCCAAAAAAGTGTTATGGTATGGTTTGCTATTTTGGTACCATTCACTACTTCTTACAGTGGAAACTGAAAAAAATTGTGCAACGTACTGTACTAAACTGAACCGTACTGCTCGGTGGAAGCGAGGCTCTCTCGCTTTCTCTCTTTCCATGTGTGCGAGCATGGGTCTCCAACCCTGCTTCTGGAGAGCTACCATCCTGCTTAATCAAATACACCTCAGCTAGCTAATTAAGATGTTTAGGGTTACTTGAAAATTACAGTTTGGTGTGTTGGAGCAGGGTTAGAATTGATTTTTGTAAGACGGTGGCTCTCTAGAAGCAGGGTTGGACATCCCTGCACCTGAGTTTACGTCAGTGTGCGTCAAATACACTATACATCCGTTGAGATGAATTATTGCCTTTCACAATAACTAAATTTTGTCAATATATCGCCATAGAAATAATTGCAATAAACAATACAGTTGTCACTTTAAGACCATGTCATGCTACTGACTGTGTAATGATGTTTTAGCAGTAGCTATCAGCAGTCGACAGTGCAGTTACAGTGTTATGCCAGTAGGCAAGGAATTGTCTTTATGAGTCATCATTAAACTGTTCAGTCAACGCATCTCCTGGGTGACACTGTAGCTGTTTCACTTCATAGAGATCAGTGGTGTTGATTCAATGCATTGAACAGCACTGACAGGAAATCCTCCTAACAGAATACTGTGACAAAAATTTCACCTTTTTGACAAATGATGGCAAACTGTCTAGTTCTTAAGTCAACAGTCTAGTAATTCGGACAGCCTACCAGTCGTGTTTAATTTTGCATGTCTCAAGTATGTAAGGAGTAAAGAGCTGTAGATTTATGTTTAAGGATGATTCATCTGCAAGCTAAAACTTGAAGAGTGAGTAGCCCAAGAAGGAAACAGAGCTAGTAGAATTTTACCCTTGGCCAGGCAACATTATGCAATAGAAAAAAACAGTCAATCCGTTGGAATAATGAAGTGCTTTTAATTAGTTGTCTTTGGTGATTGATACTTCACTTTATTTCAGTTTGGTACAGTAATTAAATTATTCTGTGACTGTCTACAGCTCTATACTGTGAGATTTTTCAAAAAAGAAAAATTATGTCACCATTTACTCACACTTATGATCTTCCAGACTTGTATATCTTTCTTCAAAATATCATCTTCTGTGTTCTGTTGGTAACCAAAAACAACAACAACTCCAAAACACTTATCAAAACAAGAAGACATTTATCAAAAACTCTTCTGGCATATTCCACATAAGAAAATGGGTGATGAGCATTTTCATTTTTGGCTTAACTTTCCCTTTAAATGAACAAATACAATGTCTATTACATAGCCCCTTCCCACTTGCAAAACTAGTCATTCCATAAAGCTGCTTATTTGAGTGCTTGTCAGTGTGTGCATGCCCTAATGAAACATAAATATACGAAAATGTATTTGAAATGCATTTATTTCATGCTAAGTATAGTACAAATACATTTACATATTTCTGTATTCCTCAGTTGTACTTTTGGCATACTAAACTGGTACACTTAAAGTCTGCTAAATTGAAATAACTATTTTTTTTTTACGTAATGCACTTTAATTGTGCGGAAGTATGCTGATGTCCAACTAAAGATATACTGAAGTATATTGGATTGTGCTAAAGTGGAACTATTGTAATTGTACTTTAGGTACACTTTAAATATCTTGCATTTAAAGACTTATTATTCAAAGATCATACAATCCTTATCAATAGTGACATTAAAACACAGTTTAGGCTTAATAATAATAAGTATGGGTAACACTTTCTATGAAGCCTGCATTTATAATACATTATAAGGGTATTCTTAAGGCATACTAATAATGCATTAGAAAAAAAAAACCTTATATGTTGTATCATCTCATGAATATTTATAAAAATAGTTTTAAAGTATTATAATATTTACTTATTTTGTGGTTATAGCTTTTGAGAGTACAATGAATTATAACACTTACTTTACTTAAAGCAGACAAAGATCACTTAGTAGTAGTAGTAGTAGTAGTAGTAGTAGTAATAATAATAATAATAATAATAATAATAATAATAATAATAATGTAATGCAGTGTATGTACACATCTACCATATAATGATAAAAATCCTTGCACTGGATGCAATAATATCCCCTTTTTCAAATCGAGCCATTCACAGATGCCTATCGGTGTGGCGTCACACCGACAGAGGCCGCTCCCACGATTGTTGATTGACATGAGCGTCTTACCTCAGATCAGCTGTCCGACCTCCATTGTTTCGATGCCAGAGCAGGGATGTAAGTTAGACAGGAATATCTCTGATTGAGCAATTGAGGTGCTGGATGTAATAATGAACATAGTGGTCGTCATTTACTCCCGACATCTGAGCCGCTGAAGATGCAGTGGATTACATTTGTTTGTGAAGGGAATGTGCCTCCCGATCTACATAAATGTGTCTATGCTCGCGCAAATCATTTGTGATCCAACTTCACTTACAGCAGAAGTGAGTATAAGGGTTTTTTTTATGAAGCTCTGCAATCACCTTTCCTAATAACGTGCTGGTTAGCAAGTTTAGCGGCTAAGCGAGCTAAATGTGGCTAAAGTAAACAATCTCAAAGAAGCTTGTCACTCCACAGAGAGAAGAGAGGGGCTGGGTGAGCAGAGCTCATTTTCATTTAAAGGAACAATCCATCAGAATGGGATGATTTTTGCAGAGCATATTTTGACAAGGTAAAAAGGGTGTTGTTTTACACTAATGTTTAACCGAAGCATATTATAGACTTTTCATTAAGACCCTAAAGAATCCTATCAACTTGTGAAAAATGGGCATCCGATGACCCCTTTAAGTCTTAACTAACTCACATCAAAATTAACATTAGCCACACAGGAAATAATCAAATAACAACTCAACACCTAATCAGTCACAAGATTTAGTAAGAAGCTGTGCAGATCTTCAATAAACAATATCAAGATATCATAAATGAAATAGATTTAATATGGTGTTCATTGCGTGATATAAATAATCATACTCTTAAAAGTTATAACCACAAATGTAAATGAGTACCCCAAACTCATTTTGTCAGAGCCACAGCCTAGTGGTTTATGCTCTAGACTTGTTGAGTTTTGGTACTAATATTGGACATGCAGGTTTGAATCATATCCTATTATATGGTCAAACATCATATCCTAATCTTCTTTCCTAATCGCAATTCTTAATTTCCCTTTTACTTTATTTACTTTCTACTTTGCCTACCAGTAACGGTGTTGAAAATTGTTTAAAAATAAACTCATTTTCATTGTCATTAAATTCTCTCTGTCGGGTTAGCTTCCCTTTATCTCTCAGGTCTGATTCATTGTTTTGGCTTGTTCCAAGCTGGTGCCATAAAATCAGTCTTTGTTGCTTTCTATTTATGTCCACAGGATCAGGCAAACTAATACCCTTGCTAAAAAGTGATTCCTCAGTTCAAACATTTGATTCAATTTTTTGACAATTTTCTTATGGACCAACAAACAGACCCAAAGCTTGACTGCACATTCATACACCAAAATTTATGGCTTTTTGTCCAACTCTGGGATGTTGTCATGGCTGAGGTAAGAAGCAGGCGTGCATGAAGTCACAGTGTCAGTCAGCAGGACAGGCCTAGTACTAGTTCGTGTCCAGTCTGTGTCCCTGCTGTCCACAGTGTGGTGTGTTGACAGAGTTAGAGGAGAGCGATTACTGAGAATGTTTCAGACAGCACAGTGTGCATCAGTTTTCTTTCCCACTGGCTCTTAAACTGCCTGCTGTATGCTGTGTGTGCCAGCCATGTGTGCACAGCCAGTCTTTACACAACAAAACAAGTAGTTTTCACTCCAGCTGTTTGTGTCAGATTGTCTAGCCACCCATGTTTATTTATTTATTCAACTACAGAATGTTTGCATGACAATCTATGTTACGTATATTGATAGGCTAAAAGGATTCACATCAGTACAACCTCACAGGTGTTCACCGATTTCAGCGTTTCATAACAGCAGCACTGAGCATTCCTAATGGTCCAGTATACAGAAAACACAAACATGCACACACATACATGCGATGTTGAATAGTTTTATGAAGTAGCACTCTTCTAGACTAGTCCACGATCAGCTAAGTACAGTGTTGGGCAAGTTACTCTGAAAATGTAATTAAATTACTGATTACTCCTTTGAAAAGTAATCACATTCCTGTCCTGATTACTTTATTTCAAAAGTAATTAGTTACATTACTCGTTACATTACTTTTTTTCTGTACATCCTCGAAATTTATGTGAAATAGTGAACTAGTGTTGCCTACTATCCCAGCATAAACGCTCCGATAAAATATTTATTAAAGCATAAACATTCACAACAGACTGCTGCGTGCGTGGTTGCAGAATGCACGGCATTTCGAGCGGTGAGTGGATTCTTTGATTGTCCATTGCATTTCAGAAATCAACATTGTTCAACACTGCAAACACGTTATGAATAGAAACTCTGCCTATGCTTTCGCGTGTTAATCGTTTTTGTTTTATATAGTTGTTCTTGTTGCTTTTGTGCAATACATGAATAGCAATTAATTTGTTTTAGATATTTTATGTTAGACAGTTTTATTTTGCGGGAGTCCCACAAATCATTTTATTCTATCTCATCCCGCACACACGAGTCTCTGCCCGCCCGCACCCGCCCATCAAGTCTTGTACCGCGCAAATCTTGTACTCTCTTTTGCGTCGAGTCCAGTGCCAGTGGATAAGAGACCACTCTCGCTGGACTCGACGCAACAGAGAGCGGCACGGTACGACAATAGAAGCTGATGCGTTGCTCTTTGCACCCGGTACGTTCTCAATACGTTTTAATGTGCCGTGTTGCCCTTTCAGTTTCTCACGGTTGAAAAGGATTTCTTTCCCTCTAATTGACAGCGCACAATAATGTTCTTGCCTTTGACAGAAATAAACTAAAAATAATGATTGTATTTCCAGCTACAGAACGCGTGCTTTCCTCTCTCCATGCTGACTATGTTTTCATTGGTAGTATCCGCCTCACAGGCGCTTTCCAGGCAAAGTAGTTCTCAGGTAAAGGATGTGGTGTGTGCTAGCCAACACCCTTTTTATAATCTACATGATAAATCACATTCTGTTGGCAATGATGTAACGCAGCGGTAACGCATGCTTGTAACTATACTCTAATTTCTAATTTGGAAATTATAACACGTTAAATTACTCCGTTACTAAAAAAATAATCAAATTACAGTAAGGCGTTACAAAGTAATGCGTTACTGCCCAACACTGGCTAAGTAACACATTCAAAGTCAAAATAACAAAACAAACCCATAAAACATTTTATTCATGAGAATGAACACAGAAACTAGCCTCATTATGAAGCCTCTTATTAAATGAATGTCAACTTATCCATCACGGCTTGCCATGCATTAAAGAATTTTAAACGCACTTCACGGAGGCAAACACGTTAAAATCCTTTAATGCACGCCAAACTTTTGATTATCCCTTAAACATATTTTAATATGAACAACTATTTTTAACAATATATATGAAATTTTCTTATTGATGTCACACTGAAGCTTTGTCATTTTCATAGTAGTGCACCCTTTAAGCTCACTCTAAAATAATACAAAGTCTTTAAAAATAACAGCAGTGTAAAACCACTGTAAATTCATAATTTAAAAGTACAAGCCAGTAATGCCTGTAAAGTTACATATTAGTGTAGCACACAATTTTATACAGCCAGTCAGCTGACAGTGTTCTTTAGCATCTGCACTATGTTGCTAAAACTATCTTTGGATCTAACTGCAATTATTTCTCACATCCAAGTTCCAGGTTATAATATGCAAAAGTCTAATTATTAATCTCTTAATTTTACAGTAAGTGAAACTTACCCAAAATAAAAGCTTAAACATCTAAAAAAAAATTCACATTAAAGGCTACTCTTGGTGAAAGGTTTCGGATAGCTGAAACTGATACAACGTCATTCCAAACAAAATCATGCTGAAACAAAGTTAATTTTGAGTTAGTCTCGGCAGTTCGAAACAGCTCACAGGTGTGCTATGTCGGGGCCTTAATAGGGACGTTTACCCTATTACTTAATGAAATTATTTTGACATAACTCAAAATTCATATTTCAAAATCGTATTTCATCCAGTCCTTTGTTATGATTATTACTATGTCAATCACTGCCATTTCAAGAGGGAATCCCTAATTTAAATGCGCATGTCATTCCAGAAGCTTTGCAGTGTTTAATCCACATTGGTTCTCTTGGTATGGTGCAAGATTGATCTCAAAAATAATTCACGCAAAAGGCACGATGCACACATGCATAACCCAATTTACATTCATGAAACCTAATTCATGTGCATGGAAAAAATAAATTAATTAATTAAAAAGTGAATCGCCTTGAATTTGTGTGTGTATTTTTGAGACTTTCCTGGCAGTGAACTCCTCTCAGGCCACTCCTACTCTTTAAGCAATCAGATTTGAGCCTGTCAATCGACCAGTCATAACCTGTTGTGGGCGTATGAGGCACGTGCCCTATTTCAGTTAATTAGCCAAGTAAACCTGTATTGTTTTATTTTTGCATGTTTACTTAAAACTTGGAAGTAAAATCTAGGGGTGCTCCGATTGGTTGGCTATGGATCACTATCGGCCAATAATCGCTTGGGGATGTTTGATCGGCGGTCTGATGACGCGCCAGCTGTGAGATGTTTGGCATGACATGCAGCGGCCCAGTCTCTGTCTCTGTTCGACGCAGGTAAGACGATTATAATTCCGAAGGTGAGGTACAATTCGTATTTCTTCATTAAATTACTTGCAAAGTAATTAAAAAACTTATTTGAGCCGTAATTTCACAAACAGTGCGAGTAAATGACCACGCACTCTCTTTCTTTTTCTCTCAAAAGTGCGCTAATGGCTTCCAATCACCACATTGCGTCTGACTATAAGCGAGCTGCACATTTGACACAGGAATTGTTACTTGCACAGTAGAATCAGTGTTGCATCGTCGCTAACGTTTGTAAACTGCATTTCTTTTTAATCCTTTCCAGTGTTTAACGATTCAGCGCTCACACGCACCCAGCTCCTGGAAACTGGGTGCTCATGCACACTCGAAGCGTACACACATAACGCCACGTTCACATACCTCTGTTTGCAGTGCATGTTCTTTCCGCACTCATGCTAACGGATTGTTTACGTACAGTCTGTGCTACACACGCAGAATTAAAGTGATAGTGCATTGTTTGAGGTAAATATGAACAAGGATTGACACGAAAATGTCATAATTACACCATAAATGCATATCATTAAAGTCTACTGTGTTTCACAGTCAACACATATGGGTTTTTGGCTAGGTTTAAAGGAAAAGAGCACTTTTAGATAAACAAGGCAATAATAGATGGCACTCGTGGAGGTAGGAAAACAAAGTTCTTTATTACCAACCGGTTTGCTTGTAATAAAGATTTAAATTCAAAAGAAAAGGCAGTAGAACTGGCCCCGATCAGTGCCTAAAAATCCTGATTGGAGTATCTCTATAAATAATTCTACATGATTAATAGAAGGTTTTAAAAGATCGGTATCGGTGATCGGATCGGCAGATTCTGTGATCGGCGATCGGCCTCAAAAATCCTGATTGGAGCACCCTCGGTGTATGAATAACGGTGTGTTTTTACTCACCATTTGTGCAACAGGATGCAGTAGTGTTCAGTTAATACATGCTAATTGTTTTCCTTGCATTTTTCAGGATTTAAACACTTTGACACATCTGGATGACAGTTACGGATGTCTTCATTCTCATTAATCTTTATCTGTACTTTACCTTTATGTATTAATTTCTTAATGTAATCAACATTTTGTTATTTACTTTTCATATTATATTACTGTGATTAACCATTGTTAATGTTTAATCTTATGTTGCGTTGTGTATTGTAATCTCAAAGATTTTTACATCACAGGATGATTTTGGTAAACAGCAGTTGTATTTGCTTGGTAACAGTTGTGGAATTTATGCTGATCAGACAAAGACTGATCATAAAGAGAAATGCAACAAAGATTTTTCAGTAATCTTTATTCAGTTATTTTATCACTTTATCTCATGATTCCTGCTCTTTCTGTATCTGCATCTCTTGATTAAAAATGAGTTAACATGCCAAGGTGTTAACTGCTTTGAATATCAAACCAAAACCTGGCACACCCTGACAGAGAGAGATATTGACTGGATCTAAAACATTTGATTCATTAACTTTTCACATGATGTATTACACTGATACATGTATTTATCAATCAGTCATAAAATTTACTTTGTAAGAATGCTCTCTTTATAAGAAAGACTAATTGGGACACTATAACAACCATTCAGTGTAACTGAGGTTTTTAAGTACCCTTTGACTGGAGAACTTGTAGCACAGCGTCAAACTGGTATCGAGCCAATCTCAGACCTATGCGAGAGACATATATTCAGCTGTGCTATGTTTGTACTCCATAATTGTCAATTCATATTTCATGTTACAGGCATATGACAATTAATCATGGTCAGGTAATTTCATGGCCATTTTATTTCATTTTAAGTATTCAAAAAACTTTAATTGTCTTTAATAAATGAATAAATCTTATACAGCAAATGTAACAACTGAATTGTTTTGAATGTTTTAATTCTGACAAAAAAAAAAAAAAAAACAGAACAGTAACAAGAACACTTTAAAAAAGCTTTACACCTTGAACATGTACAAAGTGATGTTATTTAAAAAAAAAAAAAATAATAATAATAATAATAATAAAATTAATAATAATGCATGAAATCTGTTGAAACTGTCAAAATTGTCAAAATTAGTGGGTTTTAGCATGGCTGTTTTGAAAGTTACAGTTCCAAATGAAACTTCTAGATTCATATCACCTCATAACTTGTGGTAAAGGATGAAGTAGGAACAGTAGGGTCACAGTTGTCTCAGCAATTTGTACATCATCTGCCTCACAGTTTGGAAATAAATAGTATCTGCAGCATAAACAAACTTAAATTAAATGTGCATGGTCTCCAGTGTGTGCATGTTATCACACACGTGTCATCGCAAGACTTGAAACACAAGACAAGCCTTGCTGTGACAGCTCTTTCATGTCCTCTTTAAACAAAAACTATATTTTCATAATCATCTATTTATTTACGACATTGTCCCATCAGTCAAAGCCTTATTTTATGCTTTACACTTTTCTGTATCTAATATGTAATTGTGGTATGGTATCCACATTAATAATGATTGTTTATTAAATAAACATAAGAATCGATCAATGTTAAATCATAACACTCTGGACTAAACAGCAGCTGCTGGCTTACATTGTTCACATTAGCGAATGTTTCTAAACAAGCGATTTTACTTCCAAGTTTCAAGTAAACATGCAAAAATAAAACAATACATCTTTATTAGGCTAATTAACTGAAATCAAACGTTCAACTGCACATACCTAGTAGTAGTAGTAGTAGTAGTAGTAGTAGTAGTAGTAATAATATATTTATAGTTATAAACTAGGGGTGTGACGAGACACTTATCCTTTGAGACGAGACTGGGTTCACGAGATGAGGTTTTTACTATTATTATTATTATTTTATTTTTTTTTTTTTAAGAAATCCTAAATTATGAAATATATAATAGTAATATAAATAGTATAAAATAGTATAAATAATAATATAAAATAGTATTTTATTAAATTGCTTGTTCATTTTGATATGAACTTGTACTTTATGAAGTTAAACTTCTATTTTAATGAACTATATTCAGTAATAAACATGTAAACTAAAGCTGCATGATTCTGGATAAATTGAAAATCACGATTTTTTTTTAAAGGGGTCATCAGATCCTGAGTTCACTTTTTCATGTTGTTTGAACATTAATGTGTGTTGGCAGTGTATGTATAAATCAACCCTATAATGGTAAAAATCCATGCAGTGGTTTTTAATTAATCTGTAAAAATAATATCCCCTTTTTCAAATCGAGCCGTTCTCAGATGCCTCTCGGTGTGGTGTCACACCGACAGAGGCCGCTCCCACAATAGTTGATTGACATGAGCTCTTACCTTAGACCAGCTGTCACAGTCCAGTAACTTTCCATGTTTTGATGCCAGAGCAGGGATGTAAGTTAGACAAGAATATCTCCGATTGAGCGATTGAGGTGTTGTGTTGCTGGATACAATAATGAACATAGTGGTCGTCTTCTACTCCTGACATCTGAGCCGCTGAAGATGCAGTAGATTACGTTTGTTTGTGAATGGAATGCGCTTCCCGATCTACATATATCCGTCTATGTTCGCGCGCATCATTCATGATCCAGCTTCACTTACAGCAGAAGTGAGTATAAGCCTTTTTTTATAAATCTTTGCGATCGCCTTTCCTTATAACGTGGTAGTTAGGAAGTTTAGCGGCTAAACGCGACTAAATGCGGCTAATGTAAACAAGACTGTCTTTCCACAGAGAGAAGAGAGGGGCGGGGTGAGCAGAGCTCATTTGCATTTAAAGGAACAACCCCTTAGAATGAGATGATTTTTGCAGAGCTCATTTTGGCAAGGTAAAAAGGGTGTTGTTTTACAAAACCATTGAGAATTTTTAATCAAAGTATATTAGAGACTCTTCATTAAGACCCTAAAGAATCATATCAACTTGTGGAAAATGGGCATCCGATGACCCCTTTAAAATAAATTAGAGATCATGATTCTCCAACGGTTCTGAAGAAAAGAAAGATTAACAAAATAACGTAATTTACTAGTGGTTCTGACAAAATGTTCATTGCTTAAAAATAACAAACAAAACTGTAAAAATGGAGTCAGTGTCTCAGTTAATAAAGACTTGTTTCACTGTTGGAATCTCCTGAATGAATGATTCAGTGATAAATACTTTTTTAAACGTGCAGTTTTCACCACCTCCTGGCGGAAATGGATAATGGTTACAAAACATACACGTTAAGATACATTATGTGGTTGAAAAGACTGTTTGTGTTGCTCTTTTTGAATCAGCAGCAGCATGAATGCTAATTTTAATGTCATTGTAATTTAGGGATAAGATTGCGTGGGTGTTTGAATAGAGATCGCAATCTTTTACCGATTGATCATGCAGCTCTAATGTGAATACTGCAGAATGTTTGGCAAGGATATTTTCACATTCTCACGAGACATATCATGCCTTGAGATCTTTTCACATCCCTATGATAAACACATCACAAACAAACACACCCACAGCAAAACCCGGGCATTTACAGCGTGCAATTCTTCATATACTAAAATATACTATTAAAATTCACGGTACACCTTTGTCTTTGTGTTTCAAAAAAGTATTTACAATCAAGACTGCATTTGAAACAAAAGATCTAGAAGCTCTAACAGTCCTCCACAGTCCTCCTCTAACAGTCCTCCACTCTAATGATTCTTCACTCAGTTCAAATTCTGAATACAAAATGTGAGATGTATCACCTAAGACAGTCAAAGACTTCCTAAGACCATTTTTTCTCACACAGAGCAGACAATCCCAGCTGTACAGAGCCTGTAAACTTTGACCCTAAATTAACAATGCTCTGCAGCTGGAATCTACTTTTATCATTTAATCCATAAATGTTTCAATAAAAGATCTATAAAACATTATCAATATAGATTTATCCACATCAAACAACTTTGATACAACAAGATTTGTGTTTTCCACCCAACTAAGCTTATCATCAATGTACCAAAATACTTGTATGAACTGACCTTCTCGACTTCTTTACCTGCAATAACTACATTAGATGGAATATCAACACAATTATAAAATTCTATCGTCATGTCTTTAGTCTTAGAGACATTGATTTGTAACTCTCTCACCAAAAAAAAAAAAAAAAGTTCAGAATGGGTCCATGCTCTGTGTCACCCTGTTTTAACAGACTTAGCACCACTGTATTTTCAGCATATTTAATAATATGTCTGTCTGGATATTGACTTCTGCACCTATCTGTATATAGAATTAAAAAAAAAATAGAGGTGAAAGAATACAGCCTTGGGGGCAACCCACTGAGGAATAAAGTTTCCGGGAATGTTCTCCATTTACACATACTATTTGAGATCTTCTGGTCAGAAAATGTAAAATCCAGGCCACCAAATCCTTAGGAACATCAGATTCAGACAGCATATGTTCAGCTAGAAAAAGTGGTTGAATACTATTGAATGCTGATGAAAAATCTATAAATAATAAACAAGCAGTGTCAGGGTGGCATCCTCCACACTCCAATTTCTCCTATAAGCAAATTGTAGCAGATCAGTCAACTGACTACTATGTTCTACAATCCAAGTTTTAATAATTCTCTCAAAACAATTAATTATTATTGATGTTAAAGAAATTGGTCTGAAATTGTTCATTTGTCTGGCATTGGTCTTTTTAGGAATGTGTATAATAATGTATTTTTTCCACACTGATGGTACTCTCTGTAATTTCAGTGAGGTCTGAAAAATGAAATGACTAATATCACGGAGCTGATAGGCACAACTCCTCAGAATTGTCCCACTCACTTTATCGGTCCCAGGGCTTTTATTTTGTTGGGTGGTTTGCAAAACCCCAAAACAGAGGCTTTATAAATCTGCAGATATTCCTCTGTTTTTAAACTAGAATTAAAAAACCATATACCTTTCATTAAAATCATGTGTATCAAATCGCCTAAAACCAAATCGTTAAATTCATTTGCTCTCTCTCAATTTTCTATCAAAGACTTTGCTTTTGCTTTTATTCTTTTCCATGACTGGATATTTCCCTTAATAAACTTCTCCTCCACTGATACTTTTTTTTACGTTTTACTTCCTTATTAACCTGACACTTTTCCAAGTCTGTATCTTCATAAAAAAAAAAAAAAAAGTTTCTTGAAAAATGTTTCAATGATTTTGTCACCCAGGGATTATTATTTAAATAGACTTTTACATTTTTTCTAGGTAACATACTCTTCACAAAAGTGAGTATAAGAACTCACCACATCAACTAACTCATCATCTACACATGAAGTTTTAAACATGTCCCATTCGGTGCAATCAAAGCAGTGTTGTGGCTGTAAAATGTTCTCATCAGTCCATCTCCATCTTTGAAATGACCTAATATTTGGTCTAGCTCACTGCAACACTGGTTTATAGCATGGTTGCATTATGGTCCGCACAATCAATTGGGGGTCTGGAAAATGATCATTATGCATCAAGTATTTTATGATGGCATGTAGGACAGTCAGTATATTGCTGGAAATTTAAAACTCCCTCCAAAGAACATTTGTTAAAATCACCCATAAAAAATGGGGTTAACTAATGATATCAGTTGCCTTTTGAAAGTCAGACTTCGGATGAATATATACCACTGAAATAAAAAGTTGCTGAAATTCTCTTGGCAAATAGAAAGGCAGAATAGATAGTCAGTAGTTCTATATTTGTGGTACACATTTTCTCACTGTCTTTGCCCATCGATTGTTTACGTACAGACAGATACCTCCTACTTGAGACTTCCCTGTGACTGAAGGGTCACGGTCCTGCCGTAGAGGTGCCCCAAAACAGTCCAAAGACAGTTCGGTCTCACAATCCTTTCCGTTTAACCAGATCTCAGTGCATTTATACAAGCTTATCTATACTCCTGCAAACAGCGCACATTTGCTTGCAGTTCATTTATTTTACTTCATAAGGATTGCACATTTGCGAGAATTATACTGAGCAGAATTATACTTTTTTAATTTATACTTTTTTTTTTTTTATATATATATATATATATACATGTGTATATATATGTGTATATATATATATATATATATATATATATATATATTTGTTTGGTAATATTACAAAGTCTCCAAACAGGACGGAGGGCAGAGACAAGTGAAAGGTGGATTTGTGTCCAAGCTAAAGATGGAGACAAAAAGGAGCACACAGACATGCCAGCACCAGAAAATACTGTACCAGACAGAGCAAGCTTACTGTTCGAATGTCTGAAATATTTAATTACTAATTCTAAATTCTAAATATTACATTGGGGTTTGGGATTTATGTAGATTTATCTCTGAAGGGAGGTAACTGTCTTTGGACATTTGGATTTCATTTTCTTTTCATTTTACATCTGTACAATTCCAATTAATAGGATTTCTAAGCCCAGTGCTGCTTTGTGTACATCCAGCAAAATGCTATATTGCTTTTCCATAAGCCACCTGCTTTCATAGAGTGTATTTTTAACATAATTTCACTATGCTAAAATCAGACTATTCTGTTCTGCTTTAAATTTTGAAATTATAGAGTCAAATTCAAATAACTTTTTATGCTACATGTAAGTAGCATCTTTGTTTGAATTGTGATAAAATATAGTGATTGCCTCTAATTTCAAAAGGCCGCAGATAATTTTTAATGCCATTTTGGCCTGTAAGCAAAAAAATATCTTATTCATGTGCTCTTTCATTTTTTCTTGTCTTTGCTTTAAGAAATTGAAATTGAATTTGGTCCATTTGCTTAAAAAAAAAAGTCCCATGAAAAAAACATGATTGGTGTATCCTTAACTACGCTTTCTATTTAGTCCTCTAGATACACTAGGTTTCTATCAGATTTAAAAGGATGATTTGATTCTCGATGTTATCGACATTTATATACAAAATTAACAGGTTTAGAGTCAAAGAAAATTCAGTCATTGTTTACTCAGACATGAATAGGAGTTTTATAAAATACTTTACTGTTTTTGTGCTGATTTTCCTGATGCATGTTTGTTTTCTACACTTTCCCCCGCTCACTCGCTGCATTCATGCAACCGGATATAATGTCCAGCTGGATAAGGTCCATTCTGTTTCTCTCTCCTGTTTGAGTCCTCCACTTCCTCCTAACCTGAGTGTGCCAGGGGCACCAACTGAGATGCATGTGGGTATTGCCTGACATTGGCCCAGTTCTTTTAGCCCGCATTCAAACCTGATATCGGGCATGCCATACTTTCTCTCTCTCCCTCACTATCTCTCTCCCCACCTTCTTGTGCTTTTTCTGTGTATTTGCTGATCTCAGTGTGAATAGTGGTTAAATACAGCCTCCCCGACTTGTTGTTGTTGTTGTTGTTTATTGTTTCATATGAACTTGTACAGCAGACCAGAAATCTGTGATAGACTAGATCACCTGATGTTTTATATAGGGCTGCCCCCTAGTAGCTGACTAGCTGACTAACGCTCGCCTATCATTCATCAACCTCAAATATGGCTTATCATCTGAAATATGTTTGTAGCAGCAAATTTACATGACCGCTCAATCTAATCTAATGCTTACTGCATGACAGATGGAGGTGCATATTCTCACATTATGTAATCTGTACAAAACATGCATACAGGCACATCCACTACTGTAATGATGGTGAGTCAGTGTTGCCAAATTTACCTCTTAAGCTGAAAACAAAGAAAGCACTAGTTTACCAGTAAATTATTAAAATCTTAATGCAGCCTCCTTACTGTTATTCCCTGACACAGTCATAATCGTTACTTCTGCTGGTGTGCTGTGGCAAGCTTTATGCATGCGCTTGAGAACTTATTAGGCTATGTATGCAATTAAAGGCTCATTATTATTATTTGAATGGTTTATTAAAAAACATGCAATTAGTCAACTAATGCTTAAAATAAACAACTACTAGTCAACCAGAAAAATCTTTAGTCAAGGGCAGCCCTAGTTTTATACCACTCAGTTAACACAAAGTGCTTCTGTTGTGCTTTAATGTCATGCCTGAGTGGTGTTTTTAAAGTCATAATGGCCCTGGAAGCTGCAGATAGATGGAGGCTTATATTTTATGTACTTATGTCATACATACAATATTTGTACTTTTTTTTTTTTATACGCATATTGAAATCCCACATCTGCAGTTAAAGGGCCATATGGTGGCTGTACCTTTTGAAGCTCTTCTCTGTTATTAGTTGTTCAGTCCTCTAATTCTGGCTTTGCTTTCACAGGATCCAGGTCCTCAGAAAGAGGACTAACTGATCTATTTATTTTTTATTTTTTCCTTAATCATAAGCTGCTTGTTTTATAATAGTGAATGTGAATATTACTAATAAATGTCGTTTTGGGATCATAAAACATAGGAACAAACATGAAAGAGAATGTCAGAACCTTGAAAAGCCCTGTAGATTTAGACCACAAAAAGAAATAAGACCATGCTTGCAAACATACACTGTGTTATAGTATATATGGTGTGTTTTAGGTGATTGGTGAATTAGTCAGCCTGCTGATTAACATTGCTAGTGTGATGTCAGGCAGACGGTGTTTATGGGTTAAAGGATTTGAATAAGAATTAATGCTCATTTGTGCTCTGGCTTTGCCTCCATTGCAGTTACCAATAAATGAAAACTGGCAACCATAATCATTGGCTTACGTGGTCTACTAAATGTCTTTATTATTCATTGCATGTGCTCCCAGAAAATACTTGTTGGCAGAAAGAGTGGATTCGTGGAAAATTAGGGTACTGTGCTCATCGCAGAATAACCAGTATTTGGGATTGAAACCAAGTTGATCAGTTTTGCATTTTAACTTTCAGGCGCATTAGGCTACGGCAAATGGCCCTTCTTTCCCCCAGATGTTTTCTAAAGGCTTGTTGGAAAGTACTTTTTATGCTGTTTATGTAGACTGATTTCAGTTATCCCAGTGTAGTTGCTGGGCTCTGAGTTCATTCTCTTTGTATGCTGTTCTTTGTAGCCTAATTCAGTTCCAAAATAATGGCCATATCAGTGAGAGGCACAACAAAGCATCAGGGCCCATGCAGAATCTAATTGAGTTCTGTTAATGGATATGTTCCTTGTATGTTTGTAAATGTGTGCAAAATCAGAAATAAACAATTTATAAATCATTTTATGTTCACTCGACCTTAAATAACATACTTGATTTAAAGGAATATTAAAAGTCTAACATTTTTGGTGGTTTGTAGAGAGAAATGCTATATAGATAGAAACGATAAATATGTTTATGTTATTAAATATTGAAATGTTGATTAAATAATTTAATTCCCGTAATTACGTGAACACAAAAATTCCACATGCAGATTACATCATACGAACAGTTATTTTATTTATTTATTTTTTTAAATAACCTATTGAAATTCATACGGTAATCATCCACATAAGATGCGCAAACATGAAAACGCCCATATCATCTCCGTAAACAAAACAGCAAGATTAAGTTCATCTAGGCTACTTTTCGTTTTTGGAAGAAGACACGCTGAGAGGAATAAACATTGTATGTACCTCAGAAGAAGAATTCGATGCGACTCACAGCTTGATCCACTGGAGCACACCTTTTTTAATGTTATTTTTATGATCTCCGACTGGAGAAGTCAAACATCATTAGAGCCGTTGTGAATAACAATCTTACTGAATTTACATTTAGCATTTGCCAAAACTTTAAAATTTGCCAAGATGTCAGGTGCTCTTTCTCCCGGTAAACATTGGACTATGGTGGCTTGTGTCTCTATTTTCACATTCTGTACAATAGAATCACCTATAACTAGAGCACTTTCATAAGGTTTCTCAGTGGGTGCGTCGCTGAGTGGGGAGAGCCTGTTTAAAGGGGACCTCTTATCCAAAAATCACTTTAAAAGGTGTTTGAACACAGTGTGTGAAAACAATGAGCCTATAATGGTAAAAATCCACCCACTATATTTTTATAATCCCAATAAATCATGAACAGTTTCTTAGAACAAGCAATTAGGTTCTCTCCTCGTACACATTGTTTAAAGGAAATAGTGGAATATACTAATAGTGGAATGTTTAAGGCTAGCACCAAAGCACAAGCCCTTTAAGCTCCGCCCTCTTCTTGGGGAGCACTAGCTCATTTGCATTTAAAGCAACAGACCCAAAAATTACTTGTTTTGTCTCATACCCTAAAAGTGGCAATTTTAACAAGCTACAAAAATCTGTCTCTGTAGGGTATTTTGAGCTAAAACTTCACATACACACTCTGGGGACATCACTTTTAGAGTTCATCCCACTATTTAACGTGAACAAAAGTATTGGGGCAGCTGAACTTACGACAGATGTAAAAGACTAAAAACTATTATTTTTATAAAAACTATTATATACGTTGTCCCTTCACTTCATTTTGTTGCAGATCCCTTGTGTGCTTTTCACAGCTTTTATGATTTGCCTGTCATCAACTCCAGTTGTTTTTCTCAGCTGATCAGATCATTGTTCGCTGATGATTTCTCTGGTAGTCAGACTCTTGTTTTCTGCATGCCTTTTGTTTTTTTTGTATAACTCTAATTGACTTGCTCTTTTTTTTTAGCATCCAAATTGCTTGCTTTTTGCCAAATTGTCAGCTCCCTTGTCTTCATCCTGGTTTGTGTGTGTTGTGATCGAATGCAAGACTCAGAATGCAGAAGCAATGGATATAACTGATTCAACACATTCCCTGCTTTTAATATCTGATATATCAGCGCCCCTTGACCTCATTGGTCCTAGTTTTGCATTTATGTGCCTTGAAGATGAATGAAAGTCTTATGAGGGTGAGTAAATGATCACAGATTTTTTTTTTTTTTTGTCGACTGTCCCTTTAACTATAATAAATTACCAAACCTCACACGTGGAAGGAAGTTGCGACAGGCAGTTACTGTGCCAAAGCTAAAATTGTGGTTTTAGTCCAACCTAGTCTCTTGGTGTGCCTGGTACTGTTGTAGTTGTGTTATTCAGGAGAGTGATTGTCTTTCTAGGCATTGTACAGTAACCGTCAGTTTGTATCTGGTATGTTTTCTCATCCTTAGACATATCCTAGGGCAAAGATGATGTCTTAGTAGCATTAAAGCAATTGTTGTTTTTTGAGAGTGTAATTTGGATGTAGGCTTAAATAACCCCTCTTACCTCAGAACACCTTTTATAAATGAATGAACTACTGGTAGATAGACCATGAACAAGTACAACAAAGATTGCTCATCTTTCTCCAGAGAGTGCACATGCTGATTTTTATGTGTTTCATTTTTTTTTTTTTAATGTTGTGGCACTCTTGCTGTTGGTGATGTAGCAGCTGTGTACAGCTTCTCAGGGCTGATCAGCATCAAAGGGGTCTCTATAAATGATCTGACAGTTAGATTCCATGGCTCTCTGATCAGGATGGTCCAATGTGGAGGTGGTAAGGCTAAACAAAGGTCAGGGAGGGGGGCATTCTTGCTAGGGTCGACCGATTATATTACTAGGCATTTTTATGATTATCGGTATCGGTCATTTTCAAAGCCGATTCGCCGATAAAATCATTTTGAAATTTTGAAACGCGCTGTTTTGAAACGCGCTATTTGGCTCTGATGCTGATGCAGCCTGTCGAGATTCACCATTCTGTGGCCGAGGGTCACAGAATTCAGTCATAAATGGAATTTACTGTATAACGCGGAATGTCACAGAGTTTGTCAAAGTTTGGATGAGTTAATCATAAGTAGGTCAGCAGTAGTACTCTTATCTACTATATGGACTAGTGTCTGTAAATATTAAGCCGCAAAAATACCATTTAAATATGAATCCTGCATGTTTCACTAAATGAGGACATAAATACATGAACAACATCTCCAGATCTGCTCTGAGGGTCACTTTATTTGACCGTTTCATATGAGTAAATCTATCGTCATATCATATCATAGGCTACAGAAACTCAAAAGGTCCTCATGGTAACCCATCAAAATATAAGTTCTGTTTAGCTTAAATAAATTGTCAGAGATATATTGCTGTGAGTAATATATTCGTAATACTACTATTACAACAATTATTACAATTTTGTTTAAAAGAATAATTATCATTTTTAATAGTAAACCCCTTTGTTTGTCAAAAATAAAGAGTTTAACTCTCATTTGATTAAAAGATAAATGAAATTGTTTTATGTCTTCATTTGCACTGTACTCTAAATTAAAACTAACTGAAATTTCTGGTGTCACATAGGCACAAAATGATGACAAAATTCATAAATTTTAATAGGCTATTGAACTAAGTGTGCCTATAATAGTCTATTATTGTTATAGTTTCATGAAAATAGTGGTCTTCTTAACAACTTAATCAATGGAGCTATGAAGACAATTAAATTATTTACTCTTATATTATATATATATATATATATATATCTATATCTTATATAATTTTTTTTTTTTTTACTTTTAAGTTCCATATCCACATCCATTGATGTGCATTAGATGAATTGAATAGTCAACTCTATCATTTTAGGTTATGTTTTAGTCATCAGAAAAGAATTAATGAGGAATTACGAGAGGTAACGGTATTAGACTTACATTTCCCCAAGCTGTTTAGCTGTAGTACTTATTCAATGCGAGATATAGTCAAAAAGTTGAACATTTCACTGAAAGGTGTCCACTCTTGCTTGGAACGAAAGGCAAAGTGTGGGTCCAATAAAGACAGAAAGAGGAGTGGAAGACCAAGATGTACCTCTTCTAGTGAGGACAAATATGTAAGAGTGTCCAGCCTTTGCAACAGACGCCTGACTTGTCCAGAGCTGAGAGCTGATCTCAACAGTGCATGTGATGTACCAGTGTCATGTACTACTGTCCGTCAGAGACTCCAACAAGCAGGTCTACATGGCCGAATATCAGCTAAGAAACCACTGCTAAGATCAAACTACAAGAAAAAGAGACTGCAGTGGGCAAAGAAGCACAGAAAGTGGACAGCAGATGATTGGATGAAGGTGCTCTGGACGGATGCATCCAAATTTTATGTTTTTGGCTTAAAGAGACAATTTTACGTGAGACGCAGAGTTGGTGAAAAGATGTTAGATGCCTGTATCACACCCACTGTGAAGCATAGAAGTGGCAGTGTCATGGTCTGGGGCTGTTTTGGAGCAGAAAAAGTTGGTAACCTGTATCATGTCCGAGGAATATTGAACCAGCATGGATACCACAGCATTTTGCAACAAATGCTGTTCTTTCTGGTCAGCGCCTTATTTGTCACGGCTTCACCTTCCAACAAGACAATGACCGCAAGCACACTTCCAAGCTGTGCAAATCCTATTTTGAGAGGAAACAGTCAGCTAGCATCATGTCTGTCATGAAATGGCCTCCCCAATCACCCGACCTCAACCCAATTGAGCTACTATGGGAGGAACTGGACCGTGATGTCCGTAAGAAGTGTCCAACCAGTGTGAATCATCTTTGGGCAATCCTTCAGGAGGCTTGGAGTAATATATTAAGTCAATGTTTGAATAAACTGACAGCTCGGACGCCCAGATTATGCAGAGCTGTAATAGCTGCTAATGGTGGATATTTTGATGAATTGAAAATTTAAATTTTTTCTATGTATAAACTGTTTATGTAATAAAATATGTTTTCGTAGTTTGTGTTGTCCCTTATCAGTGCAAAATTATCACAAATTAAAAAAGGATTCATGACAATATTGTCCAAAACCCCACTTTTCTAGGGACCCCACTTTTCCAAACTTTTGGAGGGCAGTGTACCTGAATACATAAATGGCAGTATGTTTTGTTGTCTCATTTGTTTGATTGGGTTCTCTTTGTCAACTTTCAGGACTTGAAAGTTCGCAAACTTTCAATCAACACTGTATATTCAATCTGTTCAGAACTATATTTTCAAACCTTAAAGGGGTCCTGTTATGCTCTTTAACAGAGTTTTGATTTTGTTATGGGGGTGTACTAGAACATGCTTTCAAGCTTGGTTGTTCGAAAAACACATAATTTTTTAAGTTATTTACATTATTACAATACATTTATACCAGCCTGGCACAAATGACTCAATTAGTTCTGGGTTCCGCCTTCCGAAAAACAAAATTTGTTGTGATTGGTTAGCTGTCCCACTGCGTTGCGATTGGCGAACAGCTTAGTGTTTCGGTACTGCCACGGCCCTTGTCAAAGAAGCAAGTTCCGTATACAACTCTTAGCGCAAGCTAGATTAAAGTGATTCTTACAGGAGGCCTTTATTATTATAATGTTATCTACACTGTATGATGAATAAATCTCTTACCACACACTGCACACATCTGCAGTGCATTATGGCTCTGACGCGGCAACTGTAGTAGACCGCGGCTTCTGCATGTGTTTCGACCGCCTGTAATGCTCACGTCTGCGTTACTGCTCTGAATGAATGCTTGTGTTTATACCCACTGCGCTGCGGATCGTTGAAGCGGCTCTCCACGCTGCATTGTTAGGGTAATCCCCCACCTCGTCCCTACAATTTGAATTTCCGTGGGCGGGATTTAATTTAATGATATTCTAATGGACCGCATTGTGACATCATTGCATGTGGAAAATAAACGCTGTAGTCCAAAGGAGCCGTTCGTTGTAGTTCTTGAAAAGGGATTTTTTAAAAACGAAATATCTCCCTTTGGAGTGGACTTTGAGATTTTGTAAGTTTGTAGATCATTTTTATGCCCAAAGATACACACCACACACTGACTAAAGTTCAAAAAGTACAAATGAATTCCACAGGGAGAAAGAAAGGTGGGCCACACTCTGTGTGACCCCTCTGATGCCAGCAGTCAATCATAGAAGTTACCCTTTTAACAGGCATTCCTGGTTCTGAGTGTCTGGCCTGTTAAGCTGAGACAGTAATGGATCAGTTAAATTCTGGATCTCTGGCCTATGAGGAAAGAGACACTCACAAACACAACCATGTTCATGTCTGCTGTGATACAAATCTGCTTGCTAAAACGTTTTATTGGCTATCGACTTAGTCCAAATGGTTACAGGGCCTACACACTCACTCAGCCATACACTTGACCTTACTTTTTTGGTCTTATTTATGATCTTGAAATTGGTGATTTAAGTTTTTTTCTGATCATAACCACCTGATGTTCATCTGTTCTGTTTCAGATCAGGTTGTTAAAGCTATTAATTCTATTGTTTGATCGCTTATGTTTAGATCTACTTTTAGTGAGGATTTTGTTTCCCAAGTTAATGAGGTTTGTAAGCTGGCGTCTCTTGACTGTCCATCAAATAACTTAGATTCTGAACAGCAACTTACTTTATTTAATTCTACCTGTACTGAAATTTTAGATTGCTACATACTGATACACAGGTTCTGAGATGAGTATGTTGGCACACAGAACGGAAATAGAAGAAAGATAAGTTGCATGTGTCATTAGAGATGCTACATACTTCATTAAATATCAAAGAGCTGTAAAGGAGGCTAAATCAAAGTATTTTTCTGACATCATAGCTAGAAATGATCAAAGACCCAAGATTTTGTTCTCCACAGTTAACTCTACAGTTAACCAGCTACCGTTTGGGAATGCTTTTTAAGGTACTTTAAAAGCAAGATATGTGACATTAGACAACATATTGTCCCCACAAACTATGATCCCGCCTTTCTTCCGTTTGTTCCTCATCTTTTAATGCCTTTTCTATAAATTCTCTTCATGAAGTGGTAGCTGAACTGGAGTTTAAAACTAACCACTTTATAGAGTCATGTAGCTACTATGTAGCTTCTTTTACAGGTATGCAGTTTTTTTTTTTTTTTTTATTTCATTCAATTTAAATTACATTTATTTTTATAGCACTTTTCACAATACATACTGCATATTACATATTACGTTGTAAAGCATCTGAAAATGAATGTTTTTACATTATAGTTAAAGAGTTAATGTTATCAGAGATGGTTGTGCTAAAGTAATGTCTAAATGGCAGAAATGTATAGGAATGTATAGAAATGTGTAGGAATGTATATCAGGATATAGGAAAATAAACATAAGTGTAACAGTATAAGATTTATGTAAACATATGAGAGGTATTTACAGATTAATGCAAATATGCAGTGTGGTGTGTGCGTGTGTACTATTGCACTTGTAAACCTGAGACATTGGTTTATTGTTCGATAATGCTCGGCAGCAGAAGGAGGGAAGTAGGAGGATTTATAAATTTGATTGCCTAAAGGAATAAACTGTCTGTTGATAATCTGTTAGTCCTCGTATTGATTGTTCTGTATCTTTTCCCAGAGGGCAGAGGGGAAATGTCTTTGAGGGGAGGTAATATTATGCCAATCATGCACTCTGCCGCCACCACCATCCACTGCAGGTCTTTTTTATTCTCTTATTGTGCAGCTGCTGAACCACACTGTCATGCAGTAGGTCAGAAGGCTCTCTATTGTTGACCGACAGAAATGGGTCAGCAGGTGATGAGGGAGGTGCACCTGTTTCAGTTTCCTGAGGAAGTAGTCAAGTCAAGTCACCTTTATTTATAATCTTCTTTTAACAATACTCAAGTACAGTCTATGTGAGGTCGGCTGAGGTATGCACACCAAGGAACTTTTCGACCTCCTTACCCTGTGTGCAGAGTGCTCAGTATACTTTGATCTTCTGGCGTCAGTTATACGTTCCTCAGTTTTGGACCTCCTCCTTGTAGGCTGTTATCAATAATCAATCCCACTATGGTGGTGTCATCAGCAAATTTGACAATGGTGTTGATGGAATGGATGGGGGAGCGGAGTGTGTGAAGAGCGAGTAGAGGAGAGCGTTAATGACATATATTCAAGAAGAAATTATGAACATGATTTAACAGCAGTGATTATATGTTGTGATTAGGGTTGGGTACCGAAACACATATGACCGGTATGTACCGGGCCAAATCAGAATGCAAATTTCCATGCCACTTAAATGCCTGAACTGTCGATTTAAATATTTGTCTTCTGGTGCTATGACACGGATGTAAGAAGCATTGATTCATCAACATGCATGATCGCTAGTTAAATTTAAATACTGCATTCATGGGGTATCAGAATAATCAGAAAAATTATTTCCTGAATGAGAAAACTCATGTGAATGTCCGAAAGCTTTGATAGAAATCCAAGACATCTTTGTAGTTACTGTCCATTTTCACATTTCGAATTAAAAGCACAAATCGCCAGGAAATGAGACCATCCGAGAAGCATGTGAATGCAGCAACTATTGTTACGCTTGCTCTGACTGCAGCAGGTGGTTTGCCGTTAGCTTAGTTAGCTACATTACACGCGTCTATATGTGGCTATATTTCACGAGAAATGATTCAGACACCACGACGTGCAGCAAATATTTTACAACAGTTGTGCTGTGTGTAAAGGGGGAAACACGTCAAACCTAATGAAACATTTGATGGTACATGGAATAAACTTGAAAGCAGAGGGATGCACCGTGTTTGACAGTTTGCGGACATCAGCTGGCACTATCAGGAGAGGTGTCGTATTTTGCCAGAGAAGGCAAATAATGGTCATATTTTTGCAAAAGAATTGCTGAAATTTGAAGCTGTTAAATTATTTTAGTTGGGTTAGGTGGCTTAGGTTTTATTATTGTTGTGTTTTGTATTTACTTAAATATTAATGTATACTTTAAACTTTTAATACATTGTTCAATTTAAAGAGCTTTTTTGTCCAATAAAAAAGATATTCTTGTATCATCCATCATTTTGTGGCTTTTTTAAAAGTATCGGTTCAGGCACTGTTTTGGCACCAGTCTGGTCTGATTTATGGAAAGGAGCAAAGGACTAATTGTGTAGAGCTATGACAAAGTAATTGGTGTGAAAAATACTGAGTTACTTTATGAAAGTACTTTCAGTAACTGCCGTTATCGCATTGAGGGAAAAACTGCATGCATTAAAACCTTAAGTACAAGTATTATCTTTCATACTAATAATGTACTTAAGGTATGTATTCTGGAGAAAAAAATAACTTTTTTTATATATGATGATCTTGCATTAATATTACTGCTGCCCTACTGTGTACTGTATGTAGCATTTTACTTCTGAATATGTTCAAGGTTGTTACATTAAAAATAGTTTATTTACTGTTGGGAAGTTTAATTAAAACAACAGTGCATCATAATGTAAAAGGCCATGTTTTTGTAGTGTTGCTGTTCTGTGATGAAATGGAAAAAAAAAAGAAAAAAACCTAGTACTTCTCATTTGTGAATACTTAAGGAATGTATTTCGTTACACTCCACCACTTTATTTTACAAATGAAACGAACAAAGTTCATTGCTGGAATATTAACAAATAGTTGCTAATGCTCACTACAACTGCATAAAACTAAACAGGGTTGATCTGTTCAGCATGGTCCATTTATGTCCATAATAATCAATAATAGAATAAACAACATAAAATCACATTTTGGTAAGATATAAGTCAACATTTAACCACTTTGTATTTTGTATTTTTCATGTCATAATATTCAAGTAAGTCTAAACTTACTTTAATACTTACTTTTAAAGTGTAATTCGGTAATTTATAAGTCAAAAACTAACAATTCAGGCTCAAGTTATTTTAATTTCATAAACAAATTTAATCTATGGGAGCTCTCTTCTCACACTTGCTACTTGCTCTTGCTACACGACAGGAGCAGCAATCGGGAACACTTGGTGGCGCAATTAGGAAATCCTGTGAAGGCTAGACTCGGAGCGTCCTTTGTAGGCCAAGTTGGCTGCATACTTCAAAGGACCTGTCCTCCGAAGGCTGGAGTCTTTAAATTGGGACACAGCTGATGTTAACAAATGACACCTTATTTTAAAGTGTTACCATATTTTTATGTCAGCCACTTATAATTAACCAGTGCCGTCATGTCGACCAAATTTACTATTTTTGCTGATTAATTAATGGCAATGACAGCCTTTGGAACTACTGGATATCTTTACATTAAGTTATATTGTATGAATGATGTTGTATTTTTTTTTTTTTTTCACAAAATACCTGCAATTTCGGTTACCACACTCAGCTACCCTGTCAAGCATAACAGTAACAAAATAAAAGTCCTTTCTATCTCTTTTCCTTCCAGCTGTCCCGTTTCCCCCAAGTCACCGGCTGACTGTGAAAGAGGTGTTTGATAGTGAGGGCAAACCCAAAGTAGATGTCCTGAAGGCCCACCTCACTAAAGAGGGGCGCGTGGAGGAGAGTGTTGCACTGCGATTAATTGGCGAGGGAGCGGCAATCCTCCGTTCGGAGAAGAATCTCCTGGACATAGAGGCCCCAGTGACAGGTGAGTGTTCTCATTCAGGTCCTGTGCTGAGATGCTGAAGTCTCTAGAAGAGACACATTTGAACCATTTTAAGTTCTTCTTGAGAATTTTCAAATGGCACTTTATGAAAGTGTTTTCATATAAACTATTTCATATAACTAAGTTTTTATGTGTGTGAGGGAGAGAGAGAGAAAGAATGTGTGTGTGCATAGTGGGTATTTAATAATATTCTTTTTTTTTTTTTTTTTTACCCAAGAACATTTTGCTAATTCTAAACCTCATCAATCTTAATAACTAATATTGATAGTTTATAGCACTGGCAGTTTTCTATATTCACCTGGTACATTCAAAACTGTGGTGATTTCTCTCCAGCTCTTCTCTTTGTCTGGTTTTGGTATGTACATGCTTGTTATACAAGCAGTTGTGTTGTCGCCACACTTCCTATTGCTGTTCCTCCATCTCCGCTGTCCAGTGGACCTGTACGGCAGCTTGTTTTGTGGTTGCCATTTCAAAACTTTTCTCGTTTACCTTTCTCATCCTGTTGACATAAAGTCCTAAAGATCAGCCGTTTGATATCATCGGGCCAGCCTAATGTGTCTGTGAAGAGATCAGGAAGTTCAGCTTTCAATCTTTTTAAATGCCTCACATTACCAAATATTCTGGTGAACATCAGAACCAACCAATATCCTGGACAAGATTTTTTTATGGGAGGGGTAAATTGGGCATAAATCAGCCTAAAACTCATGTAGCCTGAGCCTGGCCTTAGTCTCCAGCCACAATTTTCCAGAAATGCAAACTCCCTGGAGTCTTCAGAACAGTGAGCAAGATGGACCTTTCAGGGTAGGAGACAAATTCTTCAAACAGTGGTAAAAGAAGAAGTGGTGCTGTTACCTCAAGTGTAACTCTTAAACTCAGCAAAGTCTCTGAGAAAATGAAACCTTTTGCAAACTCAGGTTTGCAAACATGTTGCAGTTCTGGAAAATAGTGGCACTGGAGACTGAAGTGTTCCTGGTGGTTTAATTTTTTGTTTAACACCTAGAGTCAGTTGTTCAAAAGCAATCTGATTGGACGTTGGATCAAATATTAAATGTGTTGTTCAAAAGAAAAAAAAAAAACAGGATTCTGAAATTAGATTAGATCATAAAATCCAGTCTTAAACCCTGTTTGGTTGAGAGTAGTTTTATAGGGGGTCATTAGAGAAATTTGTGTTTCACAGACGTACTTTGCGATTTTAGTGTTTTTTCTCACACAAGCTTTGTAATAATTCCAGAGCAAATTACCTACTGTTTTTTTTTTTTCGCCATACTCCGTGATCTTCTGAGAAAACTAATCTCATCCGAATCCAAATGTCTGTGATTGCCGACAATATTTTTTTTTCACAGCACATATTTTGGTCAATGTAAACTACTATAGACACTCTTACTGTGTGCATTTTTGATATTGATATTGATTAATAATAATAATAATAATAAAATCAAGAGCCAGATCACATAAACTGTTAAGACTGGCTACAGTAATATCAGCCTCAGGTAAGATTACTCGCCTTGATTTCTGCACTGAATTACATAATGTTTTAATTGCATATGTACCTTTACAAAAATTATACTACAATTAAATAAAACAAATAAAATAGCTAAACTAAAGTAACCAAAAATTAACCATGGTTTTGCTAGACTCGCCATAGCTTAACCATCTGTAGTAAAATAAATCAAATTATTGCCATTATTTAACGCCCAAAAAAACATTTCTTAAAGCAGGCGGCAATTTACGGTGCTCTTGGTAGATTGCGCTGTCATAGTGAAAATGATCTGGCTGTGTCTGTGTTCTTTAATGCATGCATTGTCAGTAAATCACACACAGAATTTTCCCCTCCCATTGGCACTTTCATGAAATTGCGCTCTAATTTGCCTTTAAATCTGGCCCTTGGCCCAAAAAATCAGGATTATACTGATCCCAGCAGAAGTATGGATTACAGGAACAAAAATGTAATACAATTTTAAAACTGGTATAAAAATTCAAGTCAAGTCACTTTTATTTATACAGTATAGCACTTTATTCAATACAGATTGCATCAGAGCAACTTTACAGTGTCAATCAGGAAAATTGTCAATGATGCAGGAGGACAATAAAAAGCAGTCAAATTTTCATTTTAAGTCAGTTCATTGTTGATTCAGTGATGTCATCATCACTACAACATTTAACATACACTGATCAGGCATAACATTATGACCACTGAAAGGTGAAGTGAATAACATTGATTATCTCTTAATCATGGCACCTGTTCATGGCAGGGTCATGAGCGGCCAAGGCTCACTGGTGCACGTGGGGAACGAAGGCTGGCCATGTGGTCAGATCCAACAGATACTGTAGCTCAGATACTTACCTGGCAAGGGGAGACACTATGATCAAGAAGGTGGTTCACCCAGGGCGAGGCTCGTCCATTGCATTCCGGCCGCGCTGACCGCTGCAAATTCCCCAAATTTAGGAATCTCGACTGCATAATTTATGCGTTCGCGCTCTCCCCTGCATCTCTTTGGTTGAATTTAGGGGCAGCCGTGGCCTAATGGTTAGGGAGTCGGGCTTGTAATCGAAAAGTTGCAGGTTTGAGTCCCAGGTCCGGCAGGGATTGAAGGTGGGGGGAGTGAATAACCAGCGCTCTCTCCACCCTCAATACCACGACTGAGGTGAGTCCCTTGAGCAAGGCACCAATCCCCCAACTGCTCCCCGGGTGCCGCAGCAATAGCAATGTGGCTGCCCACTGCTCCGGGTGTGTGTTCACGGTGTGTGTACATGTGTTTGTTCATTACTCACTACTGTGTGTGTGCACTTGGGTGGGTTAAATGCAGAGCACAAATTCTGAGTATGGGTCACCATACTTGGCCACGTTACGTGCTTTCCTTTCCTTTTCCTTTCTAGATTACTCAAGACATTAATGCTAGTTCTGATGGAAAGGTGTCAGAATATACAGTGCATCACAGTTTTTTTGCATATGGGGCTGCATAGACCAGTCAGGGTGCCCAAGCTGACCCCTGTCCACCATCAAAAGCACTAACAGTGGCCACGTGAGCATCAGAACGGGACCACAGAGCATTGGAAGAAGGTGGCCTGAGGCCCGTTTTAGAAAGGAGGTTTAGTGAAAACTCTTAACCCTGAAATGAGGGAAACTCTTTGTTTTCCGTTTCAGAATAGGAGAGTTTTTATTAATAATGCCTAATTTTTACTTGCAGAATATTATATTATGGCTTCAAAACAATCCTGTGCGATTTGAAAACTGATACGTAACATTGTCATCACATACAATGTTTGCATTTGTTAACACTATTGGGTTTTGTTTAGGGGATATTTCCAACAAGATAGAGCAATCAACCTTTAGCGACACTACCCAAATATTTGAATTCTGAACAGCTGCAATACGTACATCAGCGTAATACGTGCCTTTACCAACATAATAAAAATGTCCCACAGTCACGTATTGAATGTGTGATTTAGCACCACTGCCTGGACATTTCACTTTGAAACTGCTGCAAAACATGCAGTAAGGTACGTAATTACGGTGTTACAGAAATGTATGTAGAAGCACACATTTCCAGTGGCCAAGCAGTGGTGAACATATTATTTGCCTTCAATATTCGGTGAACCGACACAGTCTCTATAGGGATAGTTCACCAAAAAATGAAAACTCTGTCATTAAGACCTCCATAAGACCTTCATTCATCTTCACAACACAAATGAAGATATTTTTTATGAAATCCGAGAGCTTTCTGATCCTGCATAGACAGTAAGGGTCCTACCAGGGTCAAGGCACAGAAACGTAGCAAGGACATCGCTAAAAGAGTCCGTGTGACGTCAGTGGTTCAACCGTAATTTTATAAAGCTACGAGTGTTTCCCAACCACTGTGCTGCAGCACACTAGTATGCAGTGACAGGTTGTCGGGTGTGCCATGGAAAATTATAAAAAATTTCCTACCTCTATTATATTTCATTATTATTGTTTTAAATCAGTGCTATTGATCATCGTAATGTTTGTTTTTTTGTTTTTTTGTTTTTTTTTTTGTTGCTGTGGAAGAAAAAACACTGAAACACTGGGAAACACTGGGCTAAACTGCTATGTCCCCAAGTATGCTTGCATAACTTCAGCCAAATATAAATAATTAAAATTAAACAAATTCAAAAATTTTAGATATTGTTGTATATTCTTATTTATAACATTCCTCAACAAAACATATATTTTTGTTATTAATACGTTTTTAACCCTTTAACTGTCACTCCTATTTTTGAACACAGACATAAAAATGCACTGTCCAGACTTAAATTTTTATAATTCATGAATGAAAACATTTTGTAATATGATTTTGATGTACATTTTCTGTGGTAATGCAATGTCTGATTTTAAAATGCCTTTCAAAGGATGAATTTTTAGATTTTAAGTTTTGAACTGATATACAATTTCTTATGATATCTAAAGTGTGAAAGGGAAAAAGGCAACGAAGAAAGTCTTTTGTGACAAAGGTCAGAACTCATGTTATGATGTAGATTTTTTTAAGTTGCACTCTTGACATATATTAATCTATTACTTTTCCTACATAATTTGTAACACAAAAATATGGTGAAATATCTATGTATAGTTTGTCATGATTAGATTAGGATTTATTTGATATATGGTGAAGTAAACTTAGGCGTCCCACAGGGTGGAAGGTGACAGTTAAAGGGTTAATGCATAAAGCCTTTAAAACTTGTGGTGTCCCTGAATTGAATGTTCCCCCTTGAATGTTTCTTTAACAACATGACTCTCAGGAAGTAGAATACTTTTTGGTGGCAAACTACAAGAAGCAGAGTAAGTAACACTCCTTAATTCACCCTTTTTTTTCAGTGTTTTAGAATGATTCACTGATGTGGTAAAGCATAAAACGTCCATCCTGTTATGCCTTTTTATAGAACAAACATATATATATCCTGTTACTACGGACATATTATAACAGTCGATGTACAAAAACAAACAAAAAAAAAAAAACAAAAACAGAAAGTGTTTACAGCATGTATTGGTACTTATAATTAATTTATTATGCATTTAAAAGAAAGAGTTGTTTAAATGGTATCCATGTATTTGTCAGGAAATGGCAGAGAAGCAGCAACGCTACAGGGCTTGTTGTAATGCAGACCCTGAAAGAAGGGAGATATACCTTTAATAAAAAGAAGGAGCGGTGGAAAAAAGGAATTAAAGATGGAAGAAAAAAGAGAGTGTTAAAACTCAGCTTTGTTGATTAGGTAGAAACTATAATTAAATTGTCTTGATTTTGCCATTACAATGTGTATGTGTGTGTGTGTGTGTGTGTGTACCTGGTATTTATCATGTTATGGGGACCAAATCTCCCCACAAGGTCAAAATTTACTGGTATTATTATCCTTGTGGGGACATTTGGGCACATTTTTTGGGTCCCCATGAGGAAACAGGCTTATAAGTCATGCAGAATGAGTTTTTTTGAGAAAGTAAAAGTGTGCAGTCTCCTGTGATGGGTAGGTTTAGGTGTAGGGTAGGTGTAGGGCAATAGAAAATACGGTTTGTACAGTATAAAAACCATTAGGCCTATGGAATGTCCCCATAAAACATGGAAACACAACTGTGTGTGTGTATACACGCATGTATAGTATGAGGTGCCAAACAGAAAATAATTATTTAAAAATCTGAATATATAGATGTAAATCTGAGTATATAAATGTAAATTGTTAAGTCTGAATGTGTTATGTCTGAATATATAAATGCAAATCTGAATATATACTAATAATTCTGAATATATAAATGTAAATCTGAATATATAAATGTGAATTGTGAATGTACATTTATAACTCTGAATATATGAATGTAAATTGTAAATATATAGAAGTAAATCTGAATATATAGTTAAAAATCTGAATAAATATAGGTAAATCCGAAAATATTGTTGTAAAACTTTAAAAATATAAATGTAAATTTTGAGTTTATATTTATTGTTCTAATTATATACTAGTACTACATTTCAACATACAGTGCCCTCCACAAATATATTGGCACCCTTGGTAAATATGAGCAAAGACAGCTTTGGAAAAAAATATGCATTGTTTATCCTTTTGATCTTTCATTCAAAAAATTCACAAAATTCTAACTTTTGGAAACCTTCTAACAATGGAAAGTGGGGGGAAAATCTCATTATGAAATAAATGTTTTTTCTCTAGTTCATGTTGGCCACAATTATTGGCACCCCTAGAAATTATTATGAGTAAAATATCTCTGAAGTATATTCTTGTCCATATTTACACCAGGGTGACTAGGGGCATGAAGTTGTGCAGCCATGACTTCCTGTTACACAGGATTATAAATACGAGGAACACAAAGGCCAAATTCCCTCAATCGTCCATCACAAGGAGTAAAAACAAAGAATATAGTTGTGATCTGCGGGACAAGATGGCTGAGCTTCACAAAACAGAAAGTGGCTGTAAGAAAACAGCTAAAGCACTGAATTAGTTGAATCTAGGGGACAGAAAGCCTAAAAAAAAATGTCAAATAGCCCTACATCACCACATATTCTTTAAGAAGGGTTTCAAGAAAAATCCTGCTCGCTCATCCAAAAATAAACTCTGCCATATTCAGTTGTCAGACACGACTGGAACTTCAAATGGGACTGGCTTCTATGGTCAGATAAAACTTAAAAAAGAGCTTTTTAGCAGCTAACCCACCAGATGGGATTGGTACAAACACTGATAAAAGTACCCAATGTCCACGGTTAAATATACTGTTGAATCTTTAATGTTGTGGCCTATTTCCTGCCGGAGTTCCTGGACGTCTTGTTCAGATGCAGGGCATCATGGTTTCTATGAAATACCAACAGATAAAAAAATCTAAACCTGACTGCCTTTGTTAGAAATCTTATAATGGGTCGTGGTTGGATCTTCCATTAGGACAATGATCCAAAACAAGCATCAAAATCAACACAACAATGTGTCACTGAGCACAAAATGTTCAGTTCCCTGACCTGAACCATAGAAAATCAGTGGGGTGAACTGAAGAAAAGAAGCACCAACATGGAGCTGGGAATTCGAAGGAGTTATTCTGTATGAAATAATGGTCTCTGATCTCTTGTCAGGTGTTTTCCAAACTCATCAAGCATTATAGGAGAGTTTCGGAGCTGTTATCTTGGGAAAAGGACTTTTGGGTAACAATTGGGTGCCAATAATTGTGGCCAACATGAACTAGAGAAAAACATTTATTTCATAATGAGTTTTTCCCTCCAGTTTCTGTTGTTTTACTTCAACGAAAGGTTAGAATTTTGTGAATGTTTTTAATGAAAGATCAAAAGCATAAACAATGCATATTTATTTCCACAGCTGCCTTTGCTCATATTTACCAAGGGTGCCAATATTGGTGTAGCGATTGAGCTCAAAAGGGAAATGTATATAAATAATTACAATTAATTATGATTAATTACAGTTATTTATATCAGCTGCCAGTAGTAACTGTAGCAGAATTAATTTTCCATCAACTAATATGTTCGTCCAGCGAACATTTAGTATAATTTCGTATCAACAAGAAATTATATTTTCTTGGCCACAGTAAATAAATTTCTTAAAGTACTATTGGATTAGAGCATGTAGCTTGAATCGGAATCGTAAAGGGACATTAATTTTGCAAGGCAGAATCAGAATCAAAACTTATATAATTTGTGCACAAGAATTTTGTTGACTAAAGACTGACACATAACTAATCTAAACAAACAAACATGAAATCACTAATACATGGGGGAAGGGTCAGTGAAAAGCCATTAGAGATAAAAGAAAATGAAGCTATGAAAAGTGAGTGAAACCATCAGTGCTGTCTACAGCTTATACTAAACCTCTGTTTTGTTTAGTTAGATGTACGATACTTGCATTGCCTTGGTCGTTGAACAAGTGTCTGAATTAGTCTCGGGTGAAAGTCTTGATGGTTTGGAGCAGTGGTGGTTTTGGAATTGCGATCATGTTCTTCCGGGTCCGAAGAGTAATGAACTCCAAAGATGTTCTGACTCGATGGTGACTGGGAGTTTCTTCCCATGTGAAAAGTGTAGAAGAACCAAGAGCTGAGAAGGGCCCAGCTGAAATCCTATGATCTTTGGGGAATGGAACGACAAGGCTGCAAGGCCTGGTGCATGCTTAGGGAAGTCCTGAAGAGTTCTAGCTCATCCTCTTCATCCTTTTAGGTTCTAAAAGAACCAATGACTGGCTGAGGCGAGTCACTCATTTGAGACGAGTGAAGAAACTAAAAGAAAACACGCAGAAGAAGTGAGAAATGTCTGTTCGAGGACATTTCCATGAGGATGAATTCCAGGGTTGAGCGAAGATGAACTCCAGTGTTATTAGTCTGACTCTTTGTGGTCGAGAGCCACAGCTCTATATGTTGGGGCCTGTCGGGCCCGCCGGGCACGCCCTGTGCCGGCTCAGGCTCCCCATGAGTCCTTCCACACGGGCAGTGATCGGAAGATTTTGCAGTAGAGAGTGGGGGAAGCTCGTGGGTTGCATTTAAGGTCTCTGGAGGCTGCACCTCCAGGAGGTCCATGAAGCAATGGTAACTTTCACCTTTGGAGGGAAAGTTTACGACTCTGTCTGTGAGCATGGTACTTTGCATATGTAATTCGATTGGGTGTTGATGCAAAACTACTAAGGATTTTTAAAACACTAATATGTTGCAAAGGTATCAACATATAATATACACCATCATTTAGATCATCAAAATACAAATTCAAAGAGACCAAACATGGCATAGGTAAGTTATACTACTAGTTATCTATCATAACAAATGCAAACTGACTTGTGTGCAAAGTATGGTCTGAGCATTAACAAACGGACCTTCTACTTCTGCAACCTCTAAAGCAATGCTGGCAGCACTCATGCATCTGTTTTTTGAAGCCAGGTTCTGCACCTGACGCACAGAACAAGCACTCAACTTTGTTAATCTGCCCTTGCGAGGCCTATTCCGAATAGAACATGTCTTGGAAGACCTTTGTATGACCCTGGCCACAATACTGTTTCTGAAACTTAGTTTCAGGTTGTTACTGAACCTCTTATAGCCTAGGCCATCTTTGTGAAGAGCAACAATTCTAATTCTCAAATCTTCAGAGAGATCTTTGCCATGAGATGCCTTGTTGAACATCCAGTGGTCAGTATAAGAAAATTGTACTCAAAGCATCAGATTTTAACTGCTCTAATACAAGATACACAGCTTCTTGTCAAGCAGACAAAAACATGAACATGATGGATAGTACATGTGACTTTGTATGGTTAAATAACATAAGTGCTATTATCACTTAGGGTGCACTCACTTTTGTTGCCAGCTGTTTTGACAATAATGGCTGTATGTTGAGTTATTTTCAGTGGACAGTAAATATACACTGCTATGCAAGCTGCACATTGACTACTCACATTGACTACTAAAATATGTCCAGGTTTCGTTTCTGTAGTATTGTCCCTTAAGAAGATATAATAAAATGATTGCTGAAATATGAGGGGTGTACTCACTTTTGTGAGATACTGTATATCTATATTTGTATTTATATATTCAGGATTTATACATATTTTCAGATTTCATGATATGCATTTATATCAATGATTTACATTTATATATTCAGACTTATAACTATATATTCATATTTACTTCTATATATTCACAATATACATTTATATATTCAGAATTATAACTATATTCAGATTCACTTCTATATATTTAGACTTATAACTATGTATTTAAATTTACATTTATATATACAGAATTATAACTATATAAAATATAAATATATGCATATACAGGGGTTGGACAATGAAACTGAAACACTGGCCAATATAGTGTTGGAGGTTTCATGGCTATATTTATGCAGCCTGGTGGCCAGTCTTTACTGATCGCACATTCCACCAATAAGAGCAGAGTGTGAAGGTTGACTTTGTGCACCCAATAGCTCAAACATTGTACCCTGAAGGTGGTGCCGTGTATTAGGATGATAATGCACCAATACACACAGCAAGACTGGTGACAAGAGTGATTTGATGAACATGAAAGTAAAGTTAAACATCTCCCATGGCCTGCACAGTCACCAGATCTGAATATTATTGAGCCACTTTGGGGTGTTTTGGAGGAGCGAGTCAGGAAATGTTTTCATACACCAACATCACATAGTGACCTGGCCACTGTTCTGCGAAAGGAATGGCTCAAAATCCTTCTGGCTACTGTGCAGGACTTGTATTTGTCATTCCCAAGATCAAATAATGCTGTATTGGCTGCAAAAGGAGGCCAAATGGCATACTAAAGTTTCAGTTTTACTGTCCAACCCCTGTATATCTTTAAGCATTCATACAATAATTATGTAAAAATATTCTGACAGTACAGTACATATCAACTGATTTGATTGAATTATTTTATTTCTTAAACACTGAGATTGAGCTAAAAATGATTAGGAGTTAAAAAGATCCCTTATCCTGGTATTACAGTCTTCATCTGCAAAGTTATAATATGTGATATTTTTCATGTTTTTTCAGCCACTGAGCTAGATAAAAATTTGAAACTAGCCATGTTTCCTAAGAATGACTTATTCTTCATATGTAAAAAAGTTTTGAAGAGTTAGAATAATGCATTTTTAAGATATAAGAAAATTGCTGTTATTTTTTTTACTCTTTAATAAATCGCCATATCAACACCGTTCAAAATATCCCAAATCCGCTCACAATTTAACATCTTCTCTATGTTGGCATCATGTTGACAAAGTTTGGTGTGAACTACTTATTCCTGCTTGGAGGAGTATGAATTTATTTATGGCCTGATTTTTCCAAAAATCCACATTCAAATCAAAATAGCAGACTTCCTGTTGGTCACAGCTAATGGGTGTAAATTAGAAAGTTGTCCGGCTTGATGAGAACAATACACGTACTGAGTTTGGTGTCTGTAGCTAAAACGAACCCCCCCACCTTTGACAAAAGGTGGTGCTACAGAGCGCCTCCTCCACGCCCATTTATGATCTTTTGCCAGTGTCTAACTATCATTAATACTGATGTGTGTTGAATTTCATGAAAATCTAAGTTTATTAAGTGCCCTAAAAACACAGAAAACAATTGTTAAAGTTTGACACGTTGTCATGGCAACAGCATTTAATGTATCAACGATCCCTTTACAGATTCTCATCGGCCGTGTTTTAACATTATTCTGATGAGGCTTGAAGCAAATCGAGTAAAATTAAGATGCTGATTTAAAAGCATTTTGAAAACGACACACTTCCTGCTGCCAGTTGGTGGCGCTATAACTTTGACTCTCAATAGTGACATCTATGTGATCGGCATCATACAACAAACAAGCTCCTGAAGTTTCATCAGAATCAGACAATGTGTGCAATAGTTATTAGACATTTCCTGTTTCTCATTTCTCGCCATAATTTTGTCGCCTCGCCACGGCCAAACCGTTCGAGATATCAAAAATCCCTCCACAATTTAGCATCCTCAATGTCTTGAGGTCATGCTGACCGAGTTTGGTGGCCGTCAGAATAAAGGCCTCAGAGGAGTATATCAGATTCCAGAGCATGCGCTTTTTAAACAGCCCTGAATAGCTCACTTCCTGTTGGGATTAGCTAATGACATAGAGTGCGTGAGTTGTTCGGCTCAGTGAGATCTACATGTGTACCAAGTTTCATACATGTGTACCGAGTTTCAAACGGTGCGCCAGTGCATCTGCAACCCTGGTGCCATCAGAAAAACGGTGCCCAGCGGGCACATGCATTAACAGTATCCCTGTACCAGTTTGGATTGAAGTGTCACAGCAATGAAAGGGTTAAAATCAAAATGCTTTTAAGTCATTCTGACACAATGAGAATGAGACAGGATTAGAGTTGAAAAGATTCCTTATCCTATGAGGTCATCTTGTGTTCATTCTTGGTATTACAGTCTTCATCAGCTAGTTTACAAGTGTGATATTTCAAATGTTTTTGCAGCCTCTGAAAACATGATAAACACATTTCCTTAGAATGACTTGTTTTTCATATGTAAAAAGTTGTGAAGAGTTAGGATAATGCATTTTAAATGCTCTCTCTCTCTCTCTCTCTCTCTCTCTCTCTGTCACACACACACAGCCACTCAACTACCTCAGTCAGGCTTACACACACACATACACAGACTTAAGCCCATCCCCTGACACAGAGTTAGAGAGAGAGAGTTAGAGTGAGAGCAGATGTTTAATAGTTTTTTAATTTTCTATTTTTTGTTGATTTATTTTATATCGATGGAACTAAGCATTTATTTCTCAGAATGACTAGCTCTATGTATGAAATTTTTTTTAAAGTGTTTGGATGCTGCATTTTAATATTACGGTTATGTTTTTTTCTGCTAATTTCAAAAAATCACTATAAATCAACCGTTCAAGATATCCCAAATCCGGTCGCAATTTAACATCTTCAGTATGTTGGCATCATGTTTACAAAGTTTGGTGTGAACTACTTATTCCTGCTTGGAGGAGTATGAATTTGTTTATAGCCTGATTTTTCCAAAAATCCACATTCAAATCAAAATAGCAGACTTCCTGTTAGTCGCAGCTAATGGGTGTTAATTAGAAAGTTGTCCGGCTTGATGAGACCGATGTACATACCAAGTTTGGTGTCTGTAGCTAAAACTAACCCCCCCACTTTTGACAAAAGGTGGCGCTATAGAGCGCCTCCTCCACGCCCATTTATGAGCCTTTGCCAGTGTCTAACTATCATTAATACTGATGTGTGTGTTGAGTTTCATGAAAATCTAAGCTTATTAAGTGGCCCAAAAGCACAGGAAACAAATGTTAAAGTTTGACACGTTGCCACGGCAACAGCATTTAATGTATCAAAGACCCCTTTACAGATTCTCATCGGCCGTGTTTTGACATTGTTCTGATGAAGTTTGAAGCAAATTGAGTAAAATTAAGAGGCTGATTTAAAAGCATTTTGAAAACGACACACTTCCTGCTGCCAGTTGGTGGCGCTATAACTTTGACTTATGAGAGTCACATCTATGTGATCGGCATCATACAACGAACAAACTCCTGAAGTTTCATCAGAATCAGACAATGTGTGCAATAGTTATTAGCCATTTCCTGTTTCTCATTTCTCGCCATAATTTCGTCGCCTCGCCACGGCCGAACCGTTCGAGATATCAAAAATCCCTCCGCAATTTAGCATCCTCAATGTCTTGAGGTCATGCTGACCGAGTTTGGTGGCCGTCGGAATAAAGGCCTCAGAGGAGTATATCAAATTCCAGAGCATGCGCTTTTTAAACAGCCCTGAATAGCTCACTTCCTGTTGGGATTAGCTCATCACATAGAGTGCGTTGTTTGGCTCAGTGAGATCTACATGTGTACCGAGTTTCATATGTATACGTGCAAGTATGTGTGGGATATACATCAAGTTTTGGGAAGGTGTTCCAGGGGGCGCTGTAGAGCCCCTGTGCCACGCCCGGGTCCCAGTCTCTGCGGCGTCCTAATGACCGCAGATTCCAATGTGTGTGCCGATTTTCAAGAGTTTTTGAGCATGTTAAGGCCCCCAAAATGCCACCAAAAAAAATAAAAAAATAATAATAATAATAATAATAATAATAATCCTTAGGGGATCAATAGGGCCTTCGCCCTTTCAGGGCTTCGGGCCCTAATTAAAGCTGCAAGCAGCGATGAACGGGCCCTCGCACCCGGGCTCACCGCCGACCGGTGGCTTTAGGGAAACAGCGAACGGTGGGCACTATGCTTTTAACATAGTAAATTTAGGAGGAATATATCAAAGTCATTTAGATGTGCCAAACTTCCTGCTGCCAACTGATGGCGCTATGCCTGTAACTGAATATTGGCATGTAGACGTCTTCAGGTCAGCGCTTTTATCAAACATATGAAGTTTGGTGCAGATTCAACATGGTATGCTTGAGTTAGTGTAAGAAAAGTCATTTCCTGTTGCCAGCTGGTTGTGCTATAATTGTAATGGAATATTGGCCTTTGGATGTGTTCAGGCCAGGACTCTTATCGAACATATGAAGTTTGGGGCAGATCGGACATTGTATGGCTGAGTTACAACAACTTCCTGTTTCATGGCATTAATAGCATGCATTAGCACTAAGAAAGTGTTTCTAGCATGTTTAGCACAATATGGCATATTTTGCTGTGCTTTTAATAGACCATCACAGTGTTAAACATGTCACTTCCGGTTGCCAGCAGGTGGCGCTATGACTTTAACTGAATATGAGCATGTAGATATGTTCAGGCCAGGACTCTCATCAAACATGTGAAGTTTGGGGCAGATTGGACATTGTTTGCAGGAATTGCAACAACTTCCTGTTTCATGGCTTTAACAATATGCTTTAGCACTTGGTAAGTGTTGCTAGCATGTTTGAGTATGTTTTTAGCAAGTTTAGCACTCAGTGGCTTATTTTAGTGTGTTGCTAATAGTGTATCACAGTGTTAAACGTCACTTCCTGTTGACAGTAGGTGGCGCTATGACTATAACTGAATATTGTTACGTAAATGTGTTCAGACCAGAACTCTTATCAAACCTGTTAAGTTTGGGGCAGATTGGACATTGCATGTCTGAGTTACAGTAGCTTCCTGTTTCATTGCATTAATAACATGCTTTAGCACTTAGCTAAGTGTTGCTAACATGTTATAGCATGTTTCTAGCATGTTGCTACCCTATTTAACACTTGTTGATATTTTTAAAATGTTGCTAGGCATCCACAACAGTATTAAACATGTGACTTCCTGTTGCCAGCAGGTGGCGCTATGACTATAACTGAATACGGGCATGGGCATGTGTTCAGGCCAGGACTCTTATCAAACATGTTAAGTTTGGGGCAGATTGGACATTGTATGCCTGAGTTACAGTAACTTCCTGTTTCATTGCATTATTAGCATGCTTTAGCATATTAGCTAAGTGTTGCTAACATGCTTTACTATGTTTGTAGCATGTTGAATATTAAGTTTGGGGCAGATTGGACATTGTATGCATGAGTTACAACAATTTTCTTTTTCTTTGTATTAATAGCATGCATTAGCTCTTAGCTAAGTGTTGCTAGCATGTTTTAGCATGATTGTAGCATGTTGTTAGCCTATTTAAAACTTGCTAATGCTTTTTAATATGTTGCTAGGAGTCTGTAACAGTGTTAAACATGTCACTTCCTGTTGTCAGCAGGTGGCGCTATAATTATAACTGAATATGGGCACTGACATGTGTTCAGGACCAGACTCTTATCACACCTGTGAAGTTTGAGGCAGATCGGACATTGTTTGCTTAAGTTACAGCCACTTCCTTTTTCATGGCGACACGTCAAATTTTTCAGGCCGCCACTGACATGCCCCTCGACGAAAACGCAAAAGCTTTGCAATTTAACATCGCAAGGGCCTTATGATAACACTCAGCAAATTTGAATATGATTGGATAAAAACTGTAGGAGGAGTTCGTTAAAGTACGAGGCCTGAAAATGGCAAAAACTGCACAAAAATCGTACAGGAAATTCAATATAACGGACTTCCTGTTGGGTTTAGGATGTTGTACCAGGAGACTTTTTTGTAGGTATTGGTGTGCTACACCTGTGTACGAGTTTCGTACATGTACGTGAAACGCAGCTCGAGGCGCACTCCGCTGAAATTTTATAGGTGGCGCTATCGAACCATTTTGCCACACCCACTTCTCAAAACTATATCAGATGTAAATTTTCGCCAGGACTGACGAGTGTGCAAAGTTTCGTGAGTTTTCGAGCATGTTTAGGCCCTCAAAAAGACTTTTTACTTTGGAAAAGAAGAAGAAGAAGAAGAATAATTAAAGCTGCAAGCAGCGATGAACGGGCCCTCGCACCCGGGCTCCCCGCCGACCGGTGGCTTTAGGGAAACAGCGAATGGTGAGCACTATGCTTTTAACATAGTAAATTTAGGAGGAATATATCAAAGTCATTTAGATGTGCCAAACTTCCTGCTGCCAGCTGGTGGCGCTTTGCCTATAACTGAATATTGGCATGTAGACGTCTTCAGGTCAGCCCTTTTATCAAACATATGAAGTTTGGTGCAGATTGAATATGGTATGCTTTAGTTAGTGTAAGACAAGTCATTTCCTGTTGCCAGCTGGTGGTGCTATAATTATAATGCAATATTGCCCTTTAGATGTGTTCAGGCCAGTACTCTTATCGAACATATGAAGTTTGGGGCAGATCGGACATTCTATGGCTGAGTTACAACAACTTCCTGTTTCATGGCATTAATAGCATGCATTAGCATTTAGAAAGTGTTTCTAGCATATTTAGCACAATATGACATATTGTGCTGTACTTTTAATAGACCATCACAGTGTTAAACATGTCACTTCCGGTTGCCAGCAGGTGGCGCTATGACTATAACTGAATATGGGCATGTAGGTATCTTCAGGCCAGGACTCTTATCAAACATGTTAAGTTTGGGGCAGATTGGACATTGTATGCCTGAGTTAGAGTAACTTCCTGTTTCATTGTATTATTAGCATGCTTTAGCATATTAGCTAAGTGTTACTAGCATACTTTACTATGTTTGTAGCATGTTGAATATTAATTTTGGGTCAGATTGGACATTGTATGCATGAGTTACAACAATTTGTCTTTGTATTAATATCATGCTTTAGCTCTTAGCTAAGTGTTGCTAGCATGTTTTAACATGATTCTAGCATGATGCTAGCCTATTTAAAACTTGCTAATGCTTTTTAATATGTTGCTAGGAGTCCGTAACACCATTAAACATGTCACTTCCTGTTGTCAGGAGGTGGCGCTATAATTATAACTGAATATGGGCATGTATATATCTTCAGATCAGGACTCTTATCAAACGTGAAGTTTGGGGCAGATTGGACATTGTTTACATGAATTACAAAAACTTCCTGTTTTATGTCTTTAACAACATGCTTTAGCATTAAGTAAGTGTTGCGAGCATGTTTGAGTGTGTTTTTAACTACTTTAGCACTCAATGGCTTTTTAGTGTGTTGCTAATAGTGTATCACAGTGTTAAACATGTCACTTCCTGTTGACAGTAGGTGGCGCTATGACTATAACTGAATATTGGCACGAAAAAGTGTTCAGACCAGGACTCTTATCAAACATGTGAAGTTTGGGGCAGATTGGACATTGTTTACATGAATTACAAAAACTTCCTGTTTTATGTCTTTAACAACATGCTTTAGCATTAAGTAAGTGTTGCTAGCATGTTTGAGTGTGTTTTTAACTTCTTTAGCACTCAATGGCTTTTTAGTGTTGCTAATAGTGTATCACAGTGTTAAACATGTCACTTCCTGTTGACAGTAGGTGGCGCTATGACTATAACTGAATATTGGCACGTAAAAGTGTTCAGGCCAGGACTCTTATCAAACATATTAAGTTTGGGGCAGATTGGACATTGCATGCCTGAGTTACAGTAACTTCCTGTTTCATTGCATTAAGAGCATGCTTTAGCACTTAGCTAAGTGTTACTAACATGTTTTAGCATGTTTCTAGCATGTCGCTACCCTATTTAACACTTGTTGACACTTTTTAAAATGTTGCTAGGCATCCACAACAGTATTAAACATGTGACTTCCTGTTGCCAGCAGGTGGCGCTATGACTATAACTGAATATGGGCATGGGCATGTGTTCAGACCAGGACTCTTATCAAACATGTTAAGTTTGGGGCAGATTGGATATTGTATGCCTGAGTTACAGTAACTTCCTGTTTCATTGTATTATTAGCATGGCTTAGCATATTAGCTAAGTGTTGCTAGCATGCTTTACTGTGTTTGTAGCATATTGAATATTAATTTTGAGTCAGATTGGACATTGTATGCATGAGTTACAGCAATTTTCTTTTTCTTTGTATTAATAGCATGCTTTAGCTTTTAGCTAAGTGTTGCTAGCATGTTGTAGCATGATTGTAGCAAGTTGCTAGCCTATTTAAAACTTGCTAATGCTTTTTAAAATGTTGCTAAGAGTCCGTAACAGTGTTAAACATGTCACTTCCTGTTGTCAGCAGGTGGCGCTATGACTATAACTGAATATGGGCACTGACATGTGTTCAGGACTGGACTCTTATCACACCTGTGAAGTTTGAGGCAAATCGGACATTGTTTGCTTAAGTTACAGCCACTTCCTTTTTCATGGCGACACGTCAAAATTTGTCAGGCCGCCACGGACACGCCCCTCGACGAAAACTCAAAAGCTTCGCAATTTAACATCGCAAGGGCCTTATGATAACACTCAGCAAATTTGAAGATGATCGGATAAAAACTGTAGGAGGAGTTCGTTAAAGTACGAGGCCTGAAAATGGCAAAAACTGCACAAAAATCGTACAGGAAATTCAATATAACGGACTTCCTGTTGGGTTTAGGATGTTGTACCAGGAGACTTTTTTGTAGGTATTGGTGTGCTACACCTGTGTACCGAGTTTCGTACATGTACGTGAAACGCAGCTCGAGGCGCACTCCGTTGAAATTTTATAGGTGGCGCTATCGAGCCATTTTGCCACACCCACTTCTGAAACCAATATCAGATGTAAATTTTCGCCAGGACTGACGCGTGTGCAAAGTTTCGTGAGTTTTCGAGCATGTTTAGGCCCTCAAAAAGACTTTTTACTTTGGAGAAGAAGAAGAAGAATAATAAACATAGCTGCAAGCAGCGATGACGGGCCCTCGCCGCCAGCGCATCCGCAACCCTGGTGCCATCAGAAAAACGGTGCCCAGCGGGCACATGCATTAACAGTATCCCTGTACCAGTTTGGATTGAAGTGTCACAGCAATGAAAGGGTTAAAATCAAAATGCTTTTAAGTCATTCTGACACAATGAGAATGAGATAGGATTAGAGTTGAAAAGATTCCTTATCCTATAAGGTCATCTTGTGTTCATTCTTGGTATTACAGTCTTCATCAGCTAGTTTACAAGTGTGATATTTCAAATGTTTTTGCAGCCTCTGAAAACATGATAAACACATTTCCTTAGAATGACTTGTTTTTCATATGTAAAAAGTTGTGAAGAGTTAGGATAATGCGTTTTAAATACTCTCTCTCTCTCTCTGTCACACACACACAGCCACTCAACTACCTCAGTCAGACTTACACACACACATACACAGACTTAAGCCCATCCCCCGACACAGAGTTAGAGTGAGAGCAGATGTTTAATAGTTTTGTAATTTTCTGTTTTTTGTTGATTATTTTATATCGATGGAACTAAGCATTTATTTCTCAGAATGACTAGTTCTATGTATGAAATTTTTTTTTAAGTGTTTGGATGCTGCATTTCAATATTACGGTTATGTCTTTTACTGCTACTTTAATAAATCACCATAAATCAACCGTTCAAGATATCCCAAATCCGCTCGCAATTTAACATCTTCAGTATGTTGGCATAATTTTGACAAAGTTTGGTGTGAACTACTTATTCCTGCTTGGAGGAGTATGAATTTATTTACAGCCTGATTTTTCCAAAAATCCACATTCAAATCAAAATAGCAGACTTCCTGTTGGTCGCAGCTAATGGGTGTAAATTAGAAAGTTGTCCGGCTTGATGAGACCAATATACATACCGAGTTTGGTGTCTGTAGCTAAAACTAACCCCCCAACTTTTGACAAAAGGTGGCGCTATAGAGTGCCTCCTCCACGCCCATTCATGGGCCTTTACCAATGTCTAACTATCATTAATACTGATGTGTGTGTTGAGTTTCATGAAAATCTAAGCTTATTAAGTGGCCCAAAAGCACAGGAAACAAATGTTAAAGTTTGACACGTTGCCACGGCAACAGCATTTAATGTATCAAAGACCCCTTTACAGATTTGTCATCGGCCGTGTTTTGACATTGTTCTGATGAAGTTTGAAGCAAATTGAGTAAAATTAAGAGGCTGATTTAAAAGCATTTTGAAAACGACACACTTCCTGCTGCCAGTTGGTGGCGCTATAACTTTTACTTATGATAGTCACATCTATGTGACCGGCATCAGAGAATGAACAAACTCCTGAAGTTTCATCAGAATCAGACAATGTGTGCAATAGTTATTAGCCATTTCCTGTTTCTCATTTCTCGCCATAAATTCGTCGCCTCGCCATGGCCGAACCGTTCGAGATATCAAAAATCCCCTGGCAATTTTGCATCCCCAGTGTCTTGAGATCGTACTGACCGAGTTTGGTGGCTGTCAGTCTAAAGGCCTCCGAGGAGTATATCAAATTCCAGAGCATGCGCTTTTTATACAGCCTTGAATAACTCACTTCCTGTTGGGATTAGCTAATGACATAGAGTGCGTGAGTTGTTCGGCTCAGTGAGATCTACATGTCTACCGAGTTTCATAAGTATACGTGCAAGTATGTGTGGGATATACATCAAGTTTTCGGAAGCTGTTCCAGGGGGCGCTGTAGAGCCCCAGTGCCACACCCGGATCCCAGCCTTTGTGGCGTCCGAATGGCTGCAGATTCCGACGTGTGTGCCAATTTTCAAGAGTTTTCGAGCACGTTAAGGCCCCCAAAATGCCCCAAACTGTGGAAAAAAAAAATAATAATAATAATAATAAATATAGCTGCAAGCAGCGATGGTTGGCCCTCGCCCACAGTGCATCCGCAACCCTGGTGCCATCAGAAAAACTGTGCCCAGTGGGCACATGCATTGACAGTAACCCTGTGGCAGTTTGGATTGAAGGGATACAGCAATGAAAGGGTTAAAAGCAAAATGCTTTTAAATCATTCTGATAGACTGAGAATGAGCAGGAAAAGATTCCTTATCCTATGAGGTCATCTTGTGTTCATCCTTGGTATTACAGTCTCCATCTGCCAATTTACATGTGTGATATTTTAAATGTTCTTTCTGTCTCTGAAAACATGATAAACATATTTCCTAAGAAAGAGCTATGTTTTCCTATATAAAAAGTTGTGAAGACTTAGAATAATGCACTTTAAATGCACTCTGTCTCTCTGTCTCTCTCACACACACAGACAGCCACCCTCCCCCACTCTCAACACTCACACTCACACTCACACACACACTTAACACACAGAGAGAGAGAGAGTTAGAGTGAGATCAGATGTTTAATAGTTTTTAAATTTCTTTTTTTAGTAGACTATTTTATATTGATGGAAGTAAGCATTTATTTCTCAGAATGACTAGTTCTATGTATATAAAAAGTTTTGACGTGTTTGGATGCTGCATTTTAAAATTACGGTCATGTCTTTTACTGCTACTTTAATAAATCACCATAAATCAACCGTTCAAGATATCCCAAATCCGCTCGCAATTTAACATCTTCAGTATGTTGGCATAATTTCGACAAAGTTTGGTGTGAACTACTTATTCCTGCTTGGAGGAGTATGAATTTATTTACAGCCTGATTTTTCCAAAAATCCACATTCAAATCAAAATAGCAGACTTCCTGTTGGTCGCAGCTAATGGGTGTAAATTAGAAAGTTGTCCGGCTTGATGAGACCAATATACATACCGAGTTTGGTGTCTGTAGCTAAAACTAATCCCCCAACTTTTGACAAAAGGTGGCGCTATAGAGTGCCTCCTCCACGCCCATTCATGGGCCTTTACCAATGTCTAACTATCATTAATACTGATGTGTGTGTTGAGTTTCATGACAATCTAAGCTTCTTAAGTGCCCCAAAAACACAGGAAACAAATTTTAAAGTTTGATACGTTGCCATGACAACAGCATTTAATGTATTAACGACCCCTTTACAGATTCTCATCGGCCGTGTTTTGAGATTATTCTGATGAGGTTTGAAGCAAATTGAGTAAAATTAAGAGGCTGATTTAAAAGCATTTTGAAAACGACACACTTCCTGCTGCCAGTTGGTGGCGCTATAACTTTGACTTATGATAGTCACATCTATGTGACCGGCATCAAAGAATGAACAAACTCCTGAAGTTTCATCAGAATCAGACAATGTGTGCAATAGTTATTAGCCATTTCCTGTTTCTCATTTCTCGCCATAATTTTGTCGCCTCGCCACGGCCAAACCGTTCGAGATATCAAAAATCCCTCCGCAATTTAGCATCCCCTATGTCTTGAGGTCATGCTGACTGAGTTTGGTGGCCGTCGGAATAAAGGCCTCTGAGGAGTATATCAAATTCCAGAGCATGCGCTTTTCACACAGCCCTGAATAGCTCACTTCCTGTTGGGCGGAGCCTATGACATGAGCACAAAAGTTGTTCAGCTCAATGAGGTCTATATGTGTACTGAGTTTCATATGAATACGTGGAAGTATGTGTGAGCTATGCATCAAGTTTTCTGACTGTTTTCCAGGGGGCGCTGTAGAGCCCCTGTGCCACGCCTGGGTCTCAGTCTCTGCGGCGTCCTGATGGCCGCAGATTCCAATGTGTGTGCCAATTTTCAAGAGTTTTTGAGCACGTTAAGGCCCCCAAAAACCCCCGAATAGTCGAAAAAAAAAAATAATAATAATAATCCTTAGGGGATCAATAGGGCCTTCGCCCTTTTAGGGCTCGGGCCCTAAATATAGCTGCAAGCAGCGATGGGCGGGCCCTCGCCACCAGCGCATCCGCAACCCTGGTGCCATCATAAAAACGGTGCCCACCGGGCACATGCATTGACAGTAACCCTGTACCAGTTATAGCAATGAAAGGGTTAAAAGCAACATGCTTTTAAATCATTCTGACAGACTGAGAATGAGCTGAAAAAGATTCCTTATCCTATGAGGTCATCTTGTGTTCATCCTTGGTATTACAGTCTTCACCTGCTAGTTTAAAAGTGTGATATTTTAAATGTTTCTGCGGTCTCTGAAAACATGATAAACATATTTCCTAAGAATGACTTGTTTTTAAAATGTAAAAAGTTGTGAAGAGTTAGGATAATGCACTTTAAATGCACTCTCTCTCTCTGTCACACACACACAGCCACTCAACTACCCCCAGTCACACTTACACACACACATACACAGACTTAATCCCATCCCCCGACACAGAGTTAGAGTGAGAGAGTTAGAGTGAGATTAGATGTTTAATAGTTTTTTAATTTTCTATTTTTTGTAGACTATTTTATATCAATGGAATTAAGCATTTATTTCTCAGAATGACTAATTCTGTGTATGTAAAAAGTTTTGAAGTATTTGGATGCTGCATTTTAAAATTACGGTTATGTTTTTTTTACTGATAGTTTAAAAAATCACCATAAATCAACCGTTCAAGATATCCCAAATCTGCTCGCAATTTAACATCTTCAGTATGTTGGCATCATGTTAACAAAGTTTGGTGTGAACTACTTATTCCTGCTTGGAGGAGTATGAATTTGTTCATAGCCTGATTTTTCCAATAATCCACATTCAAATCAAAATAGCAGACTTCCTGTTGGTCGCAGCTAATGGTTGTAAATTAGAAAGTTGTCCGGCTTGATGAGACCAAAATACATACCAAGTTTGGTGTCTGTAGCTAAAACTAACCCCCCAACTTTTGACAAAAGGTGGCACTATAGAGCGCCTCCTCCACGCCCATTTATGATCTTTTGCCAGTGTCTAACTATAATTAATACTGATGTGTGTGTTGAGTTTCATGAAAATCTAAGCTTATTAAGTGGCCCAAAAACACAGGAAACAAATGTTAAAGTTTGACACGTTGTCATGGCAACAGCATTTAATGTATCAATGATCCCTTTACAGATTCTCATCGGCCGTGTTTTGACATTATTCTGATGAAGGTTGAAGCAAATTGAGTAAAATTAAGAGGCTGATTTAAAAGCATTTTGAAAATGACACACTTCCTGCTGCCAGTTGGTGGCGCTATAACATTGACTCTCAATAGTCACATCTATGTGATAGGTATCATACAACAAACCATCTCCTGAAGTTTCATCAGAATCAGACAATGTATGCAATAGTTATTAGCCATTTCCTGTTTCTCATTTCTCGCCATAATTTCGTCGCCTCGCCACGGCCAAACCGTTCGAGATATCAAAAATCCCTCCGCAATTTAGCATCCCCAATGTCTTAAGGTCATGCTGACCGAGCTTGGTGGCCGTCGGAATAAAGGCCTCAGAGGAGTATATCAAATTCCAGAGCATGCGCTTTTTAAACAGCCCTGAATAGCTCACTTCCTGTTGGGATTAGCTAATGACATAGAGTGTGTGAGTTGTTCAGCTCAGTGAGATCTACATGTGTACCGAGTTTCATATGTATACGTGCAAGTATGTGCGGGATATACATCAAGTTTTGGGAAGGTGTTCCAGGGGGCGCTGTAGAGCCCCTGTGCCACGCCCGGGTCCCAGTCTCTGCGGCGTCCTAATGACCGCAGATTCCAATGTGTGTGCCGATTTTCAAGAGTTTTTGAGCATGTTAAGGCCCCCAAAATGCCCCGTTTAGTCAAAAAAAAATAAATAAATAAATAATAAATATAGCTGCAAGCAGCGATGGCGGGCCCTCGCCCCCAGTGCATCCGCAACCCTGGTGCCATCAGAAAAACTGTGCCCAGTGGGCACATGCATTGACAGTAACCCTGTGGCAGTTTGGATTGAAGGGTTACAGCAATGAAAGGGTTAAAAGCAAAACGCTTTTAAATCATTCTGATAGACTGAGAATGAGCTGAAAAAGATTCCTTATCCTATGAGGTCATCTTGTGTTCGTACTCGGTATTACAGTCTTCATCTGCCAGTTTACATGTGTGATATTTTAAATCTTTTTTTTGCAGTCTCTGAAAACATGATAAACATATTTCCTAACAATGACTTGTTTTCCATATGTAAAAAGTTGTGAAGATTTAGCATAATGCACTGTAAATGCACTCTGTCTCTCTCTCTCTCTCTCTCTCTCCCTCCCCCACTCTCACGCACACACATACACACAAGCACTCAACAAACACCCCTCCCCCACACACAGAGTTAGAGTGAGAGAGTTAGAGTGAGAGCAGATGTTTAATAGTTTTTTAATTTTCTATTTTTAGTAGAGTATTTTATATCGATGGAAGTAAGCATTTATTTCTCAGAATGACTAGTTCTATGTATATAAAAAGTTTTGAAGTGTTTGGATGCTGCATTTTAAAATTACGGTTATGTTTTTTACTGCTATTTTAATAAATCATCATAAATCAACCGTTCAAGATATCCCAAATCCGCTCACAATGTAACATCTTCAGTATGTTGGCATCATGTTGACAAGTTTGGTGCAAATTCATTGTTTTTTGTAGGAGCAGTATTCATTCATTCACAGCAATATTTTTCCAAAAATCCACATTCAACTCAAAACAGCAGACTTCCTGTTGGTCACAGCTAATGGATGTAAATTAGAAAGTTCTCCGGCTTGATGAGATCAATATACATACCGAGTTTGGTGTGTGTAGCTCAAAGTAACCCCCCCACTTTTGACAAGATGTGGCGCTATAGAGCGCCTCCTCCACACCCATTGATGAGCTTTTGCCAGTGTCTAACTATCATTAATACTGATGTGTGTGTTGAGTTTCATGAAAATCTAAGCTTATTAAGTGCCCCAATAACACAGGAAACAGATGTTAAAGTTTGACACGTTGCCATGACAACAGCATTTAATGTATCAACGACTCCTTTACAGATTCTCATCGGCCATGTTTTGACATTATTCTGATGAAGCTTGAAGCAAATCGGGTAAAAATAACCATGTGATATCAAAGCATTTTTAAAAGAGACACACTTCCTGTTGCCAGTTGGTGGCGCTATAACTTTGACTCCTAATAGTCACATCTATTTGATTGGCATCACACATCAAACAAACTCCTGAAGTTTCATCAGAATCAGATAATGTGTGCAATAGTTATTAGCCATTTCCTGTTTCTCATTTCTCGCCATAATTTCAACGCCTCACCACGGCCAAACCGTTCGAGATATCAAAAATCCCCTCACAAGTTTTCATCCCCAATGTCTTGAGATCAGGTTGACCGAGTTTGGTGGCAATTGGGTAAAAAACCAAATATGTGTACCGAGTTTCATATGTGTACGTGCAAGTATGTGTGCTATATGACCCTCCAAATTCCAGGGGGCGCTGTAGAGTCCCCTTGCCACGCCCATGTACCAGTCTCTGCCCGGCCCTAATGGCCGTAGATTCCAAGGTGTGTGCCAATTTTCAAGAGTTTTTGAGCCTGTTAAGGGCCCCAAAACCCCCCAAAACCTTGACGAAAAATAAGAAGAAGAAGAAGAATCCTTCGAAAAACAATAGGGCTCTCGCCCTTTCAGGGCTCGGACCCTAATAATAATAATAATAATAATCCTTAGAAGAACAATAGGGCCTTCGCCCTTTTAGGGCTCGGGCCCTAATAATAAATATAGCTGCAAGCAGCGATGACGGGCCCTCGCCGCCAGCGCAATCGCCATGCCGGTAGCGTCAGGAAAATAGTGCCCAGCGGGCACATGCATTGACAGTAATCCTGTGGCAATTTGGATAAAAGGGTTACAGCAATGAAAGGGTTAAAAGCAAACTGCAGCAACACTTTCGATGAAGCCTGTATTTGTAATACTCTAAGGAGTGTTAGTTCACATGTAGTTGTAAAATTGCTTATTGTCAATAGACTAGGGGGACCATCAAAATAATACATAACATATAATGTAAAAAATACATGTAATATGATATAGTCCGTTATAAATTAAGTAGATTTGATATGTTGTCCATTGTGTGTTATAAAAAATCATAATCTTAAAAGTTATAACCTCAAATAGTCAAGTATTTTAATGTATTATAATTGTTATGATTATTCATGAGATGATATAACATATTATAAGGTTTTTATAATGCATTATGCATTAATTTTAATCCCTTATAAATACCTTTATAATGTATTATAAATAGGGGCTTCATAGAAAGTTTTACCCAAAATGCTTTTACATCATTCTGATAGACTGAGAATGAGCTGAAAATGATTCCTTATCCTATGAGGTCATCTTGTGTTCATCCTTGGTATTATAGTCTTCATCTGCTAGTTTACATGTGTGATATTTGAAATGTTTTTTGCGGTCTCTGAAAATATGATAAACATATTTCCTAAGAATGACTTGTTTTTCATATGTAAGAAGTTTTGAAGAGTTAGGATAATACACTTTAAATACACTCTGTCTCTCTCTGTCTCTCTGTCTCTGACAGCCACGCTCCCCCACTGTCAACACTCACACTTACACACACACTTAACGCACACACACAGAGTTAGAGTGAGACAGTTAGAGTGAGATCAGATGTTTAATAGTTTTTTAATTTTCTATTTTTAGTAGACTATTTTATATCAATGGAAGTAAGCATTTATTTCTCAGAATGACTAGTTCTATGTATATAAAATTTTTTAAAGGGTTTGGATTCTGCATTTTAAAATTACGGTTGTGTTTTTTACTGCTACTTTAAAAAAATCACCATAAATCAACCGTTTGGGATATCCCAAATCCGCTTGCAATTTAACATCTTCAGTATGTTGGCATCATGTTGACAAAGTTTGGTGTGAACTACTTATTCCTGCTTGGAGGAGTATGAATTTGTTTATAGCCTGATTTTTCCAAAAATCCACATTCAAATCGAAATAGCAGACTTCCTGTTGGTCGCAGCTAATGAGTGTAAATTAGAAAGTTGTCCGGCTTGATGAGACCAATATACATACCGAGTTTGGTGTCTGTAGCTAAAACTAACCCCCCCACTTTTGACAAAAGGTGGCGCCATAGAGCGCCTCCTCCACGCCCATTTATGAGCCTTTGCCAGTGTCTAACTATCATTAATACTGACGTGTGTGTTGAGTTTCATGAAAATCTAAGCTCATTAGGTGCCCCAAAATCACAGGAAACAAATGTTAAAGTTTAACACGTTGCCATGACAACAGAATTTAATGTATCAACGACCCCTTTACAGATTGTCATCGGCCGTGTTTTGATATTATTCTGATGAAGTTTGAAGCAAATTGAGTAAAATTAAGAGGCTGATTTAAAAGCATTTTGAAAACGACACACTTCCTGCTGCCAGTTGGTGGCGCTATAACTTTTACTCTCAATAGTCACATCTATGTGATCGGCATCATACAACGAACAAACTCCTGACGTTTCATCAGAATCAGACAATGTGTGCAATAGTTATTAGCCATTTCCTGTTTCTCATTTCTCCCCATAATTTTGTCGCCTCACCACGGCTGAACCGTTCGAGATATCAAAAATCCCTTCGCAATTTAGCATCCTCAATGTCTTGAGGTCATGCTGACCGAGTTTGGTGGCCGTCGGAATAAAGGCCTCAGAGGAGTATATCAAATTCCAGAGCATGCGCTTTTTAAACAGCCCTGAATAGCTCACTTCCTGTTGGGATTAGCTCATCACATAGAGTGCGTGATTTGTTCGGCTCAGTGAGATCTACATGTCTACCGAGTTTCATATGTATACGTGCAAGTATGTGCGGGATATACATGAAGTTTTGGGAAGGTGTTCCAGGGGGCGCTGTAGAGCCCCTGTGCCACGCCCGGGTCCCAGTCTCTGCGGCGTCCTAATGACCGCAGATTCCAATGTGTGTGCCGATTTTCAAGAGTTTTTGAGCATGTTAAGGCCCCCAAAATGCCCCGTTTAGTCGAAAAAAAAAAAAAAATTAAAAAAAATTAAAAAATAATAATAATCCTTAGGGGATCAATAGGGCCTTCGCCCTTTCAGGGCTTCGGGCCCTAATAATCCTTAGGGGATCAATAGGGCCTTCGCCCTTTCAGGGCTTCGGGCCCTAATAATAATAATAATCCTTAGGGGATCAATAGGGCCTTCGCCCTTTTAGGGCTCGGGCCCTAATAATCCTTAGAAGAACAATAGGGCCTTTGCCCTTTTAGGGCTCGGGCCCTAATAATAATAATAATCCTTAGAAGAACAATAGGGCCTTCGCCCTTTTAGGTCTCGGGCCCTAATAATAATAATAATAAATATAGCTGCAAGCAGCGATGACGGGCCCTCGCCGCCAGTGCATCCGCAGCCCTGGTGCCATCAGAAAAACGGTGCCCAGCGGGCACATGCATTAACAGTATCCCTGTACCAGTTTGGATTGAAGTGTCACAGCAATGAAAGGGTTAAAATCAAAATGCTTTTAAGTCATTCTGACACAATGAGATTGAGATGGGATTAGAGTTGAAAAGATTCCTTATCCTATGAGGTCATCTTGTGTTCATTGTTGGTATTACAGTCTTCATCAGCTAGTTTACAAGTGTGATATTTCAAATGTTTTTGCAGCCTCTGAAAACATGATAAACACATTTCCTTAGAATGACTTGTTTTTCATAGGTAAAAAGTTGTGAAGAGTTAGGATAATGCATTTTAAATGCTCTCTCTCTCTCTCTCTCTCTCTGTCACACACACACAGCCACTCAACTACCTCAGTCAGACTTACACACACACATACACAGATTTAAGCCCATCCCCCGACACAGAGTTAGAGTGAGAGAGTTAGAGTGAGAGCAGATATTTAATAGTTTTTTTAATTTTCTGTTTTTTGTTGATTATTTTATATAGATGGAACAAGGCATTTATTTCTCAGAATGACTAGTTCTATGTATGAAATTTTTTTTTAAAGTGTTTGGATGCTGCATTTTAATATTACGGTTATGTTTTTTCTGCTAATTTCAAAAAATCACTATAAATCAACCGTTCAAGATATCCCAAATCCGCTCGCAATTTAACATCTTCAGTATGTTGGCATCATGTTCACAAAGTTTGGTGTGAACTACTTATTACTGCTTGGAGGAGTATGAATTTGTTTATAGCCTGATTTTTCCAAAAATCCACATTCAAATCAAAATAGCAGACTTCCTGTTGGTCGCAGCTAATGGGTGTAAATTAGAAAGTTGTCCGGTTTGATGAGACCGATGTACATACCAAGTTTGGTGTCTGTAGCTAAAACTAAGCCCCCCACTTTTGACAAAAGGTGGCGCTATAGAGCGCCTCCTCCACGCCCGTTTATGAGCCTTTGCCAGTGTCTAACTATCATTAATACTGATGTGTGTGTTGAGTTTCAGGAAAATTTAAGCTTATTAAGTGGCCCAAAAGCACAGGAAACAAATGTTAAAGTTTGACACGTTGCCACAGCAACAGCATTTAATGTATCAAAGACCCCTTTACAGATTCTCATCGGCCGTGTTTTGACATTGTTCTGATGAAGTTTGAAGCAAATTCCAAGATGGCAGCATGTCCGCGTCCGCGTCTGTGTGTAGCACGTTTTAGCTTGTCTTAAATTTGATGTCATCTTATGTTAAAGATATTTTTATTTTGTCTTATGTTTATCTACTTTTTACCTATGGAGTTCGCCGTCTTATTTCAAGACAAGCCGAGGATTGTTTGCTGATCGTGTGTGTTTTTTTTTTTATATCTCCACCAACGGAAGAGAAGAGCTGATCATTGAGTCAAAGGATTAAAGGCTGTTTGTTGTTTTGGTTCTGATCTTTTTCTGTTTGTTTGTTTTTGCTTTGTTTTTCCTTTCGGCACGGGACGTGGTGGATCCCTCTTTTGCATCGTGGTGTCGGGCAGCGCACTGTGAAAAGAGTTGTAGTGCCACAAGTCTACACGTCAGCAAAGAAACTTTGTTTTATTTTTTGGTTGTCGGCTCAGTTGGATTTTGAAAGGACAATGCGGTACGTTTCTTCTAATTGCGCGGCTTTGGTGGCATTTCTTGTTGTGATACTCTACCAGGGACACATCGGCTACAGGTATGACTCAGACTTTTCTTTCCATCACGATATTTTTTTAACTTCAAAATGGACAAATTGGACGGGGGTTGGTATATATACAAACTTTAACGTTCTCTCGGACTGCCGTTTGAAGTCATTGCTTTCAAATTTTGTGTATGAGGACTTTATAGTTTCTGTTCAAACAAATAAGGAAACTAGCGTTTTCAACTATTCCACTTGTTTGAATTTATCTGTCGGAAATGTAAGTGAAACAGTAAGGCGTCGGAGTTGTATAGTTCTTATGTTACTGATATCAGGAAATGTCTTACCAAATCCTGGTCCTTTTAATGACACTTCTTTAACATTTAAAGTTCCTGCTGATTTTAAATCTAGGTCAGGACTAGGTTTTATTCATATGAATGTGAGAAGCCTGCTTCCTAAGTTGGACTTGGTGAGAATTTGGGCAAAAAATACCAATGCGGATGTTATAGTAATATCTGAAACATGGCTTAAAAAAACAGTTTCAGATAATGCCATAGATATTGATGGTTATTCTGTTTATAGGACTGATAGACTAAAAAGGGGAGGGGGGGTAGCAATTTATGTCAAGGACAGTTTTGAAGTTACTGTGTTGCTCTCTGAGTCAGTAGTTAAAAAGTATGAATTATTAGCTTTAAACCTTATCGTCTCTAAGACTTTACATTTTACTGTGGTTGGTTGCTACAGACCTCCATCAGCTAGTTCTGATGCCATTTCCTCTCTGATGCACTCGGTGACTTCTTTGAAATACAAGGAGCTTGTTCTTCTCGGTGATTTTAATGTGAACTGGCTAAAGTCAGTATCTGATGGTTTTAAAGCAATTTGTGACTCTTTAAATCTCTTTCAGCTAGTTGAGACACCTACTAGACCTAACTTGAAGGATTACAAAAAGTCCACTTTAATTGATCTTATTTTTAGCAATTTGCCTCATAAGTACTCTTTGGCCTCTGTATATGCCAATGATGTTAGTGATCACTGCGTCATTGCCATAGTTAGAGATACCAAATTGCCTAAGTATAAACCATGTATTATCACTAGACGATGTATGCGACACTTTAATGAACAAGCCTTTCTTTTTGATGTAGCACGTTATGATTGGGACAGGATCTTTCTTATTCCCGATGTTGAGTCTGCCTGGAAATACTTTTATGATGGCTTTTTATCGATCGTCAACAGACATGCACCTTTTAAAAAATTCCGTGTTAAAGGTAGGGACAATCCCTGGTTCTCTGAAGCCCTATCCGTTCTAATTCGTGAGCGGGATGCTGCTTGGGCAAAAGCTAGACAATCTGACATTAACTCTGATTGGATCCGTTTTAGGCAGCTTCGGAATAAATGCACTGTTGCTATTAGAAAAGCAAAGGCTGATTATTTTATTGAAAATACTACTATTAATTCAAATAATCCTAAGAAATTTTGGCAGAATATAAAACTGATATCAGGTAGTAAAAATAAGTCTAGCTTTCCTTCAAGTATAAAAATGGACTCCACTAGCATATCAGATAAAGAACATATGCTCAATTGCTTTAATAAGCATTTTGTTGCTTCTGGGTTTCTATTTGAATCACAAAATTTTATAGGTTCCGATTCTGATTTTATTAATGCAGAAAATCATCTAGAAAAGGAAGAGCTTAGATTCAAACAAATTAAGAGCACTGATGTTTATAAAGCACTCTGTTCGCTTGACATAAACAAATCTTCAGGTCCTGATTGTGTGGAGCCTGTGTATCTGAAACTGGCAGCTGATTTTATTACATCCGCTTTAACTTATATTTTTAATCTTTCTTTAAATACTGGTGTTATTCCAGAAATTTGGAAATCAGCTTTTGTTGTTCCTTTACTAAAAGGGGGGGATCCCACTATAATGAATGATTACAGACCAATCTCAAAGCTCTGCGTTTTATCAAAGATATTAGAAAGTCTTATTAGTGAACAGTTTACATGCTATTTGAATGCAAACAAAGTGTTGTCTATTAATCAATCTGGGTTTCGTAAAAAACACAGTACTACAACGGCAATTTTGAAAGTTTTAAATGATATTGTAAGTTCAATGGACAATGGTGAATTTTGTGCTTCGCTTTTTATTGATTTATCAAAGGCTTTCGATACAGTGGATCATGGAATATTGCTGCACAGACTGAAGGTTGTTGGTTTATCGAGTCATGTTATTTCTTGGTTTAAAAACTATCTGAGTGGAAGAACCCAGTGTGTTCAAGCCGAAGGTAAAAAATCTGACTCATTAGAGATTTTAAAAGGTGTTCCCCAAGGATCGGTGCTGGGGCCGCTTTTATTCACCATTTATATAAATAGCCTTGATTATGATATTCAGGATGTCAACTTTCATTTTTATGCAGATGATTCTGTCATGTATAGTAGCGCTTCCTCTGGACAGCAATCCTTGTTTAAGCTTCAGTCAGCTTTTAATATTATTCAGTCAAGGCTTCACAGTTTAAAACTTGTTCTGAATACTGATAAAACCAAGTATATGTTTCTAACTCAAAAAAAAAAACCTGAAAATAATTTAGTATCTCTTCAGACTCTGCAAGGTACAGTGATTGAATTAGTAAAAGAATACAAATATCTTGGCATCATAGTTGATGATGCCCTATCTTTTAGCTCTCATATCACTCAACTGAAGAATAAATTGAAAATTAAGCTTGGGTTTTATTTCAGGAACAAGTTTTGCTTCTCATTCAATGTAAAAAAGAAATTAGTTTCTGCTACTTTTCTCTCTGTCCTTGATTATGGTGATGTTGTATATCAGTTTGCACCTTCTTATCTTCTTTCTTCCTTAGATGCCATTTATCACGGTGCTCTAAGGTTCATATCAGATTGTAAATCTTCAACTCATCATTGCACTTTGTATCATAGAGTAGGTTGGCCTTCTCTGTCTACCAGAAGAAAAATGCATTGGTACTTAATTATTTATAAAGCCTTCTTGGGGTTGTTGCCTTCTTATCTTTGCTGTTTTATCAAGAAATATTATCTTCGTTCACAAAATTGTTATACTCTTTCTGTTCCTTTTACTCGAACTGAGCTAGGTAAGAAGTCTTTTATGTATGCAGCGCCGTTTGATTGGAACTTCCTCCAATCTAAATTAAAATTAGAAAATCTGCTGACTCTAGATCATTTTAAATCAGTTATCCGGCAAATGGAAGTTGACCTAACAATATGCAACTGTTTTTAGGTGTCTTTAGTCTGTCTGTGTGATGTTTATTTGTGATGTAATTGATTGTACTGCAGCACATCTTGGCCAGGACACTCCTGTGAAAGAGATTTTTAATCTCAGAGAGTTTTTTCTGGTTAAATAAAGGTTAAATAAAAATAAAAAATAAAATAAAAAAAAATTGAGTAAAATTAAGAGGCTGATTTAAAAGCATTTTGAAAACGACACACTTCCTGCTGCCAGTTGGTGGCACTATAACTTTGACTTATGATAGTCACATCTATGTGATCAGCATCATACAACTAACAAACTCCTGAAGTTTCATCAGAATCAGACAATGTGTGCAATAGTTATTAGCCATTTCCTGTTTCTCATTTCTCGCCATAATTTCGTCGCCTCGCCACGGCCGAACCGTTCGAGATATCAAAAATCCCTCCACAATTTAGCATCCCCAATGTCTTGAGGTCATGCTGTCCGAGTTTGGTGGCCGTCGGAATAAAGGCCTCAGAGGAGTATATCAAATTCCAGAGCATGCGCTTTTTAAACAGCCCTGAATAGCTCACTTCCTGTTGGGATTAGCTCATCACATAGAGTGCGTGATTTGTTCGGCTCAGTGAGGTCTACATGTCTACCGAGTTTCATATGTATACGTACAAGTATGTGCGGGATATACATCAAGTTTTGGGAAGGTGTTCCAGGGGGCGCTGTAGAGCCCCTGTGCCACGCCTGGGTCCCAGTCTCTGCGGCATCCTGATGGCCGCAGATTCCAATGTGTGTGCCGATTCTCAAGAGTTTTTGAGCACATTAAGGCCCCCAAAAACCCCCGAATAGTCGAAAAAAATAAATAAATAAATAAATATAGCTGCAAGCAGCGATGGCGGGCCCTCGCCCCCAGTGCATCCGCAACCCTGGTGCCATCAGAAAAACTGTGCCCAGTGGGCACATGCATTGACAGTAACCCTGTGGCAGTTTGGATTGAAGGGTTACAGCAATGAAAGGGTTAAAAGCAAAATGCTTTTAAATCATTCTGATAGACTGAGAATGAGCTGAAAAAGATTCATTATCCTATGAGGTCATCTTGTGTTCATCCTTGGTATTACAGTCTCCATCTGCCAATTTACATGTGTGATATTTTAAATGTTTTTGCTGTCTCTGAAAACATGATAAACATATTTCCTAAGAATGACCTATGTTTTCCTGTGTAAAAAGTTGTGAAGACTTAGAATAATGCACTTTAAATGCACTCTGTCTCTCTGTCTCACTCACACACACAGACAGCCACCCTCCCCCACTCTCAACACTCACACTTACACACACACTTAACACACTGAGAGAGAGAGTTAGAGTGAGAGAGTTAGAGTGAGATCAGATGTTTAATAGTTTTTTAATTTTCTATTTTTAGTAGACTATTTTATATTGATGGAAGTAAGCATTTATTTCTCAGAATGACTAGTTCTATGTATATAAAAAGTTTTGAAGTGTTTGGATGCTGCATTTTAATATTACGGTTATGTCTTTTACTGCTACTTTACTAAATCACCATAAATCAACCGTTCAAGATATCCCAAATCCACTCGCAGTTTAACATCTTCAGTATGTTGGCATCATTTTGACAAAGTTTGGTGTGAACTACTTATTCCTGCTTGGAGGAGTATGAATTTATTTACAGCCTGATTTTTCCAAAAATCCACATTCAAATCAAAATAGCAGACTTCCTGTTGGTCGCAGCTAATGGGTGTAAATTAGAAAGTTGTCCGGATTGATGAGACCAATATACATACCAATTTTGGTGTCTGTAGCTAAAACTAACCCCCCAACTTTTGACAAAAGGTGGCGCTATAGAGCGCCTCCTCCACGCCCATTTATGAGCCTTTGCCAGTGTCTAACTATCATTAATACTGATGTGTGTGTTGAGTTTCATGAAAATCTAAGCTTATTAAGTGCCCCAAAAGCACAGAAAACAAATGTTAAAGTTTGACAAGTTGCCATGGCAACAGCATTTAATGTATCAACACCCCTTTACAGATTCTCATCGGCCGTGTTTTGTCATTATTCTGATGAAGTTTGAAGCAAATCGGGTAAAATTAAGAGGCTGATTTAAAAGCATTTCAAAAACAACACACTTCCTGCTGCCAGTTGGTGGCGCTATAACTTTTACTCTCAATAGTCACATCTATGTGATCGGCATCATACAACGAACAAACTCCTGAAGTTTCATTAGAATCAGACAATGTGTGCAATAGTTATTAGCCATTTCCTGTTTCTCATTTCTCGCCATAATTTCGTCGCCTCGCCACGGCCAAACCGTTCGAGATATCAAAAATCCCCTGGCAATTTTGCATCCCCAATGTCTTGAGATGATGTTGACCGAGTTTGGTGGCAATCTGAAAAAAACCCTAGTAGGAGTATCGCAAATTCCAGAGCATGCGTTTTTCACAAAACCTTGAATAGCTGACTTCCTGTGAGGCGAAGCAGGGACTGTGAGCACGAAAATTGTTTGGCCCGATGAGGTCTATATGCGTATGAATTTTGGTAACTGTAGGTCAAACGGTGTGCGCTACAGAGCCCCTTAAAAGTCACGTTTTTTAACATTAAGCCACGCCCCCCCCCATATCAAACTCTGTCCAGCCCTGATGGCCGCAGATTCCAACATGTGTGCAAAGTTTCAAGAGTTTTCGTGTATGTTAAGGGCCTCAAAACCCCCCAAAACATTGAAAAGAAATATATATATATATATAGCTGCAAGCAGCGATGACGGGCCCTCGCCGCCAGTGCATCCGCAACCCTGGTGCCATCAGAAAAACGGTGCCCAGCGGGCACATGCATTAACAGTATCCCTGTACCAGTTTGGATTGAAGGGTTACAGCAATGAAAGGGTTAAAAGCAAAGTGCTTGTCAGTCATTCTGATACACTGAGAATGAGCTGAAAAAGATTCCTTATCCTATGAGGTCATCTTGTGTTCATCCTTGGTATTACAGTCTTCATCTGCCAGTTTACTAATGTGATATTTCAAAGGCTTTTGCGGTCTCTGGAATCATGCTAAACATGTTTCCTAAGAATGACTTGTTTTTCAAATGTAAATAGTTGTGAAGACTTAGGATAATGCACTTTAAATGCACTCTGTCTCTCTCTGTCTCTCTCTCTCTCACACACACACACAGCCACTCAACTACCCCCAGTCACACTTACACACACACATACAGACAGTTAATCCCTTCCCCCACACAGAGTTAGAGTGAGAGAGTTAGAGTGAGATCAGATGTTTAATAGTTTTTTTAATTTTCTATTTCTAGTGGACTATTTTATAGCGATGGAAGTAAGCATTTATTTCTCAGAATGACTAGTTCTATGTATGTAAAAAGTTTTGAAGTGTTTGGATGCTGCGTTTTAAAATTACAGTTATGTTTTTTTTACTGATAGTTTAAAAAAATCACCATAAATCAACCGTTGAAGATATCCCAAATCCACTCGCAATTTAACATCTTCCACATTCAAATCAAAATAGCTAACTTCCCGTTGGTCGCAGCTAATAGGTGTAAATTAGAAAGTTGTCCGGCTTGATGAGACCAATATACATACCAAGTTTGCTGCCTGTAGCTAAAACTAACCCCCCAACTTTTGACAAAAGGTGGTGCTATAGAGCGCCTCCTCCACGCCCATTTATGAGCCTTTGCCAGTGTCTAACTATCATTAATACTGATGTGTGTGTTGAGTTTCATGAAAATCTAAGCTTATTAAGTGCCCCAAAAACACGGGAAACAAATGTTAAAGTTTTACACGTTGTCATGGCAACAGCATTTAATGTATCATCAATCCCTTTACAGATTGTCATCGGCTGTGTTTTGACATTATTGTGATGAAGTTTGATGCAAATCGAGTAAAATTAAGAGGCTCATTTAAAAGCATTTTGAAAATGACACACTTCCTGCTGCCAGTTGGTGGCGCTATAACTTTGACTCTCAATAGCCACATCTATGTGATCAGCATCATACAATGAACAAACTCCTGAAGTTTCATCAGAATCAGACAATGTGTGCAATAGTTATTAGCCATTTCCTGTTTCTCATTTCTCGCCATAATTTCGTCGCCTCGCCAGGGCCAAACCGTTCGAGATATCAAAAATCCCTCTGCAATTTAGCATCCCCAATGTCTTAAGGTCATGCTGACCGAGTTTGGTGGCCATCGGAAGAAAGGCCTCCGAGGAGTATATCAAATTCCAGAGCATGCGATTTTTAAACAGCCTTGTATAGTTCACTTCCTGTTGGGATTAGCTCATGACACAGAGTGCGTGAGTTGTTCGGCTCAGTGAGATCTATATGTGTACCAAGTTTCATATGTATATGTGCAAGTATGTGCGGGATATACATCAAGATTTAAAAAGTGTTCCAGGGGGCGCTGTAGAGCCCCTGTGCCACACCCGCGTCCCAGCCTCTGTGGCGTCCTAATGGCCGCAGATTCCAATGTGTGTGCCGATTTTCAAGAGTTTTTGAGCACGTTAAGGCCCCCAAAACACCCCGGAAGGTTGAAAGAAAAAAAAAAAATAAAAAAAAAATAATAATAATAATCCTTAGAAGAACAATAGGGCCTTCGCCCTTTTAGGGCTCGGGCCCTAATAATAATAATAATAATAATAATAATAATAATAATAATCCTTAGAAAAACAATAAGGCCTTCGCCCTTTTAGGGCTCGGGCCCTAATAATCCTTAGGGGATCAATAGGGCCTTCGCCCTTTTAGGGCTTCGGGCCCTAATAATAAACGAAGCAATTCCAATAGGGTCCTCGCACTGCAGTGCTCGGGCCCTAATAATAATGCTTAGGGGATCAATAGGGCCTTCGCCTTTTTAGGGCTCGGGCCCTAATAATCCTTAGAAGAACAATAGGGCTCTCGCCCTTTTAGGGCTCGGGCCCTAATAATCCTTAGAAAAACAATAGATATTTATACAGATATACAGATATTCACCAGTCGTGTAGGTGAACATTTTATAACTTGGATACACTAGGATACACTAGAACTGTACTTTGTGTGTAGTCCACAAAGTTGTGGGGACAACATTTCAGTCCCCATTTGTTTATTTGTAAACGTAAAAACAATATTTTCTGTAAGGGCTGGTTTAGGAGTAGGTATTAGGGTTAGTGGGTTAGAATATAAGGTTTGTACATTATAAAAAAAATCATTATGTCTGTAGAATCGTGTGTGTGTTTGCCCCTGCGATGGCCTCGGGTAGGATACACCATGCGGGTCTGTGTTGCATAATGTGTTTCACCCACACTCTGGCCTGCTGAGGTGTGCAGTCAGAACAATCTCTCTGCTTACCTCTCTTGTACTCCCACTCTCTCATCTCATGAAGGATCTGGTCGTGACTGCTGTTGTGTTTGTTAGTATGAGTGTGTGGTCTTAACTCTGCCTTGACAATGTGTTTTACACAAATTGCAGCGCTCCAAGAAGATGTGCATTTCACTACCAATCTGTGTGAACATTTTTCATATTTAAAATATGCTTTCTGCCACTTTTATTTTCAAGTTATGCCTTATTCTGTTGGTTAACATTGCTCTTTTACCAGACAAAACAGCAGGATTAATATTCATCTACATTTGACTTTTCTTTCTTTTAAGCAGACAAAACAGCTCCGGGTGAAATGTTGATGCCAGGATATTACTGCTGCTTAGGGATGGATATCACTGTTTATTTATCCAAGACAGCTCATTTACAGCTAAATCACAGACATGTGATTATATAAACTATTATAAAGGCTCTGCTGAATGCAGTATGAAGATAATGTGAAAGCATGAATGCAGGAGTTGCACTGCTCAGATGAACTTCATTGGTTGGCTGTTTCTATGCCAATAAGCATGTTTCCATGGTAATCATAACTTCTGGTTTGACTGCTTTTTAAGAGATCAAACAGGGTGAGTGAGAGAAAGCAAGAATTTGAGAATATTGATGTGGAAAAACAATTTTTTTTTTTGTAGTCAGTGAGTGAGTCAGTCAGTCTAAATAATTAAATAAATAAATAAATCCATTACACATGTGCAGTTATTATGGCCTGAGCGAGGTGCGAGGACCCTATTGGAATTGCTCAGTTTCTTCTTCTTCTTCTCCTCCCAATTGAAAAGTGGTGAAAATGTACATTTGATATGGGTTTCAGAAGTGGGTGTGGCAAAATGGCTTGATACCACCACCTATAAAATTTGCCCTCCAAGGTGCCCCTCAAGCTGTGTTTTACATGTACAAAATGTGGTAGACACGTGTAACACACCAATACCTACAAAAAGTCCCTACGAAGTCCGAAACCCAACAGGAAGTCTGTTATTTTAAATTTTCTCTCCCAGTTTTGTGCCATTTTCAGCGTATTTAAAACAAACTCCTGTTAGAGATTTAAACAGATCTAGACGAAATTTAGTCAGTGTGTAATCTAAAGCCTTTTGTAATGTTAAATTGCGAAGATTTTGAGTTTTTGTTGAAGGGTGCGTCTGTGGCACCCTGTGTCTGCATCAAAATTCACATGTTTGATAAGAGTCCTGAACACATGCCCATGTCCATATACAGTTATAGTCATAATGCCATCTGCTGGAAACAGGAAGTGACGTCTTTTTACACTGTAATGACCTCCTAGAGATCTAATGACAACAACATTATATTTGGTCAGTCTAATCTAAAGGCCTTTGCAATGTTAAATTGCAAAGATCTGGAGGCGCCCTAACAAACTTAACCATGCAATGTCCGATCTGCACCAAACTTCACGTTTAGTAAGAGTCCTGGCCTGGAGACATCTAAAGGCCAATATTCAGCGCCACCTGTTGGTGACAGGATATGTCATGCTTTATACTAACTTAAACATACCATGTTCAATCTGCACCAAACTTTATATGTTTAATCAAAATCCTGGCTTAAAGACATCTACATGCCAATATTCAGTTATAGTCATAGCGCCACCAGCAGGCAGCAGGAACTTTGGCACATATACTTGACTGATATATTCTTCCTATATTTACTGCTTTAAATGCATATTGCTCACCGTTCGCTGTTTTCCTAAAACCAACAAGTGGTGGTGAGCCCGGGTGCGAGGGCTCTTTCAAAAGCTGCTTGCAGCTTTAATTCATTTATTGTGTCTGAAAATTGTCCATACTAGTTTTAATCTGCAAAAATCATTATACTGTGAAAAAGAGTCTTTCCACTAAAGGACAAGTTTATGTCAAACGAGTCTGAAGAAGGCAGATTTACTTTAGAAAGTGCTGTCTCTAGGGTCTCTTAAGTTTGCCTAATTGCTTCCTGCTGCAGTCTCTTCATCAGATAATAACTGGACAATTCCACAAGACATTTGACTGTTCTACTGTCCTGGTCACCCACTGACATTTGCTTGTGTGTTGATAAGTAAATTTATGGATTAAAGTTAAAAAATCTTAAAGCAAGTTTGTATGCAGATGACAGTGAATGGCTGAGGTGTTTTATGCCCCATTTTCATTTATTTATTTTTTTTATTTATTTATTGTTCTCTTATTATTTGGGTTTGGAAATATTAACAAAAAAGATATTTTGGAATAAGGCTGTAACATAAATTATTTAAAAAATATATTTAAATTATTTAAAATTTTTAAACATATAATAATAATAATAATAATAATAATAATAATAATAATAATAGTATTCTTCTTCCTCCTCCTCTTCTTCTTCTTCTTCTTCTTCTTCTTCTTCTTTTTCTTCTTCTTCTTCCTCTTCCTCCTCTTCTTATTACTACCACTACCACCTCTACTGCATATTACATTCAGATTCATCATCACTCCTTTCTGAACAAACTTTGTTGCCATTTATAACTTAAGTCAATTTTCTGACCCTGTTGGCTGTGAATATGGATTTTTAAAGTAGGGTGGAAATATTTTCTTAAGTTGTTTTGCTACTAGGCAGTGATTAAGTGATCTTGATTCAGCTGTCATCTGTTGCACAATGAGTTCTGGATGAAAAGCAATCCTTGAAAGGTTTAAAATTGCAGTGGTTGACCTGAATACCAGAAAGGGGAAACAACAGGATACATTTCTGACTGTTGTTGCCGCTGCCCTTCAGTAAGTAGGCCTACTAGTTACAAGCATTTTACAAGATTTTCAAAGTGTGCAATTTATAAATTATTATTGGGGAGAATGAAGTTGCAGCCATCCTGGATGTGTAATATTTCTGTTGTTATTGCCTTTAATGTAGTTGAAACAAAGTGACTTCAGCACTGGCCCTAGTGTAATCAGAACACAAAATGTCATTGCAGCCTGTGTCTGGAGACTGATATCTGGTAATTTGATATAGACATTTTGACAAGAATTAACTATATATATATATATATATATATATATATATATATATATATATATATATATATATATATATATATATATACACAGTATATATGTGATGCGATCTAGGAAAACCCAACACATGGTGAAATTTGACCTTTTTTAAGTTGAACATAACCAGCACATTCCATAGTGGACAGAGGTTTGCTACATTTTGATTGGATCTTGGTGAGCTAACATAAGCAAACTGTCCAACGCCATCAGATAAAGATGCCAGGACAACAGCCAGACATCTCTTAGAGCACAAGAAGACGACCTTTGGTACAAAGCCCGGGAAGGACAGAACTTCCTATTGGTCAAAATGCAGTTTGTGCCCTTCACCCACCTTGAGACTGATTCCTATAGGGTTTGGCCTGTGACCGACCATAAAAATTTATTAGGACCTCCAGATGCAGCAGCATTGGGTGAAACAAAGAGAGATCATGGAGATCAATCCAAATCCATTCAAAACTAGGTTTTCAAACCTTAAAACTGATGCACACTACAACACACACATTTTATACTTATTCAGAGAAAGTATTCCTTGTGACAGCAACGTGTAGTGCTACATCTTACACAAACTTAGCTGTTAATGGACAAATGAATGCATGCATGACAGTTCAATCTTTTCCCATCACGTTTGGACTTAATGCGTTCATAACATTGACAAATGCATTCTGGTTATGGTTTGAGAAGTGAGAAATGCTTTACAACTTTAGTGACACTTTTCTAACTTTGTGTTTGGACTATGCAAATAAATTCCACAGGAGGAAAGAAGGGTGGGTCACCACGTGTCTGAGTCTGCGGCCTGTCAAGGAAACACACGTTCTGAGTCTGCCGCCCGTTAAGGAAAGGACTGTAACAGAACAACAACGTTCTGAGTCTCCAGCCTGATACAAGGAAGGCAGCAACAGAAACACCTGTTCTGAGTCTGAGCCTTGCGAGGGTGAGACAATAGCAGAAACACCAGTTCTGAATCTGCGACCCACAAGGGTGAGACAGCAACAGATACCAAGTCAGAGTCTTCAGCTTTTGAGGCAGCAACAGACACGTTCTCACGTTCTGGGCCTCCAGCCTGTGAGGAAAGAGATAATCTACGTTCAGAGTCTTCGTCCAGTGAGACAACAGCAAATGCAGCGTCCTAAATCTCCATCCTAGGGAGACAGAGCGGATTGATCAAGTTCTGAGTCTCTAGCCCAGAGAGGCAGAAGACACACAGACATTTGCAACAAGGTTAAGCTCCGGCGAGCAAACCTTCACTTCAGGTACTTTTGCTTGCATGTTCCAAGCTAAGGACCTTCAGCACCTACTCCAGGGCCACATCTGCGTGTTTCAGATCTTAGGACCCTTGGTGCTCCAGGAGATCAGCATCCTACAGTGCTTCATCTTCAAGGCTGTCGAAACGGATTCCTGCTCCTTTCCCCACTGTACTGCCACCAGTACAACCAGTGGAAGAAGTCACCGCCACCGGACTGCTCACTCAACCACAGCGAACGTAAATATCACTTCCAAACCTCTTCCAGAGACCTTGGCATTGTTGTATATTATCAGTATATGATTTTCTAATTTACATTAGATATTATATAACTGACTGCAGTTGATAACAAATCTTATACATTTGTTTTATGCACAATAAGGTTATTCACCTTATTTGTTTCAGAGTAGCAACAGTTTATCTTTCTAGATAACATAGCTCTGACATAGCAACTTCCAACATTATCACTTGCATTTTATGAATCTTATGCACTTTATTCCTTCTTCATTCATGGTATTCTTTTAGTAGTTGTTGATTACTCTTGTCTATCTTTTGTTAATAAAAATTTATTTTATTACAACTTGTGTCTTCCTTGTGTTGATAATACAGTAAGTACAGTACAGAGGTTCTACAAGTTAGAGATCCCACCAATCTTTCTTATGTAATGTACTCATAACCACACATTAACTGACACGTGGTCCAAGAATCATAACGTCAGCTGTGACATGAGTACCCATCACTACCCTATTTCATCTCCCTAGGTTGGCAAAAGTTAAATTCACTACCTTAATTGGCGTCCCTAGGTTTGCGGTCCCTATGTTAAGTTGGCTGATAGCGATGATTTTCAGGAATGGAATTTTGAGAAAAACGGCTTTAAAGTGAGACGGCTTTCACTTTCACTTTACGGGTTTAACGAGAGCTGTCTGTCAAGTTAGGAGCGCTATAGCGCATCATTACACAAACAGACTGACGTTGTTTATCATGTGCATAGTCTCAGAACTTTTGATCACCCATTTTATGTTTAGATAGCACGAATAATGCAGCCTACCTTGTAGTAAAAGCGAGCGCAGCGCAACTGTTCGCACACCGTGCATAACACAGACTGTCATCAGACTCCTCCTCTTTAGTATCTTCATCCTCCGATCCTTCATCTCTGGATGTGAAATAGTCCGTTATAACATTATTTAGGGCATTGACATCACCAAGATTGAGCAGATTGAGATGAGTAAGATCGGTTAAGTGAGCAGTTGCAGTACTTTAGACTGCGTTGTTGCACTCCGCCATCTCACGATCTTACAAAAATAAATAAACAAAAAAACTTTGCGTGCTATAGTTTAGACAGGACTGGCGGAGAATGTGAATTGATACGTCTTTACTAAATATGTTACGTGGTTTATTTTGATAGGTTAACTGTTTTTGTGGTGTTAAGGGAAAGCACCTCAGCAGCGTGTTCTGAGAGAAAGACAAGTCATTTCTGCTTGCTGCAATAAATGGCTATTTTTCTGGACTAAACAAGTGAATTTTGCCAAGATATTTTCAGAGATGATAGACAAGATGTTATATAATAATAATTTAATGAAAACCTAATTTTGACAAAAAAAGACATTCGACCTATTTTTCGAATTTCCTGAAAACGTCCCAGAGTGACATCCGATGGGTTTTCCCAGATCGCATCACCCTTATAGCCGGATGAATTCTGAATTGTCTAGGGATATATGCTCTGGCCATAAGCAGCCAAATGGAGCAAAGTTGATTGGGTGGCACTTCATAATACAAATGGACGATGACCCAAAACATACAGTAAAAGCAAGCCAGTTTTTAAAGGTAAAAAAAAGTGGAATATTCAATCAATCTTCTGATTTCAACTTGATTGAGCGTGCATTTCACTTGCTAAAGACAGAATTAAAGGCAGAAAGACCCACAAACAAACAACTAAAGTCAGCTTGCAGTAAAGGCCTGGCAGAGCATCATAAAAGAGGAAACCCAGTCTCTGGTGATGACCATGATTTCCAGACATCATGCAGTAATTGCCTGCAAAGGATTTTCAACAAAATATTAAAAACATTTTATTTATGATATTTATTTGTCCAATTACGTTTGAGCCCCTGAAAATGGGGGGTCTGTATATAAAAATGGTTGTAATTCCTTATGATTGTATGTTATATTTTTGTTCAACCCCTTGAATTATAGCTTAAAGGAACACTCCACTTTTTTTGAAAATAGGCTCATTTTCCAACTCCCCTAGAGTTAAACAGTTGAGTTTTACCGTTTTCACAAACTTACTGCCGGTCACTTTCAGGTGCTGCGTAATACCATTGCGCCTGCTGCACCCATGGTATGGCAGCAAAGTTCCTTGATCATTATTCCGGAATAAGAGTATAGTTCCTAGCCATATCAGCCTAGAAAATCGCAACTTTCATTTTCAGTCAGTCTTAGTACACATTGTAACTACAGAAGAATCCAAGTTTTAAATAGGAAAAATATCGTCATTATATATGGTCATTTTTTGAGCGAGATGCTATCGGTCTAATTAGATTCAATGATCTATGCTAAGCTATACTAAAAGTGCTACCGCCAGACCCGGAAATTGGCTGAATGGATTTGAAAGCGATTCTCGAAATGTAATCTTGATTGTTTCATTTTAAATCTATTCTAGTGCCATACAGAGGCAAAATTATGAAAATTGTGTCACAGTGCAAATATATATGGACCTGACTGTGTGTGTATATGTATATTGAAAGGAACCAAAATGTTAATACAAGGTTTAATTCATTATCAGTAAAGTATAGCAGTTATTACTCTAGGCTTATATAGGCTAATATATTCACTAGGTTAATTAATAAATATATAATATATAAATACATTGTTCATTGTTAAATTAAATGTATTGTTAATTCATTTTCATTATATTGATAATATCTTCATTTATTTATTTAGATTTCTTATACTCTTTGCAAACCTAATATGTAATGCATTCATTATTTTTACTTATTAGGGTTTTTTTTACTGACATATAACTGTATTTTTATGTTTTCTCTAGTTTGTGGAGACATTCATGGGCAGTTCTTTGACTTGATGAAACTCTTTGAGGTAGGAGGGTCTCCAGCCAACACACGATACCTTTTCCTGGGTGATTATGTGGACAGAGGATATTTCAGTATTGAAGTGAGTCACTGCAATTATCAGAACACCAAGTGGTATATGTCCTTTTATAAATCTTATCCTTTGGTTGTACTCTTTTGTGTGTGTTCACAGTGTGTACTGTACCTATGGGCCTTAAAAATCCTTTATCCCAAGACACTGTTTTTGCTGCGTGGGAACCACGAATGTAGACATTTAACAGAGTATTTCACTTTTAAACAGGAATGTAAGTATGATTGCTAACTATATCACAATAACTGTTGTACAAAAACTTTGTTGCATTTTGCCGTGTACACAGCTTAAAGTCAACTACCATCCGTAATAAAATAAAAGAGGGCTGATTCTGATCATTTTTTTATACTGCCACCCTTTTTCTGGCATTTCTAGTTACAAGTAAAGCCACTTCCTTGCTCAGAAGTCAGAATTTTTTATTGACTTACCTTAATGTTTACATATGTCAAAACTATTGCTCTTGGATTGGGCCGAAAAAGCCTCTCAAAAAGCAACTTATATTCAAGCAATTTTTTTTGGGTGGCCTTTTTAAGACTTTCTGTCTACAAGTGAGAGTGTGTGTTGGTTTGTTTTAACTAATGTTACTTTCTTTTCCCTGCCCCTCAATTGGTCATCCTTCTCTATCCCTGACAGGTAGAATTAAGTATTCAGAGCGGGTGTATGATGCGTGTATGGATGCCTTTGACTGCCTTCCCCTGGCAGCGCTGATGAACCAACAGTTCTTGTGTGTGCACGGAGGACTGTCCCCCGAAATCACAAACCTTGATGACATCAGGAAAGTACGTCATTCCCCTTAATTTATACAGAACAAAAAACAATCTGAATCTGGCATTTGTCCAATATATCACAGAATTTAATGGAGAATTTCAATAATCTATTTCAATTTCAATGATCAATTTCTTCTAGAGAGTAAACTTGATCAGGTTAGTGCTCCCTGCCTCTCTAAAGTATCTAAGCATTTCTAAGCTTCAGGAAAAGCTATCTGGATTTTGCAGTCACTTTCCTTCTCTCTATTGACTGTACCGATTTCAAAACCCAAATCATTTTTTTTTCCCCAAAAAACAGTTTTATGGAGCCTCTAAAGGGACCTTTGGGGCAAAAAAAAATTACACTGAGTTTACGCAGAGAAACTGTTGCATGCTCTCAAGAAACTTTTCAATGTCCGATTTCATGTAAACTATAACCTGTTTTGTCCATCACTGCAATTTTAGTATAAAGAAAATGAGTATGCACATGACTGAATAAAGACAAGATTTGCTAAAAAATGGGCTTTTCTACCTATATCATGCCCTTATGTCCATTTTAAAGCATCCTGAGATGGCTGAGAAACCATGGCTTGAAATGGGCTGAGGGCATTTGCCAAGTTCAAGGCAGGTCCATAAAGCCAAGTTCAAGGGTCCAGTATACTTATAATATCACAGCCTTATGTCAGCTTTAACCTTGCTGTGAAATGGAATGACTGGGCAATGCAGCTATGTGTACTGAGCTTAAAATTTAGATTTTGTTAGATCAGTTTGTGATATGAGGCTTAATCCAGCTCCTTATTTATTTGTCATTTACTGAAGCACTTTTATGTAACAAGATGCTTTGTCCATATATCTCGCTGCTTGCAATAACGCTGTTAGAACTGAATTAAAACACTCAGCATTTTTCCACAATCTGCAAAGATGCATTAAATTTGACAAAGTGGTTTGATAAAGGATGTTTCGATCTTGTGATGTAACTTTTATTTGTATTTGTATTGTATATGTATTTATTTTTTTACACATTTTGCGTTTTATATATATATTTTTTTATTTTATACTCTCACCAATGACGCTGTGATTTTTGGGTCACACGTCACTCAAGGTGCGGATGTGAGTATATCAGATGACCAGTTCCCACCTTGCTTGGTTCAGTGCAATAGGTTCAGTAATTTGAGAACTGCACTCTGGAGGGAGTTGGTCAACTGATTTATCTGAAATTTTAGTGGTTTAGCTAGCTAGCAGAGCCTTGGATCACCGACACAAGGAAGGCACAATTGTAATAAAATTAATGAAATTTATTAACAATAGATATGCAAGAGTAAATACAACAACTAGTGATAAAGCCAATAAATGAATATGCACTGCTAATAGATAATGGGCAACTACACATGAAAGAAAGTATCAAATAAGTCATAAAACAAATAAATGGTGTGAATACAGAATGGCAGAATGCAGTGCGGTTGAGCTGAATGTAGCCATGGAAGAGATTTCAATGGTAATGTTGCTTATGGAAAACCACTTAATGGCTCTGGTAGACTTAACGACAAATAACTGCTTATTTATCTTTGAACAAACAATATAGCTATCGTTTGTAATGCTGACCCCAAGTAAATGTTATCTAAACAGGTTAGAAAACATAGGCTGCAGGTATAAACTAAGCCAAGGTCTTTAGGATCTTTCCTAAAGGTTTGGTAAGTTTATAATTACGTTCCACGTGGTCGGGTGATCAGTCCAGCGGCAGAGACGACTTCCACTGGTGATGCAGATTGCGTACAGTGGGGAGGGCACAGAGTTGCGTTCCGGTAGCCGTTGATGCGCTGACCTGGAGAATGCTGAACTTCTGTTGTGCCAAAGGGGTCCTTAGAGCATGGACCGGGCAGCTGGGTCAGATGGGTCTTCACAGGGTCCTTTGCAGCCGGGCTGTGTCGTCGAGGAGCCGTGTGTTTCAGGCAGTGTCTGCCTATGCGGAGGTCCTTTGCGGACTGGGCTGCGCAGCTTTCGGAGTGGCAAGAGTCAGACGGGGTCTGTCAGGGCTGGGTCCTTTGCACCTGAAGGGCAGCCGAATGCAATATAGAAGCTTACTCAAGAGCTGAACTGAACCTTAGCTGTCTTGAAGTCTCTTTCCTCGTCAGGCCAGAAACTCAGGACGTTGTATCTGTAAGTGTCCTTTCCCTCGCAGGATTGGAACTCAGAACACAGATGGTCTGTTACAGTCTCTCTGGATGAAAGACGTTGTTAATCTGCCGTTGTCTCAACCTTGCCAGAGACTCAGAACAAGGTGTGTCTTTTGGAAGGGTACATTTATCCCTTTCTGATAAGGAGGAGATTGGAATCATCCACTATCCTGCCTATACTGTGAATGGTATAATTCAGCAGAGTTGTATGTTGATTTATGGCAAGGATCGTGCCCTCTAATGTCCTATCCATCTGCTGCAGCTGCCTTTGCTGAACGTACAATTTATGACAGCATGCCAGGGCACCGTTCCCCCTGAGGTGACATGTCTCTTATACACGTCAGCCGGGTCCAGCTGCACGAACATTCTCTGAGTGTGCACATAACAGTCAGTCACTAAAATTCCAGGGGCATCCTGGAGTATAATGCCAGTTGGAGGGCCTGATCTCACTATATCCAAGGGCTGGGCTGCATTGAGTATGCAGATCACAATGGTTATGCAGAGCAGGTTCATTCTGAAATTACACATAGATGTAGTGTTACTTCACTACTTTCAAACACCACTTTTAAATACAACTAAAAAATACCATGTTTAAGTACAACAACCAATCGCAGGTGCACTGGCTCCACTGCCTGACACAGTATAGACTTTTCTACACTGCCTGAAGCTATGTGCTTTAGCAGGAATTACTCCTGAGTGGTATCTACCCCTTGAATTCCAATATGGAGTTGGTAAGACTTAATCTGATTAAAGTGGACCCACTTGTACTCAGAGGACCTTCTCCCTTTGGAGATCTTAATGCGGTAGGCTACTGGGGATAATTTTCCTACAATCTCATAAGGGCCGGACCAGTTTGGGAGAAACTTTTTAGGAACACCCACTCGTTTGGGAAGTTGAAATACATCAACTTGTCTCCTACTTGATATTCTTTATGAGTAGCCTTCTGATCATAGTATGCTTTTCTTGCCCTCAGCACTTTTCTCCAAGTGTTCTTGTGCCCATGCAAATGTCTGCCTGAGGTGAGCCCTCAGGTCTGTCACATACTGGTGGGCAGTGTATGCACTGGCTACACTGACATCTTCAGGTTGGTAGACAAGATGCAGGGGGAGTGTCATCAAATGGTGTTACACCTGTGGAGTTGTGGACCTAATTGCCATTAAGACCAGGGGCAGTTTTACATCCCAGTCCTTTCCGTTGGCTGAAATGTACTTCCTCAACATCCCTACAATAGATCGATTTGATCTCTCTACCTGTCCCGATGACTGAGGTCGAAAGGAAATGTGGAGCTTCGCCTGGACACCCAACATTTTCCACAGTTCAGCCATTACCGTGGCTGTGAAGTGAGTGCCTCAATCTGAATCTACAGAGAGGGGTATCCCCCATCTGCTAAACACATGATTAATCAGCAAGACAACTGTAGTTTCTGCAGTGTCATTTCGAGCTGGGAGACATTCCACCCACTTTGTAAATGCACATGTCACATTAAGAAGGTACTTGTTACCTCTAGATGATTTAACTACAGGACCAATCCAATCCATCTGAAGGTTAGACCAGGGAAAGGTTATACCTGCCTGCTGAAGGGGAGCTCTGTGAGGGGGGGTTTGATGGCTGAAACTGACAACAAACTAGGCAACCCTGGATGTACGCTGCAATGTCTTGTTTCATCTGTGGACCAATATGCTACCTGACGAAGTGTCTCATGTGTCACCTTCACCCCCCTGTGGCCTCCACAGGGTTCGTCATAGGCATGCAAAGGCATAACCCCTCTATGTGGTGTTGGGACCACCCACCGAGGTGGTGTGTTCTCATCAGGAGCATATACTAGCAAACCCTTCTCTAACCTCAGGTGGTGTCTGATAAGGTACAGAGTTTTCAGATCATCGGAATCTGCCAAATTTTTTTCCGTCATGGGATATTTTATTGGGTCAGAAATGAATAGGTAAATAGCACTGATCACAGGGTCTTGCTGTTGCATAGCAATCAGGTCAGTATCTGTTAACTCTCTGCCTATCACTACAGTCTGAGGAGTGTCAGCAGGGGCTGCCACTGTGTTCCTTGCCTGCCTGCGTGTGATAGCATTAACACTTACAAGAGGGGGCTGTGTTGTTGGAAGCCACTCCTCCTGAAACTGCCAGGGGGTACCTGCTATGGCACCTGATTTGGCTAGTCTGTCAGCTTCATCATTACCCATTTTGTCTGTCCCCAGGGTTTGTGAATGCCCTTTTACTTTCTTCCAGTACACAGTCATGCCATCCTGACTGACAAGTTTATCACATGCAAGAAACAACTCCGTATGCTTAACTTCCTTTCCTCTAGCATTTTTATACCATTCTGTTTCCAATAAGGAAAGTGAGAGACAAACCTATGTCTGGCATGGTTTGAATCAGAACAGATTACTAAGTCTCTAATCCTATACTTTACTGCTTGTTGTAATGCTATGAGTGCAGCAGCGATCTCTGCATACTGACTAGACTTAGAGCCTAAACAGAACTGCTGAGTACCACAGGGGGTGTCATTCTCCCAGACTATCCCTACCCCCACTTGAATCTGTTGTTCATGGTGATAAAAGCATCCATCAATGTAGGCCTTAGGAAGGCCTGCACAGGCATTTTCATCATGGTAATGATGGTTTGATGTTAGTGAGGGTGTGCCGGCCACCACGCTGGCTTCTGGAGTGTGTTCTCCATCGCTGCAATGCTTGCACGCAGCTAATCCTTGGCCTAGTGCCATCTTATTGTTCTGGGCATACCTCACCTCTACATCATAATCTTGTGAGAGCTCTGCTAGCATAGGCAACAACCCGCTTGTCTTGGTCATGTTTTTGGGAGAGTGCTGCACTGAGGCAGTGTTCAGAGAAACCAGCCTCAAGGAAAAACTCCTTGTCTTTGTCAGGGTAGGCTAGGCATGGTGCAGTGCACAATCTCTCTTTTAGTTCTTTCATGGACTGTGCTTGTCCTTCCGCCCAGCTAAATTCTCTGCCTTTCTGAAGTAGCTCATGCAGTGGTTTGGCTATGTCTGCATAATCTTCTATGAACTGACGGGAGTAATTGCACACTCCCAGGAAGCTATGCAATTCAGAGACATTTGTAGGAGGTTTGATATTCTTTACTGTTACAATTCTACTGGTCTGAGGTTGGATACCATCAGGACCAACAGTCAGTCCAACATACTCCACTTTTGTTCTGCACCATTGTCATTTGACTAATGACAGTTTAGCACCTGCCCCAGTGAGCTGGGTGAGAACATGCCTTATCTCAGCTAAATGATCTGACCAGGTCTGACTTCGCATAAGAATATCATTAATATAGATCACGTTGTTGCGTGTAGCTGCATCACCCATTGCCTTGTGTAGAAATATATTAAACTCTGCAGGGGAGTTTGAATAGCCGAATGGACACCTGTTCCACAAAGGTGAATCAAAGGTGCGAGTCTATTTAACAAATCCTGGCCGATAAGAAGCTGCTCTTTGTTAAAACCAACAACATAGAGGGGGTGAACTATTTTCATTTCACCAAAAGTTAACTCTACCCACACCCTCTGATTAATAGGGGCCTGGTCCTGTGTGTAGCTCATTATTTTGATCTGACAGCTCTCTACCTTAAGCCACTTTCCTAACGAGTTGGTTGCTCTAAGATCTTCAAACAATGGGTGACACCAAAGAAATTTCTGAGCCAGTGTCTAGCAGAGCGTCTCATACTAGGACACCTTCAATGGAAACAGAAATGTAAATTCTTCCAACCCTGCCTTTTTGTGTTAAGTCACCCAGAAACTGACTTAGACTGGGGTTGCGTCTGCTGACATTTGAGTGGTTGGGCCTCACAATCTGTTCCCTACTCTCCCCTTCCCCCGGCTCTTCCCCTCACCCTATGAAGTACACTTTAGGTGGCAGGGGGGAGGGGTCCTGGACTAGTCATTGCTTAGAAAGAGGCTCCTTCTCCTTCTTAGGAGTGTTCTCCTCAGACTTAAGGTCTTGGAGGGCTTTAGCAATCATTTTCTGAATTTGCCTAAAATTTTCCTGGTCCCTTCCGTCAGCACCTTTGGACTCCCTTTTCTTTTGACTACCCTGTTTGTGACTATCCCTTGATCTATCTCTGGATCTCCTATGCCTTTCCTCTCTGTGGGCATGTCTGACTCTCTTGTATCCTCCATTATCTGAGGATTTATGGCCCTGGGTGTCCTGTGTGGACTCACCAGGCTTTGGCTGAGAGGAGCGGCTGGCCCTGGTAGTTCCACTTTTGGGAAGCTCTGACCCTTCTAGCTCCAGAGGAGGCTCACTATCATTCCGGAGTTCAAACACATGAGCACCTGAATCCCTGTCCTTCTTGTCTGTGTGCAACTTCTCATTCTTCCAGGTCCGCATAGCAAACTGTCTTAACTCTGCTGCACTCATGTGATCAACATCTACCAGCAGTGAAAGGGATTTCCTAATGGTAGGATGCAAATTACTCACAAACAAGCTCTTAAACATCACATCTTCTTCTGCTCTAGGGGAGTCGGCACCAGCAAAATACACTCTGCATAAACGCTCATAATACTCTCTGGGTGACTCATAGCGACTTTTCTTAGTCTGCAAGGCAGAGAGTCTGGAAGTAGATGAGTTCTGATACATTGTATATTCTGCTCTCAGGGCCCTACACAGTTCATGGTAATTATCAGCGATGGCTGGGCTTTGTCTTTCCATGAAATCATGGACGGTTCACACTGTTGTTTTCCTCAGAAGGAGGAGTTTATCTGCCATAGTGGCCTCAGGGATATAGGACAATGCATAATTCACATCCTTAAGGTACAACTCTATATTGCTTCCAGGGGTATCAGGATTAAACACTTCAATGTCACATGCTAATTCCCTAAGCTGTCGCAGTCGGCTATCCTTGGATAGTGCTAGGCTGGGTAAATCAGAAATGAGGTGACTAGTCTTTCCCCATGCTTGGGAGTCAGCGTCTATTCCATGAGAATGACCGGTAGTGGAAATGGTTAGGCCACCAGCTGCTAAAGCATCACCATGGGTTTGATAATGCTGTTGCTGTGAGGGGCTACCAAGTAGGGGGTCTTTTACTGCTGAACCAAATGAGCTGAAGAGCACACTAGGTGGTTCAGGTTCGAGGGGTGTGTCCCTATTTATGTCTAACTGCTCCATCTTTTTCTCTATTTCCTCTAGCCTCTGCTCTGCAACAACGGCTTTATCTGCCAACTCTCTGGCTCTAGCAGCCACCCTATCATGATTGTATTGTACTTCTAACAACTTATCATCTGCTCTACCTAAGTCCTCCCTGAGTTGGATCTGGGCCCGTTCTGAGCGGATGGATTTGAATGGATCTCTGTGGCCTTTCTTTGTTTCGGCCGCTGCTGTTGCATCCAGAGTTCTGAAGGAATTTTTATGGCAGTCATTCTTAAACCTTAGGAGTGGTGAGGGTCAACCCATAGTCCAATGAGAAGTCCTCTTTTAGGTGGTCGTGGGTGCAGAAGGTCTCCCTCCCTGTCCTGCTGGAGGTGTCTGGCAGTTGTCTTGGCATCTTTTCTGATGTTTCTGAACATTTGTTTATTCTACTCCACCAAGATGCAGTCACAGTGTGGCACATCTCCTTCCAAACCTGGCAGTTAGGAAGGGCTCTGCCATAAACTAATCCTTGGAATGCCATCTTCGCTGTTGTTCACTACACAACAGACGTACGGGCTGATTGAAAATGCAAGATCATTCTTTTCCAGCAGGTGGCACTTTTGGAATGGCAGTACCCAAAGCATATTTATTCAGTGAATAGCCTTTTAAAGTTTATTTATTGTCAGTCCCCAGATTTAAGACATCCTGAAATTATAATTATGACTTTCTTGCACCATTTAAGACTTTTATATATATGTGTGTATGTATGTTTTCATGCACACATATATTTATTTGACCCTCTAACTTCAGCACTATTTATTCTAGTTCTATTACAAGTATTACAATACTTGCCTTTTTAGACTTGTACTCTATTTATTTACTTACTGCTTGTTTTTCTTAAAAAACAATAACATTAGCTTCTCTGTTCTTTTTGTAAGGCCTCTAACACTAACTTGCTTTTTCTTTTTCTATTCTATCTGTTTTTCTTTTATTTATTATATAGTTTTAAAAAAGCCCTTACTACGTGTACTGTGTTAGGCTAACTGAGACTTGTCATAGCACTTGCATGTTATTGTTCTTTTGTTGATTTTGATTGCTTCCATTGTCCTCTTTTGTAAGTCGCTTCCCATATAGCACACGTATGTCTGCAAGATGTCTGTTAAAGATCACTTGATCTGGAAAGCATCTGCTGTGTTCACGTCTGTAAGATACAGTACAGACTCTGTGTAATAAAGAAGTCTTTGTGACTGTATTTCAAGTTGGCAAAGACGTTTAGTTCCCACTTTAAGTGGACCTTATTTCCCGGGTGGCACCTAAAATTTTTTTGTAATAATATATATATATATATATATATATATATATATATATTTATTTATATATATATATATATATATATATATATATATATATAATTTTTTTCTCTCTCTCTTCTTATAGGAGCCAATGGCTCCTTACTCTATTTTTTTTGTTTGTTTGTTTTGTCTGGAGCCCTGCATATGATACTAAAGCCTCGAGTAAAAGCCTTATGACAATTCAGCTTTGCATCACAGAAAAATAAATATTAAGTATATTAAAATAGAAATCCATTATTTTAAATTAAATTAAATGTCGCAATATTACAGTTTTGATTAACATACAATAAGAGACTTTTTTTCAAAAACAAACAAAAAAAAAATGTCCAAACTTTTGACCAGTACTGTAATTAAACAAAAAAACATACTCTCACTTTTTTCAGCAAATGTATTAATATATGTAAATATCTGTATGAACATAACATGCTTCAACATGTTTCACAAAAATAAATAAATAAATAGATAAATAAATAAAATGTTTCACAGACATTTGACAAACAGAAATGGAGTAAGTCCCTGGACAAAGGGGTTCAGTATCAAAAGCAGCAGTCAGTATCTGGTCTAGCCATCAGCAGCTTTAAGTACTACATTGCATTTCATCCTCAAGTTCTCAAACACATCTGGGTGTTCATATGGCCATATGTGGTTTGGCACTGCAAGGTCCTTCCTGTCTCCCTGTAGCACTGTCTTAGGTGTCTTACATTACAGATGATGACTTTCCTAAAGAGAAAGTAGTAACATAATTATTTAATTTAATGCACAATATTTAAAAATAACACTATTATTGTTAATACATCAGTATATGTTGGAATTAACATTACCCAAACTTATGTGATGAAAAAATGTTCACCGTTACCTTATGTAAACTACTGCAGGTAATGGTTACACAATACAACATTAAAGATTACAGTACACATTATGTGCTTAACTACTTTAAAATTAGTAAGAAAACGTAAAGCAAACAACACATATACAGCAAGATCATTTTACTTACCTGGTCTGTCACTTGAAGCAAACATCCATCCCTTCTTAAAAGTCTGTGTCAGAAGAGAGCTGCCTGTTGTGCCATTTAATTAAACCAACTGCTGTAACGTTAGCCTATTTCCAGCTTAGATGTGTTCTCCCTTTATTTTTAATTTGTATATACAGTCATGTGAAAAAGGTAGGCCACCCTATTGAATTTCATGGTTTTCTGTGTCAGGACATAATAAAAAATTATCTGGTCCTTAGGAGGTCTTAAAATTTGGAAAATAAATCCTCAGATAAACATCATCACATGACACATCACACAGTGTCATTATATTTTTAAGAAAAATACAGCCAAAAGGGAAAGGCCATGTGTGACAAAGTTAGGACACCCTATGAGTCAGTTGCCTGTAGATCCACTTTTAGCAGCAATAACTTGAAGCATTAATTTTCTGTGTGACTTTATCAGTCTCTCACATCATTCTGGAGGAATTTGGACCACTCTTCTTTTCAACGTTGCTCCAGTTTATTGAGGTTTGTGGGCATTTGTTTATGCACAGCTCTCACCACAGCATTTGAGTCAGGATGAGCTCTGGACTTGGACTGGGCTGTCGCAACACCTTGATTCTTTTCTTTTCAGCCATTCTGTTGTAGATTTGCTGGTGTGCTTGGGATCATTGTCCTGTTGCATGACCCAATTTTGGCCCAACTTTAGATGTCGGACAGATGCCCTCGCATTTGACTCTAGAATACTTTGATATACAGAGGAGTTCATGGCCAACTCAATGACTGTGAGGTGCCCAGGTCCTGTGGCTACAAAACAAGCCCAAAATTATCAGCCCTCCTCCAGCATGCTTGTCTTTTGGTATGAGGTGTTTGTGCTGATATGCTCTTTAGGTTTTCACCAAACTTGGCGCTGTGCATTATGGCCAAACATCTCCACTTCGGTCTCGTCTGTTCAAAGGACATTATTCTAGAAGACTTGTGTTTTGTTCAGATGCAACTTTGCAGACCTAAACTGTGCTGCAATGTTTTTTTTTAGATAGAAGAGGCTTTCTTCTGCCAAGCCTTCCAAACATGCCATTTTTGTCCCATATTTTTCTAATGGTATTGTCATGAACTTTATCATTTAACATGTTAACTGAGGCCTGTAGAGTCTGAGGTGTAGTTCTTGGGTTGTCTGCCATTTCTCTGAGCTTTACACGGTCTGATCTTGGGGTGAATTTTCTGGGACGTCCACTCCTGGAAGGAGAGGTGTCTGTTTTAAATGTCTTCCACTTGTGAATAAACTTCAAATTGTTTGGAAATGGCCGTATTACTCTTCTCAGATTGATGGCAGCAACAATTGCTTCTCTAAGATAATTGCTAATGTCTGAACTCCTTGGCATTGTGTTAACACACACCTGAAGGCTCCAGACCAGCAAACTGCCAAAGCTTATGCTTTTATAGAGGTGCTCAGACTTGCTGAGGATCAGTTAATCGAAAGTATTTGATTAGCAGTACTTGACTGTTATTAACCCTCTTAATTGCAATGTTAACAGTAAGGGTGTCCTAACTTTGTCATACATGGCTTTTACTTTTAGTTTTTTTTTTTTGTTTTTTTTTGTTCAGTAAATAATGGCACAGTGCAATTTTTCATGTGTTGTTGTTCGTCTGATGTTTTATTTTCGAAATTTTAAGACCAGCCAAAGACCTTTTTTTTTTTTTAATGATGTCCTGATACGGAAAACCATGGAATTCAATAGGGTGTCCTAACGTGACTGTGTATGTATGTATGTATGTGTGTGTGTGTGTGTGTATGTATATATATATATATATTAGGGGTATATATATTAGGGGTGTAATGGTACACAGATGTCACGGTTCGATACGATTTCGGTACAACAGAAAAAAAAAAAAACTAATCTGCAATGCTAGATTTCTTTTCATTTATTTTAATCAGACAGATAGTACAAATTAATTTTTTTTTCCACCTACATGTAAAAATGCTAAATATTATTTCAAATGTCATATATAGGCTATAAAATATGCAGTACATATATACATACAAGGAATACATACTTGACGTATTTTATTTAGTTAACTGTTAGACAAGGGAAAAAACAGTCCGACACGTAACGTAGCCTATATTTGCAGAGTTTAAGTCCAGTTTTGTGACAGAAAGGATGGCAGAAAGTGACATTCTTTTTGTTTGAATTGATTTTGCTGGTATGAGAAAAGTTAATCGTGCTGGCGCACACAAACACAAAACATATCAGTTCCAGGCTTATATATATACATTTACATACTGTTTGAATGACAACTTAGTAAATCTGTCAATCAAATATTCAGTATCGCTACTCATCATAAGTACTTGGTGCATTATCAGCAGCAGCAGCAGTAGACTCCTCAGGACTGAAAGTAAACACTCAGTGGTGATTGGCTAATTTTTTTTTTTTTTTTTTAACCAACGGAGGAACGAGAGTTTGGTCCTCCCCCTGGCCTCCCCCTCCCCTTCTCCATCACTTAGCGGTTGTAATTAAATCAGCAGATTTAATTACAAATTCACGAAAGAAATACGCCACGGTCCAAATTCAGTAACATGTTAGTACATCTAACAAAATATACTCATTCTGAGACATGAACTGAAATGAATTGTGAATTTTATTAATATTAAATTGTCCTCCTCTCATTTTCTCCCCAAAATTTTGGGGAAGCTGTGCCTCCCCTGATGAGCCACCACTGATCGGAACTAACCGGAAACATCCAGGGAACAAAGACATCACTTCCTTACTCCGCCAAATAGCTTTTGAAATGGTCTGTATATCATGTGTCAACGAGATATATTGTCAAAAGCATCAAATATTGGCAGTATAAAGAGCATTTGGTATTTCCAAATCATGTAGGCATGCATTCTTTTTATAATTTGGCCTATTATTGTTATTATATAATTTCATAGACGCGCTGTGAGGATAATAAAAAAGATTAGGCTGTTAGCTGATTCCTTATTGAAAATGTTTACTAAATGGTTACTTAAGTCTTTCAAAACAGGTGTATAGGCTATACAATGAATTATATAGACCTAAAATTTAAATTTATTAACACTGCAGTCATTAATAAAAATTAAGAGCTTTATTTCAATAACTGAGTTTCAAAAACAACCTGTTTAACAAGAAATATGTTTCTTCTCATTTTTTCCCCACTATGTTCGAACCACAAGATAAATATTATGGGAGTAAATTAATTAAATTAGCATATAAAGTAGCCTAGATTCATCTTTTGTCGTCTCTGAGAGAATATGCACTGTTAATGCAGCGTCTGGTGTACTGACTGAGACGTCCACTGGCATGTTGCATTTTGCAGTCATTCACTTTGACATTGTGTTGGTTGTACGACACTCGGGGTCGCTCTTGGGAGCCCAAATACCTCTGACATCATTAAAAGGCCAATAAAAATTGGGTGTGCAGAATTTGCATAGCTGGTCATGCCCAGTATATCCTGGTATAAATAGGCCACCGCAGCATCTGCTCACTTGTTCTGTTTTTCGGAGCTGAATGCAGTGTCTCTTTGTGAAAAGCAGTGTCATTCACCTCTATCTTCTTGTTGTTGGATCTACAGCATGGGCAGCGGCGTCTCCCTTCTCAAACACTGCTAAGTGTTGAGAAAGTACCCCTGGGAGCTTTGATGGTGATCTTGAAGAGCAAATTTCCTCCTAAAAGAATAATTTCTCTAAAAGAGCTTGCACAGTTGAGGATTGTGTGTTGACAAACATGCCTTTCTTTCTGTGCCCTTCTGGTTGTGGCTTCTACCTCTCCCCTAACGATCGGCACAATCATTGTGTTCAGTGTGTGTGCGAGCTCACGCTGAAGCAGCATTTGTTGATGGTTTATGTTCTGCTTGCGAGGACATGACCAGGGCCTAAAACTAACTTTTTGCCACACCTGCCAATGGCCAGTGACATGATTAAAATTTACTGGCCAATTTTATTTATTTTTTTTTACCGGGCTTGAAACTCTTTTTGCAAAAACAGGCAGTTATTACTACTACAGTGAATAAACATTTACAATTTTTTTGTCTCTATTAACGTCCTGGGGTCGGCTAAGGCGCCAGTGGGAGCACTTACATATTTTCCAGATGACAGCAAAAAGAACTTGAATTGCTCCCTCAATTTTGATTGGACACGTAAAAGTAATACATCACCTGAATCTGTAGAAAGTTTACTTTTATTTGTGTATGCTCAACATATTAATAAATGTTCATGGTTTTTTTAAAATAAAGAAAATATACAGGGTGTCCTTTCAGTCTTCTCAGTCTCCGTGAATATCCAGTTGAAATGTGTCACTAAAATGAACTAAAACTCAGCCAATACATGACACACCAACATGAGAGAGATATCTTTAGAAAGCTTGTGTCTACTTTTAAATGAAGTAAGTTTAATTGAAAACACATATTCTGTGTTCAAGTCATCCGTATGAAACCAATGCCATGCCCTGTTTTTCCCCTCTGAGCTCATTACCTCTAATTAGTTCATGCCCACGCGCTGTTCAGCGTTATTGTTATTACAAACATCCACGTGAAAGACGCGCGAAATGAACGCCCACATCAACTCGTAAACAAAGCAGCAGCATGTTTGTGTCGGATACTTTTGTTTTTGGAAGAAGGCGCTGAGAAGAAAAACCCTTTTATTTACTCGAGATGAGGACGCGCTGAGAGGAACAGGCTAAGCTTGTTTATCTCACAAACAGAACACGAGCGCGACTGCAGGCAGCTGACGAGAGGATCTCTTATACAGTGTACATAATGTTTCTTATTGGCATTAGATAATGTGTTGTTGTGACATAAACTTGAACACATTTACTAGTTGGACTTTTTCCAAAACTATAATTCCTGACTAAAATGTGTAAAATCGAGTGCAACATTTTGAAATATCATAGGCAACATTTCAATGCATCTGTAAGGCGTCAGGAATGTTTTATGTTTCGTAAACAAATTGACATTAAAGTAGGGCTAATGTTTAGACGATATAAAAGTTTTGTCTCTCAGGTGTGAATCACTAAATATTCAATGGCCATTGTCACTCCCTCGCATATTCCCTTTCGATCACAAAACACGTCTTAGAAAATTTAAATAAGTATATTGTTTTTTTTATTGAACGACTGAACAAGATGATTTTCACATCATTTTGTAGAAAAAACTCTAGCCTACCACATCCAGTTCTCAAAAGTCTTGTGCACGAATGTTCTGAATGTGTTTCATAGCCTTATTTCAGTGACTTAAAAATTGTAGTTTTTTACTAACCACACATAATCGTTGTTTTCTCAAAAACACAAACATGTACATTAATGTTGCTTGCATATTATTGTAGCCTAGTTTGTGCTTATTACAATGTAATCAGACTTTAGCCATTAATATGTTTTTAAGATAATGAAAAAAGCACAAATGTCAGGGCATGTCAAAACTTCTCCAGGGTGCCAAAACACCCTCAGACCCCAGAGGGTTAAATGTGTTTTACCTATTAATTAACATTTAACATTACAGTATAATTGAAAGCCATTATTTAATAGGCTTTGAAATATATAACAACTTTTATGATTTTAGTGATTTTAAAACAAGCTGGGCATCACACTGCTTATCAGCCCGTTTGTATCCCATTATTTGATTCAGCCTTTTCTCTAATGACAAAACAGCTAATCACGGTGATCTTTTCTTCAGATGTTATCACTACATTGCATTGTTATATTTCATAAAAGTTTTACCCGCCATCTGCAGACTGACACTGTTATATATACCTGCCAATGCCGATTTTTACTTGCAATTGGCATTTGGCGTGTGTTAAATTTAGGCCCTGGATATGACCATGGGTACACTCCGCTCACGAGTTGCATTCTTTGCAAAGAAGCCGTGGGTATGGGGCCACAGTTATGTGTGTTGGCAGGGAGCAAAAGGAAATGATTGAGGTTCTGTCGGGTAAAACCCCGCAGACCACTTGTTCCTCACATTCCCCGGTTGAGCTAACAGACGGGTTTGATAGTTTGTCTCAGTGTGGCTTTGCTTTCCTGTTCGGAGCTCCAAACGGGGTGGAACGGTCAGCTTCAGCATTAGAGGGTGGGCATGAGCCATCTGAAGCTGAGGCCTTGGCTGAACAGTTTTAGCTTACATGACCTCTGGACAAGCTGCGTCCACCCTGCACGCCATGGCCATCCTGCAGGTCTACCATTCCAAGGTGTTACAAGATCTGCACGAGGGTGATCCCGACACAGAGTTGCCGCAGGAACTGCGCTCGGCCACTGACTACGCTCTCCGAGCTACGAAAGTCATGGTGCAGGCGATGTCCACTGTGGTGGTCCAGGAGCGCCACCTGTGGTTTAACATGGCCAAAATGCGTGATGCTAAGAAAGTCCACTTTCCCAGCGCCCACATTTTCCAGGTTGATCTTTTTGGTGACACCGTGGAAGAGTTAGCCCAGAAGTTCTTCACAGTGAAGAAGCAGGCTATTCAGTACTTCCTGCCTCGGTGCGGGTCACCTCCGAGACCCCCAACAACTGCTGAGGTCCCACAGCAAGCCGGACCCGCAGTCAGGCCCATACAACAGCCAAGTTCTCGCAGGAAGGTGGCACCACCAGCCCGTCATCAGGCCACCAGGAACCCACGACAGGCTTCGACGTGTTCCTGGGATGGGCAACTGAGGGAAGAGGGACCAGTTGACCTACCCAAATACACTCTCGACGGGAACTCGAGGTGGATTTGGTTTCATCCCGGCTATCTGCCCCTTGGCAGACGGCCACCATATTTCCTTCTTCTCTGGATCATTCTCACAGCGTTTCTGGCCCTCCATGAGATGGCCAGACACTGGTACTTCAGACCTCTCTTCACATGTTTTGGCACATCAGATTCGTCACCTGGGTGGTCTAATTCAGGTCTGTGAAACTTCATCTATGTCCTGCCTGATGAATTCAACGGACAAGGCATTTTTTCGTTCCTCAGGGGCTTCACATCCCCAGTCACGGTGCCTTCTGCTCCGCCCAACCACAGGATCCCTACTCCAGGTACGTCGGGTATAGTTCCTCTAGGACCACTAGTGGAGTTCTTGGATGTTTGGCATCTTAGGACCATCTGGCTCAGCTACGCGATCCAATTCATGAGGCGTCCACCTAGGTTCAGCAGCATTCTCTTCACCTCAGCTTGAGGGTGAAGACTCAGACCGATCCTAGAATTAAGAGTTTTGAACTGGGCTCTTCTCAAGCTCCCATTAAAAATGCTAACCCTCAAGCACAGCATCATATGTGTCAGGGATCAGGATTGGTTCATGCCAATAGACCTGAAGGACATGTACTTTCGTGTCACGATCCTTCCAAGACACAGTCCATTCCTACGGTTTGTTTTTGAAGGGCAGGCAATTCAGTACAAGGTCCTTACCTTCGTGCTGTCCCTGTGACCTCGCATCTTTACTAAGATCATGGAGGCTGCCCTTGCCCCTCTCAGGCTACGTCTACATTAATCCGGATACATTTGAAAACGGAGTTTTCGTTTTAAAACGCTCTCCGTCCACACTAGCGTTTTCAAGCGTTTTCCAAAAGTTTTTCATCCATACTGAAACGTAGGAAAACGTTAAATTTGACATATTGCGCATGCGTAAAAACTCACTGAGATGAAAGAGACGGAAGAGACATAATACGTTTTCACGCAATTCTTGGCAGGATCATTTTATTTACAGAAATCTCTCATCATTCACTAACGCGTCCATGTCGCGCACTCTCATGTCTGATCTAAAAAGCACCTGCCCTCACGTTTAGCTGCAGGAGTCAGGATAGCAACTGTGAGTACAGTTTCTGTCATCTTTTTAGGACTGTAATATGAAGAGTGTACAAATATATCTTTAGCAGCAGTGTAAAAAAGTGAATAGCACATAAAAGCCACAATTACCGGTATAAACATGGATATCTATTGGTACAATATGTGTCACATGACTAAACATGCGTCATCGTTTTCAAAAGCCTCCGTTTTCACAGTCCACACTGCAACGCGAAAACGGCGTTTTCAAATTTATCCACTTTGGAGAGCGTTTTCAAAAAGCTCCGTTTTCCTTGACCAAAAACGCCGTCTCAGTGTGGACGGAAGGCCAAAACGGAGAGAAAAAGATGCGTTTTCAAATGAAAACGTATTAGTGTGGACATAGCCTCAGAGAAGTGGGTTGTACAGGAAACAGGTCAGTTTAACCCTCTGGGGTCTGAGGGTGTTTTGGCACCCTGGAGAAGTTTTGACATGCCCTGACATTTGTGCTTTTTTTAGTATCTTAAAAACATATTAATAGCTAAAGTCTGAACATTGTTATCAGCACAAACTGGGCTACAATAATATGCAAGCAACATTAATGTACATGTTTGTGTTTTTGAGAAAACGTTTATGCGTGGTTAGTGAAAAATGAAAATCTTAGTGTCACTGAAATAAGGCCATGAAACACATTCAGAACATTAGTTCACAAGACTTTTGAGAACTAAATGTGGTAGGTTAGAGTTTTTTCTGCAAAATGATTTGAAAATCATCTCATTCACTTGTTTACAGAAAACAATATATTGATTTAAATTTTCTAAGACATGTTTTGTGATGGAAAGGTAATATGCGAGGGAGTGACAACGGCCATGAATATTTAGTGATTCACAGCTGAGAGATAAAAAGGCCCTTCCCTAATGGCCCATCAATGAGACTCTGACTGTCAGGTAGAAACAATGAGAGATTCGAAGAATGAAGTTTTAGACTATTTGTATTTTATTTACAACACAGTTTCATCAAAATATACATAATGAAGGTCAAAAGCACATTATTGACTACACTGATCTAACCATAGAGCCGTGAACAGACTGAAAACTGAAAACTCTTTTCTGAATTCTGTTCAACAAGTGAAACAAGTAAATTATACCTGATATTTAAGTGATTGCTGCTTCTTTCCATGGATTTAAGAAACAAAACTCATCATCAGCAGTCCAGGAAATTGTTTTACAATAAAGTATCAGTGTAGCTGAACATCTGATGTTGGTACAGCACTCTTCATGTGGCATGAAAAAAAAAACCCACCTGTAAGCATGTTAATATCAGGAGCATCTGTAATATACATATAGTATGATTTTGTAGTTATAGACTCACACATGCTTTATACTATCTTAAAAATAAATAAATAAATATGATTTTATAGTTATAAACATAAGCATGCTTTGTATGTATTATACAATACAAAACCATTTTATGTCTGGGAAACTAATTTATTATTGTGAAGCATGTCATAAACATCTATTCGTGAACAGAGTATATGACAGTAGTTTTGTCTAAACAATCTTAGACTCTATCATTCAGTGTTACAGTGTAATCACTATTACTTTTATATCGCGTCATTTTTATTTCATAGAACATTAAAAACATTTGAAACATTTCGATGCAATGAAATGAAACATACTTCATAATGTTTCACTTGATTGCACATGTAGTCTGGAATTGTAGTTTGGAAAAAATCTAACTACTATAATGTGTACAAGTTATGTCACAGTAACACAACAACTAACAAAAGTAGGCTAATAAAAGAAAGACTTACTCCTAAGGTGGATCTTGCCGTGCGTCGCATCGTGCTCTTCCTCTGAGGGAAATATGAATCTTACTCCTCACAGCGCGTCGTCTTCCAGTAACAAGATGCAAGTAGCCGAGATGAACAGTGAAGTCAAGTCTCGCTGCTTTGTTTACGTTGATGTGGGCTGTACACCACTTGCGCCTCCACATGGCTGATTATAATATCAAAAGTGTAAGTAGCTCGTGGGTGTGATCAAATTAAAAATAATTAGGTCTGACAAGAAAGACTGGACATGGGGTTGGTTTCATACAGATTACTTTAACTGTTCCCTATACTATAGTGTTACCTTAAGTTTATTACGAAAAAAAATAGCTGAACAACTGTTAATAAATAAAATATATAATTGTTTAAATAAATTAATTAATAAATACTGTCAAACTGGCACAAATAAACGAACAGTCTAACATTTTATTGGTAGGTTTATTTTTACAGTGAGAGACACAATAACAACAATTTAGAAAAAAAATGCATTTCAAAAAAGTGGATTGAATTGATTTGCATTTTAATGAGTGAAATAAGTATTTAACCTCTTCGCAAAACATGACTTAATACTTGGCGCCAAAACCCTTGTTGGCAATCACAGAGGTCAGACATCTCAGGAAGGGTTTTGTCCCACTCCTCTTTGCAGATCCTCTTCAAGTCATTAAGGTTTCGAGACTGACGTTTGGCAGCTCGAACCTTCAGCTCCCTCCACAGATTTTCTATGGGATTAAGGTCTGGAGACTGGCTTCTTTTTAAACCACACCATTGTTGCCTTGGCTGTGTGTTTTGGGTCATTGTCATGCTGGAATACCCATCCACAACCCATTTTCAATGCCCTGGCTGAGGGATAGAGGTTCTTACCCAAGATTCTCGCCCCATCCATTGTCTCTTTGATGCAGTGCAGTTGTCCTGTCCCCTTAGGGGACACCCCCAAAGCATAATGTTACCTCCTCCATGTTTGACTGTGGGGATGGTGTTCTTGGGGTCGTAGGCTGCATTCCTCCTCCTCCAAGCATGTGAGTTGTGCCAAAGAGCTCAATTTTGGTCTCATGTGACCACAACACTTTCACCCAGTTCTCCTCTGAATCATTACGGGCCTGTACATGTGCTTTCTTGAGCAGGGGGACCTTGCGGGCGCTGCAGGATTTCAGTTCTTTACGGCGTAGTGTGTTACCAATTGTTTTCTTGGTGACTATGGTCCCAGCTGACTTGAGATCATTGACAAGATTCTCCCGTGTAGTTCTGGGCTGATTCCTCACCGTTCTCTTGATCATTGAAACTCCACAAGGTGAAAACTTGCATAGAGCCCCAGGCTGAGGGAGATTGACAGTTATTTTGAGATTTTTTCCGAATAATCGCATCAAGTGTTGTCACCTTCTCACCAAGCTGGTCTTACAGCCCATTCCAGCTTTGTGTAGGTCTACAGTCTTGTCCCTGACATCCTTTACAGCTCTTTGGTCTTGGCCATGGTGGAGAGTTTGGAATCTGATAGATTTATTGATTGCTTCTGTGGATAGGTGTCCTTATACAGGTAACAAGCTGAGCTCAGCTCATTACCTGTATAAAAGACACCTGAGAGCCAGAAATCTTGCTGATTGATAGGGGATCAAATACTTATTTCACTTATTTAAAAATGCAAATCAGTTTATAACTTGTTTTGATTTTTTATTTTTTTTTATTTTTTGTTGTTATTCTGTCTCTGTTAAAATAAACCTACCATTGAAATTATATACTGATCTTTTCTTTGTCAGTGGGCAAATGTACAAAATCAGCAGGGAATCAAATAATTATTCTCCCCACTGTGTGTGTGTATATGTGTGTATATATATATATATATATATATATGTATATATATATATATATATATAATCATATGGCATATATATATATATATATATAATATTGCTACTTAATATATAATGTAACATACTTAAAAACACTAAACTGATGTGATTTATACTTGGTTTAATAGAATAGCCGGTCACACTTTATTTTAATAAAACACTTTATTCTTTATTTTAAATATTTTATTATACACTTGATTTTAACTACTTGTAATTTGATGCTTACTAATAATCAGTAAGGTAGTTGTTAAGTTCAGGTATTGGGTAGGATTAGAGATGTAGAATATGGTCATGCAGAATAGGTGCTTTATAAGTACTAATAAACAGCCAATGTTAATAATAGTTATGCTAATATGTAACTAATTAATAGTGAGAATTGTTCCCTATACTAAAGTGTTACCGAAATAGCCTATTAATTACTTTGTTAATGTAAAAAGTACAATATAGATCTTTATTCATGGTAGTATAGGTAGGTAATGTTTATTTTACCAAGAAAATGTGACTGTGACATGAATTTATATTTGATTTAAAAAAAAAAAAAAAAAAAAAAAAAAAATGTGTGGACTTTGCCTCCTCATTTCAGAATGGTTACATATGGTAACCCTCATTCCCTGATGGAGGGAACGGAGACATTGTGTCAAGTGTACGACACTAGGGGTTGCCCTTGGGAGCCCAAACACCTCTGATAGTTTGAGAAAAGGCCAATGAAATTGGGTGTGCAGATTTTGCATAGCTGGCCACGCTCCGGACATCCGGGTATAAATAGGGCAGCGCATGCTCTGCTCACTCATTCTGTTCTGAGCAGTCGAAGCATCTCAACTCACTCAGAGGCGGTCCAGAGTTGTGGCATGGAGGACACAATGTCTCCGTTCCCTCCATCAGGGAACGAGGGTTACCATACGTAACTGAGACGTTCCCTATCTGTCGTACACTCCAAGTTGTGTCAAGTGTACGACACTAGGGGTCCCTATATAAGCACGCCACAAGTATGGCCGTGTCACGAGTGATCAGGCACAGATAGTCACAAGCTAAAGTGTTAACATAAGTGCAGCTCACCTCTTTGTGACCTTCCAACGTCCAAGAACTGACCTGTCACAGCAGTGTCCTGCAGCTGGGCCTTTTCTCAGTGGAGCGGCTGAGTGTCTTGAGAACGTTGGGAAGTGACTATTTCCTGTACAAAAAAGGCACTACAGAGATCACAACCTACCCAGAGAGTGGGGGTATAAAAGTGAATATCATTAGAGACGGGACCTGAGGTGGTTCTCACCTCAGGGGAGACTACCAAACTCAGATCCTAGAGACAAACCTGTCTCAGGGGAAACACCGCACCACAGAGAGTTATAGATGGAAATTACACACATGGGGCCACATGAGGAGCCACTACATATGGGGCACAAATCCAATCAAGAATTAGTAAAGTAATCTTACCTTGTGTTACCACGTCCAGAAGTGCCAAGTGATGGAGAAGATATCCAGAGTTCACGTCAGGAAATCTACTGAAACTTAGAGAGCGTAATCACCGTGAGGGGGAAGTGCTTCAGCAAGTTCTACACCAAACCAGAGTGCTGAGTCAAGAGCTTGTGTTCAAGACTGTAGCTGATACTGGTTCCGTGCGCAGGTTGTAAAATCTGGCGAATGTGTTAGGTGTAGCCCAACCTGCAGCTCTACAGATGTCTGTTAATGAGGCCCCATTCGCAAAAGCTGCAGAGGCAGCGACGCCCCTGGTCGAGTGTGCTCTCACTCCCAGTGGGCAGGGTAAGCCTCTAGCCTGGTAGGCCATACGGATCGCGTCCACTAGCCAGTGGAAGATCCTTTGCTTGGAGACAGCTTTCCCTTTCTGCTGTCCTCCATAACAGACAAAGAGCTGTTCAGAACATCTGAAGGGCTGAGTATGTTCCAGGTACATGCGCAGGGCACGGACTGGGCACAATAAGGTCAGGTTGGGGTCATCTTCCAGGGAAGAAATAGCTTGCAAGGTCACCACCTGGTCTCTAAAGGGAGTGGTGGGGACCTTGGGCATGTATCCAGGCCGGAGTCTCAAGACAACGTAAGAGTCCGCTGGCCCAAATTCTAGGCACGAACTGTTGACGGAGAGGGCTTGAAGGTCTCCCACTCCCACAACGGCTGAGGATGCCATGTGCCCCAAGAGCCTCTCAATTTGTTTTATTGACCCGCATCTGAGTGTTCCCACACACCTCAGCACTGACTGTGCGAGCTCTCGGGAGAGTCGTGCAGACATACTGACTGAGTCCAGTTCCACGCCGAGAAAACAGGTACTCTGCGCCGGGGAGAGTTTGCTCTTTTCCCAGTTGACCCGAAGTCCCAAACGAGCCAGGTGGTTGAGAACCACGTCCCTGTGAGTGCAAACCAAGTCCCGCGAGTGAGCTAGAATTAGCCAGTCATCGAGATAATTGAGAATGTAAATGCCCACTTCCCTGAGGGGGCAAGGGCAGCCTCCGCTACCTTTGTAAAGACTTGGGACGACAAGAAGAGGCTGAAGGGAAGAACTTTGTACTGATAAGCCCATCCTTCGAAGGCAAACCGTAGGAACAGCCTGTGTCTTGGAAGGATCGAGACATGAAAGTACGCATCCTTCAGGTCTATTGCCACAAACCGATCTTGAGCCCTGACACGTGAGAATGTGCTTGAGGGTTAACATTTTGAACAGGAGCTTGAGCAGGGCCCGATTCAAAACTCTCAGGTCTAAGATTGGCCTGAGCCCACCACCCTTCTTGGGTACAATGAAGTAGGCGCTGTAAAACCCTTTCTTTATTTCGGCTGAGGGGACAGTCTCTTCTGCACGAAGAACTGCAGCGTTCTTGGAAATTGCTGTTATATTGACCATGTGGCGGCCGTCTGTTGTGTGGCATACAGCCGAGTTGGAGCCGAATCCAGCGCTCGTCCTCTCGTCGAGTGTGGACCTGGACAGGTCAAACGATCCTCCTTCCCCGGGCTGCCCATCTCAGGAATGCTTTGCAGCCTGACGCGGGTTCTTTGTGGCCTGTGGACGGGCTGGCAGTGCCACCTTCCTGCAAGAACTGGATCGTAGGGCGGGTCTAGCTGCAGGACCGACAGGGGGCCTCCCTCGGTGCGGAGCTTGGCTAGCGCTCGCTGCACGCCGAGGCAGGATGTGTTTGATGGCCTCCGTCTGCTTCTTCACCATTGAGAACTGCTGGGCAAACTCCTCCACGTTTTCGCCAAAGAGACCAGCCTGGGAGATGGGAGCGTCAAGAAAGCGAACCTTCTCAGCATCTCACATTTCGGCCAGTTTTAGCCACAGGTGGCGCTCTTGGACCACCAATGTGGACATCGCCCTTCCCAGCGCCTGTGCCGTGACCTCCGTAGCTCGTAGAGCATAGCCGGTCACTGAGCGCAGTTCCTGCAGTAGCCCTGGATCGGGAGGACCCTCATGCAGATCTTTGAATACCTTGGCTTGATAGACCTGCAGGATAGCCATGGCATGCAGGGCGGAAGCGGCTTGACCAGAGGCTGTGTAAGCCTTCGCTACGAGAGCAGATGAAAAGTCTCGGGTGAGTCTCGGGCGGCCCCTCCAGGAGGCAGCGTTTTGCAGACATAGGTGCATCGCAACCGCTCTCTCCACCTGGGGACCTCCGTATACCCCCTCACCGGACCGCTATCGAGGGTGGTGAGGGACGGAGAGTTGGTATATCTTGCTCTAGCTGACAGAGGAGCTTTCCACAATTTTGTCAACTCTTCGTGCACTTCCGGGAAAAACGGGACCGGGAACGAGTTACCGTTACCCAGGAACCAATCGTCCAGCCTAGAAGGCTGCCCGTGGAAGTGCGGTGGCCATTTCAGCATCCGCCACCGACTGAGACTCGGCCGCCGGAGCGGTGAGTTCAGAAGAGCCGTCAGCTTCTGACGGCTCACGCCCTCCCTCCGATGCTGCAGAACCTGCCTTTTTCTCAGCAGGAGCTCCGAACAAAAGATCCAGCCCGTACTGAGACGAGCTTTCAAAATCGTCTGGAAGCTCAATCGGTAAGCATGCAGGACGGGTGGCCTGCGGGGACGTACCTGGCAAAACATCGCCCATTTCCTCTCGCTCTTCCTCAATGCACATCGCTGCGGCCTCGTACCCGGAAGTAGAAGGACCAGAGCGGGAAGCAGCTAAGGTGAGCCACGGCTTCTTCGAAAAGAACACGGCTCTCGAGCGGAGCGTGCCCAAGGGCATGTCTTCGCAAGCCTGACAACCTCCCTCAGCGAACGCTGCTTCAGCATGTTCACGCCCCAAACAGTGAACACAGCGATCATGCCGATCATTAGGGGAAAGGTAGAAACTGCAAGCAGAAGGACATGTACGGAAAGGCATGATGTCACACACAATCCGTACCGTATATCTCTGTTAGAGAAAATTTGCTCTGTTAGAGGAGAATCTTCTCTTATAGATTGCCATCGACACACCCAGGGGAGCTCTCACAACACTTAGCTGTGTTAGAGAAGGGAGAGACCGCTGCCTGTGCCGTAGATCCAACGACAAAGAGGTGAATGATGCTGCTTCTTCGGCTCCGAAAAACAGAACGATTGAGCAGAGCATGCGCTGCCCTATTTATACCCGGATGTCCGGGGCGTGGCCAGCTATGCAAAATCTTCACACCCAATTTCATTGGCCTTTTCTCAAACTATCAGAGGTGTTTGGGCTCCCAAGAGCGACCCCTAGTGTCGTACACCTGACACAACTCGGAGTGTACGACAGATAGGGAACAACAGTTCACGCAGTTCAGATATACATGTATATATTTAACTGACCTTTATAGTTTTATGTGGGACGATATACAGTATACTGTCCTTCCAAAATCCAAAATTTGGGCACTTTTTGCTGTATCAATAACTTCTAGACCTCAGATTGCATTTTAAATGTCAGAATCAAAAAGAGCTTTATTGCCAAGTGTGTTAACACACACAAGGACTTCGTCTTGGTGACAGGAGCTTCCAGTGGAGAAAGTACAGACATAGTTTAAACATACATATAATTTAATGTAATAATATGAAACATATCACTAATAGTAAAGAGAATATACAATACATTAAAATATAATTGCCATATGATAATAAAAAATATAGAGACAATAGAATGATAAATGTGCAAACACTATTTTACAGATGAAATGTTTTGAGAAGTTATGTACAGATGCACAGTTCTGAGATGTTATGTATTGTTCAGGTGGAATATATCCTGAGGGAAAAAAGCTGTTCTTATGCCGCTTAGTGATGATATATCTGTGTTGGAATGCAAGAACTGAAAAGATATCTTTGTATTAAGGGGCTAGATTTAAAATAGTTCTCAATTAATTCATGAGCATCCATGCTCTTGTTTTCTTCATTGTAAGATGGCAGAAGTGACGCAACCTCATATTCAAGTAAGGGATCTGCACTTGCTTAATCTTCTTAGTAACTTTTGTAGGGTATCAGAGCGAATCAGACAATGGAAGATTCGATCAGAACATTTGGTTGAAACCAAAGAGCCAAAATCCACAAAGAGGCCCAGGACCACGTCATAAATCTGTCCAGGATACCCTGGCGCCAGCCAGCCTGAAGTAAGCCTAACCAACCATTTTTCACAGCTTTGAACAACTTGCAACATTAAAACAAAAGAACACAATTATTGATAATCCCAACTCAGGAAGGAGATTGTCAATATTGGGGCGAGAAACCCAAGATTAATGGTCAAAGATGCAGCACCTCAGGACCATCACGTGAGGAAAACTTTGTTGGGTGGTGCTCCCCCACCCAAGACAAGAACCAGGCCAAGTTCCTTCTAAATTCCTTTGTTCCTTGGAACATGCCCTTTCAACGTTTCCACCGATCAATTCATTGTCAAATGCATTGTATTCATGTTATAGGAATCATGGCCAAATTATACTCTGCAAGAGCGGGAAAATTCTGACCATGTGACTGATAAGATAACATGCTGATTTATGTTTTGGGAGGAGAAACATAGCAATATCCCGAGTTAAGACAACATCTAATTGGTCAAGACACCATTTTGGGAAAGCTGAGTTTAAAACCACAGGACACCATAAAATTTTTGCTTTTAGCTATTTCCATCGCTCCTAGCCATGCTTTTAGCCGTTGCTTTTAGCTTTAGCTATTGGTTTTAACCATTGCTTTTAGTCATGCTTTTAGTTTGTGCTTCGTGCCATCTCTTTTAGCCATGCTTTTTGCCATCATTTTTGCCGCTGCTTTTTGTGTTCTTTGAACATTTCCTGGCTTGCACGCCAGGAACCTCCAGATTCTAGCTGAACTGGTGCATTTAATATGAAGTTTAATAACCTCATTGAGAAACTCAGCGCGAGGGTTAATTAAATGATTGATGGTTGTTCAGGTCTAAGCAATTGCATATACTTATGCTATAAACTTGGGATTTCACATTTTCACTCTTCTAAACTCATTCTTTCCTCATCTCTCTTTCTCTTTCTGCAACTTGTATGAATGTGTGAATGCGTGTCTGTGTTAGATTAGTTTATATGTCTTAGGTTTTTCCAATAAATTCCTATTCATATTGAAAAGAGAAGTATCTTGTGTTTTGTGCTTATAAATTAATGTCTTAAACTGCCGACCTTGTTACCGTGCTAATAAATAGTGTTTTCACTATATTTTGGATATTAGTATTCATTACAGAGATGATGTTATACGGCTCGCTCAATGAATCACTGGCTGATTCATTGATCCGCTGTAAACGTAGATTCTGTTCAATCTTAAATGATTCCCTTTGAGCTAAATTGACTTCTGTAGATCCCCTACACTTTCAATTTATTTTAATTTTGCAACAGAGCAATCAACAGTCAGACTTTCCATCTGAAGTGATGCAACTGGAAATTGTAACGCGTGAGCTTGCAAAATGTTTCTCATGCCCATGCAAAAGTCTGTGTATTTTTATTTTTTATTTTTTTGCACATTTCCCTTTAGGGGCTCCATAGTTTTTAGCAGGTTGCTAAAATAGTTTAAGTACTATATCCTTTTTTCTTTAATAAAAAATAAATAAATAAAATAATGATGCTTTACTCTAACATGGCAGTGCTCTGTAGTAATATAGTGTATTTGCCCTTTCCAGTTAGACAGATTCAAAGAGCCTCCTGCATATGGACCGATGTGTGACTTGCTTTGGTCGGACCCACTGGAGGACTTTGGCAACGAGAAAACCCAGGAACATTTCTCACACAACACAGTGAGAGGCTGCTCCTATTTCTACAGGTACCAATAGCCCATTAAAAAAATCTAACCAGAGAACATTTTACCTCATTCCATTTTTAACATTATGCAGTTCTAGACAGAGGAATACATTTGTTATAAACTGAAAAAATAAAAAAAAAATGTCAGTTTTGTTGTGTGTTATGTGAGCATGAAATAAATGGCTGAACTGACACTTGTCAGTACACTGGCATGTTAGATTAAAAACATTAAACATTAAACATATACTAAAACATTTCCTGCCTCATCTACATCTTTCTGAAACCCTCCATATCATAGAATAGAAATAGCATGCATGGTTCTATGAGCATGAATACTGTAAATGAAGAAAGAGCCATTATCCAGTTGCACTGTCTTGTTTGATTCACTAGTGACTGTTACATAAGAATGATTTTTGCTGTATGTTTGCTTTGCCTCAATAAGGAGTAAATGTCATGCACGTGCCTGCTATACAAAGGCAGCAGAATGAAATTGGATGTGTGAATTCAGTTAACAGGCAACTTCACAGACAGAAAGGCTGATTGAAATATCACTGTCTCTGCTGGTAGAAAAATATTATTATAACAGATGATGTGAGCTCTGTTTTTAAATAGCCCAGATAGTAGGTCTAAATGGGACTTGGAAGTTTCATATGACCTTTAGTTGGTGATACAAAAGATACTGCAAGTGGTAAATGCAAGAGAAGAATAACCAGTTGCCCTGATGCCCACACAACAAATCTGATAGATAGCTAGACAGGCAGACAGACAGACTGAATGACTGATTGATTGATTGATTGATTGATATTTTTTGTTAATGATTTTTCTTGTGAATAAATATACACAATTCACAATTCATTTGCCATTTGACCTTGGCCAGTAATTTTTTTTAATTGGTCTTCTGACATTGACAGTTTATTAATGAATATAATTTTTATTTAAGATCAATCTTGTAAATAACATTAATGATGAGCTGCAAGGGTAATTGACCAAGACAAATGACAAATGGGTTTGAAAGGTCCTGCTAATTGCTTAGATGTTATTATAGTGCCCCATCTGAAGGGCTGCTGAAATTACATTAGATCAGATTTTGCCCAGTAGGAAAAATGTGTAGTTTGGGTAAAAGCCTGCGTTCTTCCCACTTCACTGCTCACTTAACTAAATTTTCTCAACGGAATTTCTCTCAAATGCTGAAATGATCATTATTATTCTCTTTCCTCATTCTTCTAGTTATCCCGCTGTGTGTGACTTTCTACAACACAACAACTTGTTATCTATCATACGAGCCCATGAAGCACAGGATGCTGGGTAAGTCTGACACAAAGCATGCATCTTAGAATTTCTTTGTTGTCAGTAGCAGCTGGTTAAGTTTCAGTTTTAACGCAAACATTGCATTTTGAAAAGATCTTTGGTTAATTATTGGATAATTATGGTCCTTGGAATGAGATCATGCTCTACTATGATAATTAAATAAACATACTTGACTTATTCAGACCAAAGCATTAAAGCTTAAAGAAACATTAAGGCTGGGAACAGCCTAGCTTTTCCAGTTGCAAATGGGCCTTTTTGCTTTTGACTTGTAGTCCAGTTGTAGAGTCAGACTGTTAAAGCTTTGCAGCTTGTTCAGGTTCATCCTCCTGTTAGAAAGAAAAACAAAAGAGATATAATTTATTTATTTTTGTAACATTTAACATTTTCTAGGTGATTCTACATAGCTAGCATGATGGCATTCTAAAGTTTTGTCAATGTATCTTTTTATAAAAGTGAGCCATGATATACTTCAATAAAAAAAACTGGACTAAACCTCCAAAATTTAATGTCAAGCATAATTAATCCTCACACATGTAATTCTTAAAGGGTTAGTTCACCTGAAAGTAAACATTGTCATTATTTACTCATCCTCATGTTGTTTCGAAAATCAGAAAACTTCTGTTCATCTTCAAAACACAAATGAAAATATTAATATGTATAATATTTAAATATTATTATAGAATAAATAAAACCTGAGAAATTTCTGTCCCTCCACTGAAAGTCTATTCGCTGACTCTACAAAAAGTTCATAAAGAGACTGTTAAATAATTTCATGTGAATTGAGTGGTTTAGTCCAAGTCTTCTGAAGAGACATGATCAATTTATATGAAGAACTTGATATACTTGATATGATTTAATTATAGGCTTTTATTCACATATAAAGCATGTATCCCTTACAAGTGAGAACCAACAAGGTTCATTCAGGTGTTACACAGCATGTTTGAGCTTTCGCAAAAACCAATGAGGTTTGTTTTCATGAATCAAGCAAGTATGGTTAAGCTTCTGTTAGGGCTGGGCGATATGGGCAAAAGAATTATCACGATAATTTTTGTCATATCAGTCGATATCGCTAATTATCACGCTAAATGTCAAATCTTTATTTCTAAGTTTAAAGATTTTTGCTCCAAAGTGAAAGCTGTAGAAACCAGACCATTCATTTTCCTTAACAAAATAAATATCTAAATAGAAAAATTCATTTCTGCATGTTCTAATGAGTTATATTGTTTCAAATCAAGAAACAGGTTTGGATTGTATGATAATGAGAAGATCTGTAAAAATTGTAGCAACTTCAGTTTTATATGGTTAAATTTATTCTGACCCTTTTTTTTTTTTTTTTTTTTTTTTTTTTTTTTTTCTTTCTAAATAAGCATTGGCCTCCCATAGTATCAAGCATACATTTTAAATCATTATAAACACAGTGAAAACCACACATAATGGTACCTCAATACCATGGTAAAAATATAACTACATGTTTTTATAGGTAGCCTATTTGTATTAAAAACGGTATTCTAAAATACAGCTATAGCTTAATCACAAAAACACACATACTACAATTATATACCATTACTCATGTAATAACATTCAATGTGAATATCCCACATTGCTGTCACAATACTATGGTGCAGTGAGTGTTACTAGAGTAAATCCATGGTAAATGATGGCGATGTGTAGATTGAAAAAGTTTTCTGACTGTCTAGTTGCACACAGCCTTAAACTAGTTTGAATTACAGAGTCATTTGTGTTCATCGCTGAATTCAAGTGTTTCACACTGCATCTCACAGCGCTTTAGTGCTCGTGTGACGGAGACGTTCACATATCGCGTCTTTTGCACGCTCAAGTTCGTTATTTCACTTGAGTTTTTCCAGGCACGCCCGCGCCGCATCGAGATAATAAATGCATCTTCTCTTGTGAGCTTGCGCAGCGTGGGAGTTTGAACTTCGGCCGAGCGGATAAACGGTCCGTGCGGCCAATGAGTCGCGCTGTTTCGTTCCGCTTTTGGCACATAAACATTATGTTGAACATTTATCGACTTCTTCGTATCGTTTTATAGAGGAAAATTATATAGCAATAATTATCGTTATCAAATTATCGCCCAGCCCTAGCTTCTGTTTAAGTTTGCTGATTAATGCTAAAGCTCTTCTTGGTCTTCCCGAAGAAACTCAGTGAGGCACCAGAAAAACTGTATTCTGTTTTCCATAATTCCAGGGTTCCTGCGGGTCCTTAAAAAGTCTAAAATTTAGTTGTATCAAATTTAAGGTCATAAAAAGTCTTAAACTGTATAAGAAAGTCTTAATTATGATTAAGAGGTCTTAAATTTTAGGCACAGGAAGACCAGAATTGCAATACAGCTTAGTGTGAGGATTAAAGTTAAAAAGGCTATGATTTTGTTAAATAAACATGAGCGCTGCACATTCAAAGTCTGGTACTGAGCTGCTTTGTGTACTGCCATTACCAGGGAAACACATGTCTGCAGTTCCGAATCCACCATTTGCTGGCAGAGATTGAATATGCATTTTCAATAAGCCTGTTGTTTTGAGTAGAGTATTCTTACAATACAGGAGGCTGTAGTTTCAGGACCACATTTCTAGGACCCTGTAGTTTTTTATTTTTATTTTTATTTATTTATTTATTTTTATTTATATATTTGTCATATGTATGCATTAACAGCTCATACTATTTATAGCACTTGCTATTCAATTCTGTATATTATTATTTTTAAGGAAATACTGTATGTAGTTGTTTAAATGTATACACTTAATTATTGTCCTAACCAACTCCTAACCCTAAACTTACCCCTGGGTAACACTCTTGAAATATTTAACCTAATTTATTTCAATATGTTCTAGACACAGTGCTTCATGTCTGATGTGTGACCCACTTATTGCAGTAAACAGTAAAACAGTTGCCGTGCAAATTAGTGTATTTATTAGTACTTGAATAAATTTAAAATAATTTAAATAGAAATACTAATTTACAACATCCAGCAGCACAATAAACTGTTCTGGACAGCTAAATTGGCTAAATGGAGATTGCTGACACCCCCTGAACACTCAAGTTTATGCCAGCTTTTACATTAAAAATAACATGGAAAGATAAAAAGAATTGAATAGTTTCCATGGATCTAGTATTTGCGTCTGTTTGATGTTTCTTTGTTGAATTGCTAGATGGCACTGTCCCAAAAAATAGGGTCCTAGAAATGTGGTCCTAGAACTGCAGCCTCCGGTATTGCAGGAACATAGTATTGGGTTTGTTTTTGTTCAGACCAAAGCGAAAAGCGACTCATGTTTTTACCCTGCAGACATGCAAAGCTGTAAATGTGAACTGATGGATCATTAAGAAGATAATTCATTATAAAAATCTAAACACTAACATGTATTTATATGTTTTTGTTTTTTTTTTTAAAATCAATATAATAATTAATTGGTAATAATAGTTTAAATTGATATACGTAATTGGTACTTTAAAGAAATGTGAAGTGTATCATTTTATAAACTTTTTGTAAATCAGTTTTTACAGGAGTTTACAGTCATTTTACAGTTTAATATTTAACCATAGACATTGCCCTACCCTGCTCATATGGTGTTAGTTTTATTTGTGCAGGTCTTAAAAAAAGGTCTTAAAAAGTCTTAAATTTGAGCTTAAAAATCCTGCAGCAACCCTGAATACTCTGAAACTATAAAGAGATGGAATTTAGTTGTTAGAAGTTTAGAATTTCCTAAAAGTTTCCATATTGCAATTTATCTGCAAGCTCAATATCACTCAAACACATAACTCAAAGTAAATTGACACAAAATATATCAAACTCAAAACATAGAACTGATGTTTCTAAGATCACATAAGGAATATAAAATGCATTAACAGGGCTCGAAATTAACATTTTTACTTGGTAGCACTGGTGCTCCCCAATTCAAAAAGTTAGGAGCAACAAAATAAAATTTAGGAGCACCCAATGAATATTAAGGAGCACCACACCTGCCAATTGAGAGGAACAGCCAGCAACTTCCAGATGATTAATAGCTTCACCAGTCGGACCTGATCCTGAATTCTTTGCCACACACTTCTTTTTAGTAATGCACTGATCTTGACTCTTCATGGCTGATTCTGATTACTGATGCTTTACAAACAAATGGGCTGATTCTGAAAGCCTTTTTTAAAAAATAATTATTTATTGCCTTAAGAAAGGGACAATAAAAAATGAAAATACGAGTTCATGAACAAGATGTTTATTTTCTCTATTACAGGTCAAACTCTCTGTAGCCATTTAAATTAGAGGCAATCACTGCATTCTTAAACAATATCCACACAAAGATGCTGCATACATGAGCAATTTCTGATTTAAATTAGATTGTAATTGCAATATCTGAAGCAAAAACAGAATGGTCTAAGAGACTTTAGCTTTGTGAAATTATGCTACATAAAACACCTGAACCAAACCACACATGAAAGATAACTTACTTCAGGCGCTGTTGATTGCAAATAAGTGCAGTGTTTAGTGAGTGAAATTCTGCTGCTGAGTAAACATTTGGTGTGAATGCATGTCGCTTGAGACGGAGGCGCCAGAACTGCAGCTGATAGAATGTGCCGGCCTACTTTATTTCTTCAATAATAGCAGATCGTAGGAACATTTTAATAGTCCACAATCAAAAATGTTCATATTGCACACCCCTAATTGCAATGCAGTGCAAATCCGGAACAGAGATTGGTTGAAAGAAATCGTTTGGAGCAAAAACCGACCGGTTCCGAGTTTCAACAGAGCGCAATATATCAGCTCCCAGCAGTGATATACTGTGCAGTACTTAGCGAAAGTTTTGTAAAGAAATGAAAACCACAATTACACGCACTCGCACAAATGCTCCCAAATATACTTTGAGGTTGCACAGATTAAATTCCGGGAGCGTATGTGACCAAAACGGTCACATTTTCGAGCCTATATAATTCCATCTTTCGCTTTTTGTCGGTTTCACCACAGCACACGCTAATTGCTGTATATTCATGCTAACCATTAGCTTGGGGGCTTACATGTAGCTATAATACCAAGTTTCTGTAACATTTGCACAGCACCAGCGCTCCTTATACACAGAGTGTGCAGTCTGTGTGGGGCACCATCCCAGTTGCTCAAAAAAAAAAAAAAACTTTTGTTCTACATTAATATTAACAGACAAATACATGAGCAAAAATATAAACATGAACATATCAGAGGTCGCGTTAACCGAAAATTGTCCGTCATTGACAGAATTTTTTTTTATTGTGACGGAAAAATCAGAAGGCCGTCAGTCACTTTGACTGATTACACTGAGGGTAACTGTAATTATAATTAACTGTAATTAATAACGTGGTGAAATTTTACCTTTTTTGGGTTTTGATACTATATGAAAGCTAGGTTCAAGCCCTTCCCAAAACTATTTTTATTTTGTCCATAGCTTGAACGTATCATATAGAATTATGTTTTCTGTGATGGTGAGATATAAGTTTAGGTACTTTTGTATGTAAGGGAGAAATTGATTTTGCATTGTTTTCCAGACTCTTTCTGAGTTAAAGTGTTGTAACTGTTTGTGTATAGTGTTGGGTTTTTCTTGTGCATCAGCAAAAAATGTTTTTGTGTATTTGTTTTAGAGATTGTTTTGTCAATAAATGTGGAGGGTTTTCCATTTTGTGTTTGTGTTGATTGTAACTAGTACATTAAAAAATGCTTAAAATAAAATTTTAAATATACTAAATTACACCTTAATTATTAGAGCTGTAATTACAAATATATTTAATTTTATAATAATACACATTAAAATATTTTTAGTTTACAAAACTTTCTTATCATTCAGAAGTACACATTTACCATATTTTAAAGTTCATATAAAATATACTAAAATCCCATTTAAGTGGTTCAAAAATATCACTAAAAAACTAACTGCATCAATGTTTCCCCTACCATTATATTGACATTATATCTATTTAATTTAAAACAGTTACATGACAAAAATAAATACTACAACAAGATTAACCACGTAACTGTAGAAAAATGCTAGAATTATTAAAACTTTTTAAACTGAATATTCAGACAATTTTTGTTCCATATATTAATTTTAACAGTAAACCTCCGTTTGTATGCCAAAAAATGAAAGGGTTTCATTTGATTAAAAATAAATAAATGTTTAATGCCTTCATTTGATTATCAGAATCAAATTAAAACACACAAGAATTTCTGTAAAAAAAAAAAAGGAAAAGAAAAATATTGTTTGTTATTACACAGAGAGTATTGAATAAAAGTACTGTTGGGTACCGTTACCACCAAAGCCCCCACCCCCCCTGTGCATTTAATATCATTTTAAACTGTGATATATTTGAAATCAATTGCAAATAATATGCATTTAGGTGGTCACCATTGCATTTAATTCACAGTTAAGTGTATTGTTAACTGACATTAAAGTATATTTTAGTTCACATTAATTGCTTGTCAGTACATTGAGCATATATATTTAATCATATATTACACAAAAAGAAATTATGAAAGTACATATAAAGATATACTAAAATCACTAGTTTCAAAAAAATAATCACCAAGTTCTATAAACTTACATCAAATAATGATGCTTCAACAGTAACACCAATGACTAAATGGGAAAAAGATTTAGCCTTCTCCCACAACTCTGACCTCTGAAAAGAAGTCTGTAGCAATACATTGTCTAAGACTGCTAATACAAATCTCTGACTCATACAATACAAGGTTCTTCACAGGACTCGCATCATCTAAAGTAAGTTGTTTAACGTGTTTGAGGGATACTGATATTTGTTCACAGTGCATATTGGGAAGCACAGACATCTATTTTCATGCCACATGGACCTGTAAGCTTGTTTACTCATTACTCACTTTCTGCTATCTTGGGCTGTAGAATCATCCTATCTCCATCACGCTGCTTACTCGGTAACAGCAAATAAGTCGATAACCACCCAATTAAGTATAAAAATCCACTTCTCTCTAACTATCTCCAAGAAAATGAAGTGTCTACTAAACTGGAAATCTAAAAAGTGTAAACATATTAACCACTGTAATAATCTTCTTAGAGAATACATTACATTAGAAAAAAATCACATTCACTCACAAGAATATGTCAGTATTCACCAACATCTAGAATCCATTTCGACAACAGCTTAATTTCTGCCAGAACTTTGTATTTCTGTCATGATAACTCTCGGAGGGATTGGCATGGTAATGTACATGAAAATATTAATGTGTTTGGTCTTTGTGGAATAGATCTGCTAACATACAGGTGCATCTCAATAAATTAGAATGTCATGGAAAAGTTCATTTATTTCAGTAATTCAACTCAAATTGTGAAACTTGTGTATTAAATAAATTCAATGCACACAGACTGAAGTAGTTTAAGTCTTTGGTTCTTTTAATTGTGATGATTTTCGCACACATTTAAAAAAAACCCACCAATTCAAATTCAAATCTCAACAAATTAGAATATGGTGACATGCCAATCAGCTAATCAACTCATAACACATGCAAAGGTTTCCAGAGCGTTCAAAATGGTCTCTCAGTTTGGTTCACTAGGCTACACAATCATGGGGAAGACTGCTGATCTGACAGTTGTCCAGAAGACAATCATTGACACCCTTCACAAGGAGGGTAAGCCACAAACATTCATTGCCAAAGAAGCTGGCTGTTCACAGAGTGTTGTATCCAAGCAAGTTAACAGAAAGTTGAATGGAAGGAAAAAGTGTGGAAGAAAAAGATGCACAACCAACCAAGAGAACTGTAGCCTTGAGAGGCTTGTCAAGCAAAATCGATTCAAGAATTTGGGTGAACTTCACAAGGAATGGACTAAGGCTGGGGTCAAGGCATCAAGAGCCACCACACACAGACGCGTCAAGGAATTTGGCTACAGTTGTCATATTCCTCTTGTTAAGCCACTCCCGAACCACAGACAACCTCAGAGGTGTCTTACCTGGGCTAAGGAAAAGAAGAAATGGACTGTTGTCCAGTGGTCCAAAGTCCTTTTTTCAGATAGGAGCAAGTTTTGTATTTCATTTGGAAACCAAGGTCCTAGAGTCTGGTGGAAGGGTGGAAAAGCTCATAGCCCAAGTTGCTTGAAGTCCAGTGTTAAGTTTCCACAGTCTGTGATGATTTGGGGTGCAATGTTATAAAGATGCTGATTTCATTTTCCAGCAGGATTTGGCACCTGCCCACACTGCCAAAAGCACCAAAAGGTGGTTAAATTATCATGGTGTTGGTGTGCTTGACTGGCCAGCAAACTCACCAGACCTGAACCCCATAGAGAATCTATGGGGTATTGTCAAGAGGAAAATAAGAAGCAGGAGACCAAAAAATGCAGATGAGCTGAAGGCCACTGTCAAAGAAACCTGGGCTTCCATACCACCTCAGCAGTGCCACAGACTGATCACCTCCATGCCACGCCAAATTGAGGCAGTAAATAAAGCAAAAGGAGCCCTTACCAAGTATTGAGTACATTTACAGTAAATTAAATGAACATACTTTCCAGAAGCCAACAATTCACTAAAAATGTTTTTTTTTTTTGTTTTTTGTTTTTTTTTTAATTATTGGTCTTATGGAGTATTCTAATTTGATGAGATAGTGAATTGGCGGGTTTTTGTTAAATGTGAGCCAAAATCATCACAATTAAAAGAGCCAAAGACTTCAGTCTGTGTGCATTGAATTTATTTAATACAAGAGTTTCACAATTTGAGTTGAATTACTGAAATAAATTAAGTTTTCCACAACATTCTAATTTATTGAGATGCACCTGTACATGAAATAACCCCCATTTAGCATACATGAATCACCTCGTAGCAGATCTATACAGATGGAGCTGGGGAAGGTGGATGGTTTCTGAATCACGCTGTAACTGCTACAACTGCTACAACAAGCACTAGTCATATATTTGAATGCTGAGCAGCAAGCTCATTGGCCCGGTATTACAGATACAGGAGAGAACCATCAGCTGTGCCATGTGATAATGATGTCATTATGTCAGATTGAGTTAGACCTTTCAGAATGTGCTATCTAGAATTCCATGCCAGAACTTTGTATTTCTGTCATGACAACTCTCGGAAGGATTGGCATGGTAATGTACATGAAAATATTTATGTATTTGGTCTTGGCGGAATAGATCTGCTACGCTGCTGCTGCTGCGACAGAGCAAGTACTGTAACTTTCTACTGCCAGTACATCCACAACATGCTGCTGTGAGTATGTAAGAATTACTGCTGCTGCACATATAAGATACATGAAATAACCCCCCACAAAGCAGGAAACAAATAATGGACAATACAAGCCATTTGATCCGGCATTAGGCATCCGGCGTAAAAAATGTGCCAAACTGGCTGTGCGGATCACTCTGCTGTGGTGACCCTTGATAAAAAGGGAGCAAGCCGAAGGAGAGAGAGAAAGAGTCATTTGATCACTGTTGTTACTTTCTCCAGTTCATTGTCCCAGTGGCAGCATAAAATCTTGTTAATTCATTCATGCATTGAAGAGATGGACAAAGTTAGCCAATGTGTGCCATTTTACTTAGTTGTTACAGTGTTATCAGGGTTACAGTGCACAAAAACTCCTGGGTAGACTAACTTTAATGAACTGAAATAAAAGCAGAATGTTGTAGTGAGTTTCACTTTCACCAACCTAGGGACGCCAATTAATGTAGTGAATTTAACTTTCGCCAACCTAGGGAGGTGAAATAGGGTAGTGATGGGTACTGCTGACGACACAGCTGACATTATGATTCTTAGATCACGTGTCAATTAATGTGTGGTTATGAGTACATCACATAAGAAAGATTGGTGGGATCTCTAACTTGTAGAACCTCTTACTGTATTATCAACACAAGGAAGACACAAGTTGTAATAAAATAGATTTTATTAACAAAAGATAGACAAGTGTAATCAGTAACTACTAAATGAATACCATGAATGAAAAAGGAATAAAGTGCATAAGATGCATAAAATGCAAGTGATTATGTTGGGTGTTGCTATGTCAGTCTGTCATAATGCTGCTACAACCACTGCCACATTGGATCTTAAAACTGCTGCCACCAGAAGTCTGTTGGCTAGTTGTTGTACCGTTTAACTGAAATTGTAACGTGTACTTTTGCCGTAGGGCCTGAGACGAGAACAAAAGAGTGGAATGCTGCAAAGTGAATCATTAAAGTCCCAGTGCTTTTATTCATGACAGCTGTCTCGTCACTCGTGCTCCAACCACATTTCAAAATAAACAAAAATAAATCAACAAAATTTCCAAAATAAACTATACAAAACATAAAAAGAAAACATGCTGAGAGCAGCAAAATAAGGCCTAGGCACCTCAAAGAACAGACTGACACTTGAATCCCACATTTGACTTAAAATACAAGGCCTTGGGCCTCCCGTGGCCCGACTCCCCTCTACACCCAGAAACCCTCCCCTATATATTCAACCTTCCCGCCAAACACTAGCAGAACAAACCATTAACAGGGGTAGATTAGGATGACAGAAGATGGTTCAACAACAGTGTTAAAACATACACATTCAACACACATTCTGATAATCAAGGCTAGAATACAATCATCAAAATGCTCTCCCACATTAAATCATAAACAAACAAAAATCAATATAACCCTGTCACTGATGTTCACATGATGATAATCCAATTCATCATCACACACCCCTCTCCCTCTAAACAGTCACGACCTCAGGAGTGACGCGACAAGAAGTCTGCCATAACAATAAATACTCCTGCACTGTACTGGATGTCAAATTTAAAAGGTTGAAGGGATAAATACCATCTTGTTATTCTCGCATTGGTGTCTCTCATTCTCCTGAGCCATTGCAAAGCCCTATGATCAGTCTCAAGCAGAAAGTCTTTACCAATCAAATAATACTTCAAAGTGTCCAAGGCCCATTTGATAGCTAGAGCCTCTTTCTCGATCGTGGAATACGTAGTCTCTCGGGGAGAAGGTTTCTACTAGTGTACTGAACAGGACGACAATTTTCTCCTTCACCCTGTAACAGCACTGCACCCAGTCCTAATTCAGATGCGTCGGTTTGTACAATAAAAGGAAGATCAAAATTCAGGCTCTGTAACACAGGGTCTTTGCACAAACAAGACTTAAGATCTTGAAAAGCCTGTTCACACTCAAGCGTCCACTTGATTTTAGAAGAACTACTTTTCTTTGTCAGGTCCGTCAATGGTGCAGCTCTGCTGGCAAAGTTTGGTATAAACCTTCTATACCAGCCTATCAAACCTAGAAATGATCTAACACTTTTTTTTGTTGATGGAGGTGCACAGGTTAAAATTGCTTGCAGTTTGTCCACTTGAGGTCTCACAGCTCCTCCTCTAGCAACATAGCCCAAGAAAGAAACTTCCTGTTTAGCGATTTGACATTTCTTTGCATTCACCACCAGACCTGCTCGTTGAATCCATTCAAACACATCTGCTAGATGTTCCAGGTGTTGTTCCCATGTCTCACTGAAAATGACGATGTCGTCAATGTAGGCTGCTGCACAGCTGTCAAGACCCCGTAGCACTTGATCAACCAACTGCTGAAAAGTTGCTGCAGCCCCGTGTAGACCAAAGGGCATATACTTGAAATGATACAGCCCTGAAGGAACACGAAAAGCAGTCAAATTCTTAGCAGAATCAGTCAGTGGCACTTGCCAATATCCTTTACATAGATCTAAAGTTGTCAAATACTTAGCTTTGCCCAGCTGCTCGATCAACTCGTCGACTCTTGGCATCGGGTAAGGATCAAAAGCCAATACCGCATTTAGCTTCGAGAAATCAATACAGAATCTGAGCGATCCGACCTTCTTTGGCACTAGTATGACTGGACTACACCATTCGCTCGTTGAAGGCTCTATAATGTCAGACTCCAGCATCATCCGCACTTCCTCCTTCAAGGCTGGAATCAGACATGCTGGCACTCTACAGTGAGTTTGCCTAATCGGCTCTGTTACAAGAAGACGAATATTGTGATGCAAAAGTTCAGTTTTTCCTGGTTTATACGAAAAGAGACCCTCTGGTACTAGCTTCTGGAACTCATTTTGATGTTTAGGTGAGAGATGACCTATATCTGGGAAAGTTGTCTTTGAATTAACAGGGAAATATTGTTCCTCCAATTCCTCTTTATCCTCAACTTTCCTTGCCCACAGCTGTTCTGACCACGAGCTTTTTCTCTCATTCCAAGGCCTCAAAAGATTAATATGGAAAATCTGAGACTTCTTTCTCCGGTCAGGTAATGAAATCTCATAATTGGTGGGACTTAATTTTCTGAGCACCTCATATGGCCCTTGCCATTTCGCCAGAAGTGAACTTTCAGAAGTAGGAAGTAACAACAATACTTTCTGCCCTGGAGTCAGAATTCTTGTTCTGCTTGACTGATCGTACCAATGTTTCTGCTGCTGTTGTGCTTTTGCCATGTTAACTCTCATCAGATCTTTCATCGTGTCCAATTTCTCTCTCATCTTTATAACATACGACAGGATATTTGTCTGGTCACTTGAATTACCTCCTTCCCAAGCCTCCTTTAGCACATCCAATGGCTCACGAACTTGACGTCCATAGAGCATCTCGAACGGAGAGAACCCTGTTGAGGATTGTGGAACTTCACGGTATGCGAACATCAAGTACCACTGGTTCCAATCGGTACCTGTGTCGGACACAAACTTGCGTAACATGGACTTCAGGGTCTGATTAAATCTTTCCACCATACCGTCCGCCTGAGGGTGATAAGGGGTGGTCTGTATCGGATGTATACGTAACATTGAGCAAACTTGTTACATTAACTTGGATGTAAAGTTAGTACCTTGGTCTGTAATTATGTCATTAGGCAATCCTACTCGAGAAAAAAGTTGTACTAATGCATTCACAACCTGCCTTGACTTGATGTTCCTGAGAGGGAAAACTTCTGGGTAATGCGTAGCATAATCAGCAACAACCAAAATGTATCTATTACCTGACCTGCTCCTTTCCAAAGAGCCTACAATATCCATTGCAATTACGGGAAAATGGTACATCAACAGTAGGCAAACTTACAAGTGGTGCTCTATCACTCTTTTTAGCCAGTCTAACCAGCTGACATTCCGGACATGATTTACAAAAATAAACCACATCTGTATAAAGTTTGGGCCAATAAAACCTACTAGCGATTCTAGACAGTGTTTTCTGCTGACCTAAATGTCCTGCCCATGGTACTGAATGACCCAATTGTAACACCTTCAATCTCATCGACTCCGGCACTACTAATCTCTCACCTTCAACACTCACCAAGTATAATTTGTCATCTTTAATCATTAGCTGATCTCTCTGAATTAACGCCAATGTTGACTTGTTGGTGCTACCTTTGTCAAACAGTGGTTTAAGTGTTTCGTCTTGTTTTTGCAACTGCACAATATCATGTGGAATTTGCTCAAAATCATCTATGCTAGGTTTTGCCACTCTTTCGATTAACTCAGTACCCACAATTTTATCATGCCAATTAAATTGACTGGAACAATTTAAATTGATTAAATTGTTCCAGTACTATTTGATCGCCGATCTCTTGTTTGGTTCGTTGCGAAGGAATCATCCACTTTTCATATAGATCTTTCAATCTTACATACAGCTCTCACAGAGTTTCGTCCTCTCGTAGACTGTACGCTCTGAAACGTTGGCTGAAGGTTTCTGGGTTGATTTCGAACTTATCCAATATCACTTGTTTAACACAGTCATAGTTCAGTGAATCGTCGGGCTCCATGGCCACATAAACCGCTCTTGCTTTGCCGGTTAACAACGGTAAGAGATGTAACACCCAGTCTTGTCTTGGCCATTTACATGCTTGAGCAGTACGTTCAAAAGTCATTAAATAATGCTCAATGTCCTCATCACTCGACCACGGCATCATTCTCGGGCTGTTAAAACTTGTTGGTGCATAAGGGTATTCCTCCGATACAGCGCCATCTACACCTGCCGATGTAGCCGCTTCACTTTGTGTTGGATGTATTCTGTGACGAACAGTTGAGGTCGAAATCATATCTGTAGCCATAAATGCATCACTCGCCGATGCCGGCCCTTTTGACAATCGTTCCTGTCTTCGTTGATGAACTTCGGACTGCAGTTGTACAAATTGGTGCTGAAGTGTGCGATATTTGTGTTCACGGCGTTGCGCTTCCTTTTCCAGCCGTTCTTCTCTTTGCTGCTGATTATGTAGAAAGGTTTGCAGCATCGCCGCGATCTACTGTGAAGTAACTTTAGTGTCTGATGGCATTTCATCGTGCACTGGAGACGAACTCGCTGGTTCTGGCTGATCTGCTGGATTACCAACATCTTTACCTTTAGCTCCGTCTTGTTTCTTAGGTGGCATATTCCACTCAACGAGATGTCAGCTACTGCCGCTTACACTTAAACAAGGTACAGCTGGAACCACATGATTTCACTTGCTTGTGTACGCATCTCCCATCAAGGCCTGGAGGCACCGCTGCAACCATGTGTAATAATCCCACTACAACCACTGCCACATTGGATCTTAAAACTGCTGCCACCAGAAGTCTGTTGGCTAGTTGTTGTACCGTTTAACTGAAACTGTAACGTGTACTTTTGCCGTAGGGCCTGAGACGAGGACGAAAGAGTGGAATGCTGCAAAGTGAATCATTAAAGTCCCAGTACTTTTATTCATGACAGCTGTCTCGTCACTCGTGCTCCAACCACATTTCAAAATAAACAAAAATAAATCAACAAAATTTCCAAAATAAACTATACAAAACATAAAAAGAAAACATGCTGAGAGCAGCAAAATAAGGAATGAATCCCACATTTGACTTAAAATACAAGGCCTTGGGCCTCCCGTGGCCCGACTTCCCTCTACACCCAGAAACCCTCCCCTATATATTCAACCTTCCCGCCAAACACTAGCGGAACAAACCATTAACAGGGGTAGATTAGGATGACAGAAGATGGTTCAACAACTGTATTAAAACATACACATTCTGATAATCAAGGCTAGAATACAATCATCAAAATGCTCTCCCACATTAAATCATAAACAAAAATCAGTAAACAATATAACCCTGTCACTGATGTTCACATGATGATAATCCAGTTCATCATCTCACAGACGTTATCTGGAAAGATAAACTGTTGCTACTCTAAAACAAATAAGGTGAATAACCTTACTATGCATCAAACAAATACGTGTAAGATTTGTTATCAACTGCAATCAGCTATATAATATCTAATGTAAATTAGAAAATCATATACTGATAATATACAACAATGCCAAGGTCTTTGGAAGAGGTTTGGAAGTGATATTTACGTTCGCTGTGGTTGAGTGAGCAGTCCGGTGGCAGCGACGTCTTCCGCTGGTGGCAGTACAGTGGGGAAAGGAGCAGGAATCCGTTTCAACAGCCTTGAAGATGAAGCGCTATAGGATGCTGATCTCCTGGAGCACAAAGGGTCCTAAGATCTGGAACACGCAGATGTGGCCCTGGAGTAGGTGCTAAAGGTCCTTAGCCTGGAACACGCAAGCAAAAGTACCTGAAGTGAAGGTTTGCTCATCGGGGCTTAACCTTGTTGCAAATGTCTGTGTGTCTCCTGCCTCTCTGGGCTAGAGACTAAAAACTTGGCAATCCGCTCTGTCTCCCTAGGATGGAGACTCAGGACGCTGCATCTGCTGTTGTCTCGCTGGACGAAGACTCTAAACGTAGATTATCTCTTTCCTCACAGGCTGGAGGCTCAGAACGTGAGAATGTGTCTGTTGCTGCCTCAAAAGCTGAAGACTCTGACTTGGTATCTGTTGTTGTCTCACCCTTGTGGGTCGCAGATTCAGAACTGGTGTTTCTGCTATTGTCTCACCCTCGCAGGGCTCAGACTCAGAATGGGTGTTTCTGTTGCTGCTTTCCCTGTAACAGGCTGGAGACTCAGAACGTTGTTGTTCTGTTGCAGTCCTTTCCTTAACAGGCGGCAGACTCAGAACGTGTGTTTCCTTGACAGGCCGCAGACTCAGAATGGGGGTGATCTGTTACAGTCTCTTTTCTTAACAGACTGGAGGCTCAGAACGGAGGTTTGTTCTGTTTGTGTCTTTTCCTTCACAGGTAGCAGACTCAGAACAAGGAGTGTCTTTTGGAAGGGTACCTTTATCCCTTTCCGATGAGAAGAAGATTGCAATTTGGCGATTCTCCATTTCCGTGCTGTGATTGGCTGGTTCCATCAGAGTGGGGGACACGTGGTGGCCCACCCTTATTTCCTCCTGTGGAATTTATTTGCATAGTCCAAACACAAAGCTAGAAAAGTGTCACTAAAGTTTTACCGGTGCATTTCTCACTTCTCAAACCATAACCAGAATGCATTTGCCAATGTTACGAACACATTAAGTCCAAACATGATGGGAAAAGATTGAACTTTCATGCATGCATTCATTTGGCCCTAAGGAATTTTTATGGTCGGTCACAGGCCAAACCATTAGGAATCTGTCTCAAGGTGGGTGAAGGCCACAAACAGCATTTTGACCAATAGGAAGTTCTGTCCTTCCCAGGCTTTGTACCAAAGGTGGTCTTCTTGTGCTCTAAGAGATGTCTGGCTGTTGTCCTGGCATCTTTATCTGATGGCGTCGGACAGTTTGCTTATGTTAGCTCACCAAGATCCAATCAAAATGTAGCAAACCTCTGTCCACTATGGTGGTCAGGGTGGGGCCCACCAATAAACTGGGCCCTAGAATGTGCTGTCCACTACAATATAATTGTTCTTTCTCCACTTTCTGAATTACACAGCACAGCGAGATCACACGTCACACAAGCGCATTTCTATGAACTATACTATCCATAATGCATTTCACTCAGGACTACAACAACCATAAATAGTGATCTTAAGCGATAACTCTTATTTACCTTGTCCTGCAACACTGTCATTGATTTGACTGCTATAAGCATGTGCTGAAATCAACCACACACTCATCACAGCTAATGAAAACATTGGCCTTTAGAAATAACGAGCGTGAACTGAGATCGCTGTATGTGGCGAACCCCAGTTCAAATGCATACACAAGAATGCTTATTTTATTTAACCTGTTTTCATGTTTTTTACTATCTCATGTCCTCAGAGCGATCACATGCTCTAGACTGCGTTTTGATCCAGCTGTATAAACACAGATGCTTAATGCTGGTGCTAATAGGCTTAATATTTCACAGCTGCATACGATTGGAACTGCTAACATGACACTTATTTTGAACTTGTTTATGGTTTCTCATTTTTTAATTCAATTAGGCAGACCACACAATATACAAAGTGATATGAATTAAAAGGGCATTCACTTATCTTAGATGTTGATTTCAGCTGTTTCTGAAGCACGCTGCAACGGCTATAGCAAGCACTAGATATATGTTTGAATGTTGAGTAGCGAGCTCATTGGCTATCGATGCAGGAGAAAACCAATCAGCTGTGGCATGTGATAATGATGTCATTATGTCAGATTGAGTTAGACCTATTGGACTGTGCCATCTAGACTTTAATGCCAGAACTTTGAATATATATGTCAGACACCTGGAACCGGACCCACACACACTCTCCCAGCCTTATAGAATTTTACAGAATTATAAAACATTGTTTGAGTAATAAAATGATTCCTTGTGTCATGCCGAATCTGTGGATATCATTTTTTTTCCAGGATCGGCTGAAATTTGCCATAAATTGCAATATCTTTTAAACCATTTGACATATCACCACAAAAATCTGTATGGATCATCACTATCCGGGGGGACCTGAGAAGTTTGAACACAGTTCAACCTAGCGAAGTAAATGAAAACGTTTTGTTCATTATACTACTACAAATTTTGCCCAGTTTTTTCCAAAATCTGGTCATATGAGCTCCACAGAAGTGACTGAACAGATTTTTGATATTCACTACCATTCCAGAGAAATACCTCTCCAAAGTAGACCATGTCTGTGCTTTTATGCTAGTTAGCATAGCATGCTAATTGGTTAGCATACTAACTACTTGCCATTCTTTCTAATGGGGCTCTTGGCTATAAGGTTAAACATAATTTATATGAATTGCATGTTACTTGGTTAGCATGCTGACTGCAGCAGTTGTGTGCTCATTCTTGCCTTTATACCTTTCCTCTTCTTCTCTTAGATTAGAAACAAGTGTGTTTTTGTACATTCTGTGTTTATTCTCATCTGAACTTCTGCTCATATGTGGTTCATTCTCACATATACTTCTAAACTGAACTTCTGCTCATATGTGGTTCATTCTCACATATACTTTTGAACTGGCTGTTTTTTTTTTTCATGTTCATGTTTTATGTTTATTCCACCCTGCAAATGTTGCTACAAAATTATAATCTATTAATTGATTTTTATCACTTTATTACTACTTTTATTTCTATCTCTTCTTTCTTTTTTTCCTGTATTTATTTATTTGTTTATTTTGATTATTCAAATTATTATTTGGATTTTTTTTTTTTTTTCTTTATTTAAATAAATTATTTAATTTTCCCTCTTCCTTTATACCCCCTCCCTTGCTGAATCCTCTGGGGTCTGAGGGGGTTTTGGGGCCTTGGAGAAGTTTTGACATGCCCTGACATTTGTGCTTTTTTCAGTATCTTAAAAATGTATTAATGACTAAAGTCTGATTACACTGTAAGCAGCACAAATTGGGCTACAGTATTATGTAAGCAACATTAATGTACATGCTTGTGCTTTTTGAGAAAACAATGTTTATGTGTGGTTAGTAAAAAACAGTTCACTGAAATACAATACAATTCACAAGTCACTGAAACAAGGTGATGAAACACATGCAGAACATTTGTTCACATAGCTTTTGAGAACTGGGTGTGGTAGAGTTTTTTTTCCCCTGATGTTATGTGAAAATCATCCCGTTCGGTCATTCACAGAAAGCAATATACTTCAGCCCATTGTAGTTGATCATCTGATGTTGGTACAGCACTGTCTGAGAAAAGACTCATTAGAAAATCAGCAGGGCTAATCTATACTGCAGTCACTTAAAAATGAGCTAACTAATTAACTAACTAATTAATTAGCAAGCATGTTGACACGAGGAGTGACTATATTACTACATTAGCGATCACTAATATTGTCCACATGATTTTGTATCATAAATGCACACATGCTTTGTATGTATTATCATGCAGTACAAAAGCAACATTTTATATCTGAGAAACTATATTATTAATGTTAAGCACATTGTAAACACATACGTTTGAGCAGATATTTGCAAACAGAGTATTTCACAGTAAAGATTGGTCTAAACATTCTTTACATACAGTGTAAACACTCATGCCTGTCTTGATATAAACTTTTATATCGTATTGTTTTATAGTATATAGAACAACATAAAAACATCCTCACGTCGTGCAGCAGTTAGATGCGGTGAAAGGTTACCTGTCATATTTCAAAATGTTGCACTCAATTTCACACATTTTAGTCTGGAATTATAGTTTGGGACAAATCCAACTAGTAAATGTGTTCAAGTTTGTTACAATACCACATTATCTAATACCAATAAGAACCATTTCTTACTCTGTATTAATGATCTCCTCCCCTGGATCAAGCCACGCATGGCATCGCATTCTTCTTCTGAGGTAAACACAAAGCTAATTCCTCTCAGCGCGTCTTCTTCCATAAACTAAAAGTAGGCAAGATGAACATGGTGCTGCTTTGTTTGCGGAGGTGATGTGGGTGTTTACATGTTGCCGTATCTCATGTGGGTTTTTATAATATCAAAAGTGTGATCAGCTTGTGGCGTGATCACATTAGAGCTAATGACCTCAGATGAGAAAGACTGTACAATCGCGTTGGTTTCATACGGATTACTTTATCACAGAATATTTGTTTTCAATAAAACTTCATTTAAAAGTAGACACTTCATTCTTTCCATAGATTTTTTTTTTTTTACTTAATTTTATTATTTGAATTTTCTATTTTATTTTCTATTTTTTCCTCTTCATTTCCCCTTTATCTATTTATATATTTTATATATCTCTTTCCCCTTTTTTTCGTTTTCTCTTCTTCTTTCCTCTTTCTCTAATGAGAAAAATCTACTTTATTTATACACAATATAGAAGTGTACAACTCTAACACTTCAACTAATTACATGTAAATTTAACTTGTTTGTGCTTTTTGCTTTGGCCTATTTTGTGTTTTATTATCAGACTTGCTTTATATTTACAGCATTGTTTACTTCGATTTTGTAATGCTTCTCTGTAACTTGTCATAGGATTTAGTGGTTTTAACAAGCCAACAATAGAAGGTGACCATTAAAACCAGTACAATTCCCATTATAACCAGTAAAATCATTCAAAAAATTTTATGATGGCTTCTATTTTTTTTTTTGTTTTGTTTTTTCAGCAGGGCTAAAATGGCTGTCTGCCTCGGAACGTTTAGAAACGCTGCATTTATTTGCACACAAGTTGTTTAATTAGTGACACTTAGCCTGCATTTTAAAATCTTTATTTGAATGTGGCAACATTTTTATTTTTAAACCTTTATTTGAATATGGCAATATGATATCATGCTCTACAACATTTCGATAAAAAAAAAAAAAATCCCCTCCTCTATCACCCAATAACTGTGTGCATAGTTAGTAAGCATGCTGACATCATCCATAGTAATGAGGCCAACCCGCCCTTACTCTTAGCTTAAGACTTTTCTCTTTTCCTTATTAAAAGTTTGTCTCAGCAGCTTTGTGAATAGGTTTTAATAGAAAACACTTCTCTAAAAACGTTTATTGCTATTCAGGAAAACTCTTAGTGGTAAGATAAAATGTTTTGTAAATACGGGCCCAGAGATCCAGGCTCAGCACTGATGGAATTGATGTAGCATGGATAATTCATAATTGTTATACTTCCAGCAGACCAAGAATAGAGTTCATAAGAATGAAAAATTACATAAAAGCAATGCTGGGCTACAAAAATGAAGTCTGGCTTATAACATTTTTGATGACTATTCAATAGTCAGATCTTTGAAGTTAGGCCCACTTCACAGCTTATTCTGGCTTAAAAAATAGCCACTCTGACAGGAAGAAAAGACAACTACTAATTTTTTTTATACGGGCTATTTAGTGGTCGCTACATACACTACTGCGTAAAGTTTGGTATCTGTATGGTTTTTTTCAATTATTTTTTTTAAAGAAGTCAATGCATGCTTGCTGGGTAGCTGTATTCATTTTAAAAAAGTAAATAAATAAAATACTGACCATAAACTTTTCAATGGTAGTGGCAATGTTGATAATTAAAGGTAATTACACAGCAGTTTATGCAAGTTCAAAACTTTATCAAAAATACAAAAACACCTGAATAGCTCTGAAAAAAAAAAAAAAAAGAAACGTTATCCAGCTACTCTTAGGGATATCCTGTTTGCTTGCTATAAAAGTCCCTAAAAACAGAAACTAAGGATGTCTAGGACAAATTTTGGCAATCCAGTGATTTTCTTTTAGAGCTGCTTCTTGAAACAACTTCATAACTTGTGAATATATATTAAAAATAATAATAATGAAGAAATGTAATCACTCTGTTGATTTTTATTCTGAGGACAGGGATGGTTGTGATGAAGATGTGTTGTTGTTATTGTTTGTTTGTTTTTCTGCCCACAGGTATCGCATGTACAGAAAGAGTCAAACTACAGGCTTCCCTTCTCTCATCACTATCTTCTCAGCTCCCAACTACTTAGATGTCTACAATAATAAAGGTAATATGTACACATAACAGCAAAAAAAGTTTCACAGGATTATGAATGTACCTGAAAGTGATGCACGGGCTTCATCTCAGACTTTTTTCTTGTACTTTTCTCGGTGCCGGACATATATATGTTCATGTTTTTATTTTATATGTATATTTTATATTTGTATATGTATATGTGTATGTTTATATTAATATATAGAATAGATATTAATATATAGATATATAGAATATATAAATTTTTTTTATCAACTGGGATGCAACTTTGTGTGTAGATCTTAAAAGAGGTCCTAAAACTTTTACATTTGAGCTTAAACATCCTGCAGAAACCCTGTCTTTTTTTAATTGTTATTATTATTTATTTACTACAGACTCATAAATATTTCACCAGTTAAACATCTGATCTAGGTTTAATTAATCCCCTCTTCAAGTTAATGCCCTAATGTCATCATAAGATCCAATACGCTGCAGCAGCATTCCTGGACAATTTTAACCCTCAATAATACTGTTTTTATTTAGAGAAATCATTTAAGGACATTTTGACTTAACCAGTTATGTGCGTACTCTTATTTAAGGATGTTTATTTTTCTTTTCTTTTATTGCTTGTTATATTCATGGGGAGAGATTTTGTTAAGGTTCATGGTTTGCCTTATGTCAGTGCCACTTGTTTTTACATATACACCACCATTAACAAGTTTGGAGATAAAAAAAAAAATGAAATGCTCACAAAGTAACATTGTGGAAATATTATTACAATTTAAAACAACAATTTTCCATTTTTATACATTTTAAAAATGTAATGTATTCCTGTGATGGCAAAGCTGCATTTTCAGCAACCATTATTCCAGTCTTTAGTGTATAATCCTTCAGAAATCTTTCTGATAAGCTTCAGAAATCTTTTTTTCTGCTGATTTGGTGCACAAGTAACATTTCTTATTATTATCATTGTTAAAACCAGCTGCATAATATTTTTGTGAAAGCCACTTGGAAATTAATTGTAGGTAGAAGTATGTGCAACACACTGTTTTTTGTTTGTTTGTTTGTTTGTTTTGCAAGAGGAGAAGCAGGGTCTAAATCCAAAGGTGTATGTTTCTTAAGCTTTCTACACACTGCACGATTTTAGCAATCCTATAAGATCATTGTTGATCACACTGTGCAACATGGATCTAATAAACTTGGGTACGACATGCATGTAAACTGTATGATGATGACACCTATTAACTCGTAGGCTATGACGCATGTTATTATAGACAGGGTTCTTACACCTTTTCCAAGAGTAAAATTCAAGCACTGTCAAGGTGTATTTTCAAGATTTTCAAGCACTTTTCAACTGTAGTAAATTACATGTTTACATACATACTTGAGTTCTCCACTTTAAATTACATCTCACTGTGCTATTAAAAATGACTTATGTGAATTGTATATAACATTGTCTAAAATAAAGAGCCAACATACATTATAAAATTTGTAAAACTAAATAATTTACAGGGTATCTGCACAATTTTTATAATAAAATTTAAGGCTTTTTAAGACAAAAAAAAACATGATACTAAACTTCTAAATTTCAAAAACAGATTTGAAATTTAAAGACAGATTTAAAGTTTTATATAGTGATAAACCTCACATTTCAGCATTTTAAACTATTTTTAAGAAAAGAGATTAGTCAAAAGTAGCTATAAATTATCTTAATTTAACACACACACATATTTTCTATCGCCCTACACCAACACCTAAACCTACCAATTACAGGAAACTTTCTGCATATTTACTTTCTCAAAAAGAAATCATTCTTTATGACTTAGAAGCTTTTGTACCCATGAAGACCTCAATTTAGCACCGTGACACGAGTCCCCAGACGTCAGTGTGTATTCAGGTTTAAGTCCTCACCAGTATATGTAAACCGAACCCACACACACGCACCTTTGTTAATCATTTGTATTTTTGAAGCCACATTAGCGATTTTCGCATTGTTCTGAGGAAAAAAACCCAGCAAATAGCCAGCAGATGGCGCTTTTAGAACTGCACAAAGCGGTCTCCTAGGTAACGACTGTACATAAAGTAGCACTGTGCTCACTAACGCTACATTATCAGACATTATACGTAGACAGGATGAAATAAAAATTTTATTGAAATGAAAATGCCTAGCATGAGCTCACTGAATCTCACTGTCTAAACCACAAAATTAATTTCTTGTTTACACCGTACCTGCACTGCTGTTGACAGTAGTTGAGAGTGCAGAATGCATTCACTGAGCGCATGATCGGAATATAAACTGTATCGTTTTGCGGACTTTTCCTCACTGAGGACTAATCTAAACGCCTCTGAATGGCCATTGCATACATGCGCTAAATGTACGTATGTGGTTTATTATTTATTTGAACTGACCAGGGGCATTTTTATTTACCTTTTATATGGCTCGAAAGCACAGACTCTTCCATGAAAAAGCAGACTTTACAGGAGGCTACTCAAGTGTGTAGTTCTCTTTTTAACCATAATTTGTGTTTGTCGTTTTCAAGCCAATGCTGACTGAAGCGGCAACCTCCCGGCATGTTTTTATCTCCTGCTCTGTTCCATCAGAGGGTGCATGTAAAAACCGGCAGACAACATTACAGCCACACACGCAGACTCCAGTGGAGTTAGGCTTATTTTATGTAAAAAAAAATGACTATTCACTAAGAAAGAGAATTATTATGAAACCAATGCAACTGCATTTTTAAGCATTTTCAAGTACTTTATACAAAATCTAAGCATTTTTCAAGCCTTGAAAACACTACATTAAAATTCAAGCATTTTCAAGGAATTCAAGCACCCGTACGAACCCTGTATAGAATAATAAAACATCAACAGCATGCGCTAGTGTTAAACAAAAAGAGCATAAAGAATTACACTTTGGCAGTTGTAGTTTTTATGTGTGCTGAAAAAAAATGGAAGCAGTGAAAAAGGAAGGAATAAGAGCTTGAGGTAAGCAGTTTTAAGTTTTAGCGCCATGTCACGTTGGTTTCATGTCGTGTTTTTATTGGCTGGTCAGTAAACAAAGTCAAGTCAAATCACCATTATGTATATAGCGCTTTTTACAATGCAGACTGTGTCAAAACAGCTTTACAGTATTAACAGGGAAATAGTATGTCGAAATAGTGTTCTGTTCTCTGGCCAGACGAAACCAGCTGTTTAATTCTATGCTGTAACAAAGTCAGATTGTGCAGAGGACTCTTCTGGTTCCTCTGGTCTTGTCCCGATGGCTGTCTAGGTGACAAGGTCTTTAAAAGGGATCTGTCTCTGGGGCTCATCTAGTTGACATGGACTCCGCTGACATTCAAGGCTGTAGAGGTTTTCTCTAGGAGCTGATTTACCATCTGGATGGGATACAGACTGGATCCGTGTGGCTGCAGTAACCATCTGATCTGGATACAGTCTGGATCTGGTGGCTACGGTGACCTTGGAATAAGAAAGAAACAAACTGATATTAGCGTAGATACCATTCATTTAACGATGTAACGTACATTGGGTGTTTTGGGAAGTGTTTGCGGTTCCAGTTGACCTAATTGATGCAGCCTAACAATCCTTTAATGGATTTAAATTACAGAGATGTGTTAGTGTTTTATGTGTAAGCCAGGCTAATGAGATGGGTTTTTAATCTAGATTTAAACTGACAAAGTGTGTCTGCCTCACTTAGGTAGATTGTTTCACAGTTTGTGACCTTAATAGGAAAAGGATTAGCTGCTTGCAGTTGATTTTGATATTCTAGGTATTATCAAATGGCCAAAGTATGGTGAAGTACTATAATGAAATAATTCAGGGCTAAACCATTCAGGGCTTTATAGGTAATTAGCAAGTTTTTAAAATGTATACAGTTTTTAATAGGGAGCCAGTGCAGTGTTAACAGAACCAGGCTAATATGGTCATACCTCTTGGTTCTAGTAAGAACTTTAGCTGCTGCATATTAAACCAGTTGGAGTTTGTTTATTAAGTACGCAGAGCAACCAACCAACAGAGCATTACAATAATCTAACATTGAGGTCATGAACGCATAATTAACATCTCTGCATTTACCATTGAGAGCATAGGTTGTAATTTAGATATATTTTTGAGATAGAAAAATGTGGTTTTACAAATGCTAGAAATGTGTCTTTCGAAGGAAAGATTGCTATCAAATAGCACACCTTTTTTTTTCTGGATTATGTTATATGAAGCACCATATCACAAGACAAAGACATGGTCGTACAGGCAGGGTCGAGACAGGAGCAGACAGGTGTATAACAGGCAGTAGGAGAGGATAATCCAGTAAACGGGAGCGATAGTCCAAAGGCAGGCGGCTAGACAGATGTAAACAAGAAAACCAGGCAGGAGATCAAAACCAGAAACTAGGAAACGCTAAACTATGGGAGAAACACTGTCAACAATCCGTGGTCTGCAAGGGGAAAGTCCGGGGTTTTTATAGTGAGCCTGATTGGCTACCGGAGGCAACGCAATGGGCGCGGTGGAGGATGGGAGATGCAGTCCGAAGTGCAAAGTAACAGTCAGAGTGTAATGGAAAGGTGAGAGTAACATCTGGTGGTGAGCGGTCTGCAGAGCACCGACCAGATTCGTGACAGCCCCCCCCCAAGGAGCGGCTTCCAGATGCTCGAAGGAAACAACAGTCCAGGGGAGCGGTGGGGCGGGAGCGAGACAGGGCGAGGGCTGGAGGGCCAGGTCCATGTGGAGGGCCCGGTGATTGAGGCAGGACCGACAGAGCAGGTACCCTCCAGGGCGGGGCCCGGAGGCGGAGCAGGAGGCGCAGGAGCCCTCCAGGGCGGAGCCGGAGGCGGAGCAGGGGCCCTCCAGGGCGGAGCCGGAAGCAGAGCAGGAGCCCTCCAGGGCGGAGCCAGAGGCAGAGCAGGGGCCCTCCAGGGTGGAGCCGGAGGCGGAGCAGGCGACACAAGAGCCCTCCAGGGCGGAGCCGGAGGCGGAGCAGGCGACGCAAGAGCCCTCCAGGGCGGAGACGGAGGCGGGACAGGCGACGCAAGAGCCCTCCAGGGCAGAGCCGGAGGCAGAGCGTGAGGTGCGGGCGCCCTCCAGGGTGGAGCAGGAGGCGCAGAGCCCTCCAGGGCGGAACAGGAGGCGGAGGGCGGAACTGGAGGCGGAGCGCGGGGGGCGGAACAGGAACTGCTCCGCGGGACCTCATGGTCTGGGGGACCTGGGGAGAGCAGGGACAGAGGAGGCAGAGAGAACAGGGAGAGAAGCAGAGAGACCACAGGATAACGCCGCCTCCATAGGAGGTTCTACAGCCGACGCTGACACCTCTGGAGGCATTGGCGCAGCTTCTCTGAAGGGAAAGGCCTCTGGAGCAGACTTGAGACCAGACGGGACCTCTGGAGCAGACTTGAGACCAGACGGGACCTCTGGAGCTGACTTGAGACCAGATGGGACCTCTGGAGCTGACTTGAGACCAGGCGGGAGCTCTGGAGCAGGAAACCGCGTTATGGCCTGGGACCTAGGAACAGCAGAGACAGAGAAGGCAGACAGAATAAAGGGAGAAGCAGAGAGGTTGTAGAGGGATGCCGCCTCCATGGGAGGATCTACAGCCAAGGCCGACACTTCAGGAGGCATTGGCATGGCTTCTCCAACTGAGGGGAGCTCTGGAGCAGATTTATGATCAGGCGGGGGCTCTGGAGCGAACTGGTGAACTGACATGACCTCAGGAGCTGACTGGTGAACAGACGTGGCCTTAGGAGCCGACGTGTGGACAGACATGAGCTCAGGAGTACAGTGTGCAGCCCACACACACCAAAAAGCAACTGCCATTAAGGGAAGAGCAGCGGCGGGTGGCAGGACCTCTTTAATGATGGTCTGAGAAGGTGTTGATGCCACTGGGATGTTTGCTGCACTCACTGACACTAGTGGTGGGTCCAGCACGCTGGCCATCATGACAGGCCGTGACCCTGGGATGTCAGACGAGACATGGCGTGGCTCTGGGCGGTCAAACGAAACATGGCGAGGCTCTGGGCCGTCAGGCGGAACGTGACTGGACTCTGGGCCGTCAGGCGGGACGTGACTGGACTCTGGGCCGTCAGGCGGGACGTGACTGGACTCTGGAGCAGCAGCAAAAACTTTGTTTGGCTCATGAAGATCAGCTGTGGTTTGACTTGGTTCTTGAAGATTGTCTGTGACTTGACTTGATTCGTGAAGATCAGTAGTGACTTGAACTGGCTTGTGAAGATCAATGACTTTACTTGACTCAGGAACGACAGCCTTGAGGTTGCTTGACGCAGGAACGACAGCCTTGACGTGACTGGACTTGGAAGCTTGTCCTCCGGGGCGGAACAGGAGGCGCCGCAGCCCTCCGGGGCTTGGAGGCTTGACTGGACTTGGAGGCTTGACTGGACTTGGAGGCTACAGCTGTAGCCTGACTTGACTCCGGAGCAGCGGCTGAAGCTTGACTTGGCTCTGGAATAACAGCAGCAGCTTGACGTGGCTCATGAGGATCTGCTATAACCTGGCTTGACTCATGGAGATCCGCTGTACCGGGACTTGACTCATGAACAACATGGCTTGACTCAGGAACAACAGCTGTGGCATGACTAGACTCTGTGTCTTGACTTGACTCAGGGGTAGCCGTCGTGACATAAAGGAGCGCCACTTTAGCTGCCCATACTGTCATTAGGGGTGTGTCCAGCACGTGGGCCATCATGCGCAGCTGCCATGTCCGCGTTGTCGCGTTCCTCCTTCGCGACCCCCACAGTACACGGTGAGCCCACACACAATAAGGCAAAGTTCATAAATTCCGCGAGAGATGAACGCGGACCCTCGCGTCTCAGCCTCGCCCTTAAAGGCTGATTTACGCCATCACAGAAAATCTCAATCGTAGTACAGTCCGGTAGGGTGGAATAATTGGAAATAGAAATGAACTCACGGATGTAACGATCCAGTGTGTGTGATCCCTGTTTGATCCTGAAAAGTGTTCTGTCTGTGTCCATATCTGTTGACTGTCCGTGGGTGAAGCTGCTGGATCCTGTTGTGTCGGATTGTTCTGTAACGAGGTGAGTGAGACGAGAGGTGAGCGGATCCATATACAAGCTTTTATTGATATCACAAGACAAAGACATGGTCGTACAGGCAGGGTCGAGACAGGAGCAGACAGGTGTATAACAGGCAGTAGGAGAGGATAATCCAGTAAACGGGAGCGATAGTCCAAAGGCAGGCGGCTAGACAGACGTAAACAAGAAAACCAGGCAGGAGATCAAAACCAGAAACTAGGAAACGCTAAACTATGGGAGAAACACTGTCAACAATCCGTGGTTTGCAAGGGGAAAGTCCGGGGTTTTTATAGTGAGCCTGATTGGCTACCGGAGGCAACGCAATGGGCGCGGTGGAGGATGGGAGATGCAGTCCGAAGTGCAAAGTAACAGTCAGAGTGTAATGGAAAGGTGAGAGTGACATCTGGTGGTAAGCGGTCTGCAGAGCACCGACCAGATTCGTGACAATAGGAAGTATAAAGACATACTACTAATACATATTGTTGCTCTAACAGCAATACTCAAATAATTGTCCTTCCAAACTCGTAATATAAATGTAATTTGTGATGCGCATTTGTGTGCGTTCTTCAACGGGCAGAGGGAGAGTGTGCGTGAGGAATGTGAGAGGAGGGGGACACAGGATGTCCAAAGGGTCATGTGAGTTACGCTGGATGGCTCCTCTGAGCCCTGCAGGCTGGACGTGTCAATGTAAATCTGTCTTTTTGTGTTTATTCGATTACGAATTTATACATAGCTGGTCACCAGTTACAATGACCATCTGTTCCATGGCTAGTCTCAGAAAAGGGGGAGCATTGTAAAGTAGTCTTTTACTGTGTGTCTTGCATGGGTTTGACTGCGACTGGTCAAAAGGTGATGATAAAGCATTTGTGGCTTCAAGTGGTCCCAGCAGAGAACAAGAGTTCTCTGTCCTCCTGAATTGATATTGATTTATCACTGGTTCACCCCTGCGGTGAGAAGTCAACGTAGGACAGGAACTGGTCAAGACGCGCTGGCGTCATGTAAACTCCCAATCTGTTTTTATAGTCATCCCAAATGGCTCACAGAAGACTCTGAGTTCTTCTCTTCTCTGAAGCCTTACAACTGTGCCGCCTCAGAGTCACCCAGAGAAATGGAGCAAGAGGAAAAAAAAAAAAAACAGTAGTAGATGCGAACAGTGCTGCAGGTTTATCAGTGTCCTCAGTGTAGCAGCGAACAGTGTAATGAAATACTCTTTGATAGAAGCAGTCAATCAGCTGAAATTAAAAGCAGTGTGCAAGTGTATTTGTCTCATTAGTTTTTAGCGCAGTTGTCACTGCTAGGTAACGCTTGTTTTGTTTACTGTGTTGAGATGTGCTGAAGTCGCATTTAGTCTCATGCGGTATCACACCTTGTCAGTTTTGTGCTCTTCCTTTTGTTGTGATGCACAGTAAAGCATGTCCAGCTGAATTCAGTTACAATTTTATCAGACGGTATAATAAAGATTAGCATACCGTGGCAGCCCTCGTTTGAAAACCGAAGAGTGTAAAGACCAGTGACTCTACCTGTGTTACTCCACCAAACAAGGACACTATCAAGGGACATAAGCATTGCTTTTTATTCGTCCTCTTTCCCACAACTTGTTTCACGTCTGTGTCAGTTTTTATGACCGATATTTGTTTCCAAATGTCTAATATTACTAACACATTTACAAACCCCACATCACACACTGCAGGCAGCACAATCCTGACAACCTGTGCATTTTGCCTGTGTCAAATAATACACTACTTTCTTTTTCTACTGGTCTCTGCAATTGCCAGTCTGCAGTAAACAAAGCAGATTTCATTACATCTATTGCTAGTCATTCAAGGCTAACCCTTATGCCAGAAACCCTGGAGTTGTGATTGATCAGCTGAATTTCTCAGACTACTCTCCTGTACTCTTCTAAAACTGCAGATTTGCTTTATATAGCATTAGGAAGATCAGGCACTTTCTTTCGGAACACACTACACAATTTCTTATTCAAGCTATTGTTTTGTCCAGGATGGACTATTGCAGTGCTTTTTTGGCAGGGTTTCCAGCCAGCTCTATCAAACCTCTACAACTGATCCAGTATGTGATTGCAAAATTAGTCTTTAACGAGCCAAAAAGAATGCATGCTACACCTCTATTCATCAATTTTAGTAAATTAATAGAGTGCAAGTCAAAAAAAGTGTTTTTTTTTTCTCTTTCTATTTTTTAAAAGCATAGAATTAGAATAGAGAGTGCTAGAGTTAGATGGTCAAATAAAGATGGAAGAGACGTGTTCTTAGCCGATTCTGGAAGATGGATGCTCAGATTGAGATGGGCATGTCATTCTGCCAGAAGGGAACATTTAATGTCAAAGTCTGTGAACATGATTTTGTGCCTTTTTGGGATGGCACAATAATGTGCTGTTCACATGCAGAAGGCAAGGGGGCACATAAGTCTGAAGTAATGAATTTAGGTAAAGGGATTAACCAAGTCATAAACACCTACGTTTATCAATTTGCACTGGCTATCAATAGCGCCTCGCATAAAATTCAAGACATTGATGTTTGCCTACAAATCCCCTTCATTATTTCATACTTTCAAATTCACTATTTCATGCTTACGTGTCCTCTTGAAGTTTGCGTTATGCAAGTGAATGGTGCATTACCATGCATCTGGAAATTCTGTGGGAAATTCAGTTGATTGGACATGATTTGGAAAGGCACACATCTGTCTATATAAGGTCCCACAGTTAACAGTGCATGTCAGAGCACAAACCAAGCCTTGAAGTCCAAGGAATTATCTGTAGACCCCTGAGACAGGATTGTATCGAGGCACAGATCAGGGGAAGGGTACAGAAAAATTTCTGCAGCATTGAAGGTCCCAGTGAGCACAGTGGCCTTCATCATCCATAAATGGAAGAAGTTTGGAACCACCAGGGATCTTCCTAGAGCGGGCCACCCAGCCAAACTGAGTGATCAGGGCCAGAAGGGCCTTAGTCAGGGAAATGACCAAGAAACCCGATGGTCACTCTGAAAGAGCTCCAGTGTTTCTCTGTGGAGAGAGGAGAACCTTCCAGAAGAACAACCATCTCTGTAGCACTCCAGCAATCAGGCCAGTATGGTAGAGTGGCCAGATGGAAGCCACTCCTCAATAAAAGGCACATGACAGCACACAACCAAGATAACAAAGGAGTAGCTATGGGACAACTCTGTGAGTGTCCTTAAGTGGCTCAGCCAGAGCCCAGACTTGAACCCGATTAACATTTCTGGAGAGATCTGAAAATGGCTGTGCACCGACGCTCCCCATCCAACCTGATAGAGTTTGAAAGGTCCTGCGAAAAAGAATGGGAGACACTGCCCAAAAATAGGTGTGCCAAGCTTGTAGCATCATACTCAAAAAGACTTGAAGACTGAAATTGGTGCCAAAGGTGCTTCATCAAAGTATTGAGGAAAGACTGTGAATACTTGTATACTTTTTTTTTTTTTTAAACAAATTTGAAAAGATTTCAAGCAAGCGTCTTTAACATTGTCATTATGGGGTATGGGGTTTGTAGAATGTTGAGGAGAATAATGAATTTAATCAATTTTGAAATAAGGTTGTAACATAACAAAATGTGGGAAAAGTATAGTGCTGTGAATACTTTCCAAATGCACAGTATATTGCCATCCCAAAGAGCCACAAAATCACTTTCATTGACATTTACATGAACTCTTCTCTCCTGGTGAAATGACCTGCGCAACTCAATCCATGCAACTGAGTCCTTAGCCATCTTCAAGAAATGACTAAAAACACATCTCTTCCATCTTCATTTGATCCTTTAACTCTAGCACTCTCTATTCTAATTCTTTTTTTATCCAATATTATTATTATTATTTTATCTATTCTATTTTGTCTATTTTATCTGTTAACCCTCCAACACAAACATTCTCTATTCTTTTGACTTTTTTTATTTTGTATTTTGTATTTTTTTTTTACTCTCTAACACTAGTGTTCCCTATTCTTTTTTTAGGGGCCAAGCACCGCAGGTGCGAAGGCACCTATTGTATCAGTTGCCGTTCTTATTATTAGGGGCCAAGCACCGAAGGTGCGATGGCACCTATTGTATTCGTTAGTGTTCTTATTAGGGCGCGAGCCCTAAAAGGCTTGGTCCCCTAAGGATTATTATTATTATTTTTTATTTTTTATTTATTTATTTTTTTTTCGACTAAACGGGGCATTTTGGGGGCCTTAACATGCTCAAAAACTCTTGAAAATCGGCACACACATATCATGTAATAGGCTCCACCCAACAGGAAGTGAGCTATTCAGGGCTGTTTAAAAGCGCATGCTGTGGAATTTGATATACTCCTCGGAGGCCTTTATTCCGACAGACACCAAACTCGGTCAGCATGACCTCAAGACATTTTGTTAAATTGTGAGCAGATTTGGGATATCTTGTAAGGTTGATTTATGGTGATTTATTAAAGTAGCAATAAATAACATAACCGTAACTTTAAAATGCAGCATCCAAACACTTCAAAACTTTTTACATACATAGAACTAGTCATTCTGAGAAATAAATGCTTACTTCCATCAATATAAAATAATCAACAAAAAATAGAAAATGAAAAAACTATCAAACATCTAATCTCACTCTAACTCTCTCTAACTCTGTGTCGGGGGATGGGATTAAGTCTGTGTATGTGTGTGTGTAAGTGTGACTCGGGGTACTTGAGTGGCTGTGTGCACCTGGTATTCATCACGTTATGGGGACCAAATGTCCCCACAAGGATAGTAATACCAGTAAATTTTGACCTTGTGGGGACATTTGTGAGGTCCCCATTAGGAAACAGGCTTATAAATCATGCAGAATTAGAAATTCAATTTCAATTGTCTGATTTTCACAAAAATTGGCTCAGATCATCTTCAGACCATGCTGGTAAAAAGTTATGGAATTCAAGTTGATTAGTCAAACCATTCTCGAATAACGCGCAAATGAATTGTGCGAAAAGCACGCAAAAATGGTTGTGAGGCTATATCTCCGCAACAGTTTGGCGTATTGAGACCAAACTTGGTGTATGTCATAACAGGCATGACATGAGGCTACCTGTGTTTTGGCGCAGTGCCACCTAGTGGTCAGGAGATATGAAGAATGGATATTTTTGCTTGTAACTTCTGAATGGTTTGGCCAAAAATTACAAAACTGGTCTCTTTAAATGTGGTGCATCATGCCGTGTCCAACCATACCCAGTTTTCCCATGTCAACCATTTTGAGTGTCGGCCATATTGAAAGATCTTGTTCTTATCAATATCAGAATTATACTATATATTAAAATTAGTAATATCAAATAACATGTTTGGAGGTAATTGTGGAATTAAATGTAAAGGGAGGACTTTAAGGTCAGGTTTTATGAAAGCATTTATGGTGTGGACATAATTATAACATAAGTACATAAGTACATAAGGACATAAGTAAAGATACCATTTTGTGTAATTAACAGTGATATTGCATTTTCTGATTACACATGTTCCACTAAAATATATGGGCAGTGAATGACACTTCAGGTGTGTTTATGTTCAGCGCACAGTATCTCCAGGTCTTTTATGCCTGGTATTTGATATGATTGACACCAGCTAGCTCTGCACTCCATGTCTGATGACCTGTTATTCTCAGACACCACTAAGAAAATGGGACGGGAAAGTCCCCCTCCGTGAGCCGTTATGTGTGGTGTTGTCTTTCGACAGATTTAGGGCACACACACATGGGTCACCATAGAAAAAGAGGCACCTTCAAGAAGTTTTCATGAAAATTCACAATAGGAAATAAAAGTAAAATTAATGTTCTGGTTTGTTAAACTGTATGTTAAGAGAGCTTTACAGTCTTTTTCCCTTATATAAAATACAGAGGCTGTATAGCACAATACTTTTTATATATGCCACCTGTGTTACTTAATGTCTATATTCATATACTATAGCATTGTTAAAACACTGGACCATGTGTTAATTTAAAGGGGAGATCAGATGCAAAATTCACTTTTTCATAATTCATTCTCAAATCAAGCCATTCTCAGACCCTGGCCAGATGTACGGCACACAGAAAGCAAAGTTGTACGTTGAAACTGTGAACTCAATGCAAACCAATAACCATAGACAGTATCAAACCATAACAAAGACAGTATCAGTCACTCAGTATGTCCATTTAATAATTTTAAAAAGTTTTAATATTTATGAATTAGATCGTAAACTTGCCCATTTTATTGGGAGTGCAGTGTGCTTCTGCCCTTCTGAATGGCTGTGATAACTGTCATGTTGCAGTGTCGACACCCAAATTGGTTGTCGCTGGAATCTTGTTGTGTCACGTGTAGTTAGGACACGGTGTAAGGTTTTTTTTTTGTTTTTTAATGAATCTTAGCAAATCACCTTTCCTAAAAATGTGTTAGTTATCAAGTTCTGTGGTTAAATGTGGCTAAAGTAAACAGTGTGCCCAATGGAAGAGAGTGGTGGGGTGAGCAGAGTTCATTAGCTTTTAAAGGGACATGCACCTAAACAGGTTGCTGTAAACAGAACTGATTTTGGTAAAAAGGGTGTTTTTTTACATTACCATTGAGAATGTATCATTGAGAAGTATGTTATAGACTTTTCATTAAGACCCTAAAGAATCAAATCAACTTGCGGAAAATGGGGATCTGATGTCCCCTTTAATAAATTATTTTCTAATTTCTATATTGATTTCACTTTAAAACTGTTTTGGAAACATCTTACCGTATCTTCAGCATTTATCTTCACAATAGTGTGAGGGAAGTGCATGCTTGACAAACAATATGAGACATAATGGGTGAAGAAAAATCAAAGAAATCTTGGTTGTACAGAATACAGAATATATTATAATGTTTGTCATTTGCGTTCGAGCTGCTGATTTTGTTCTAAAGTAAGTATAATATTGTTTAGTTGTGTAATTAGTGTATGTTAAATGTTAAAGCAGAACACAAGAACTGACAGTTTTATTTCAGAAAAAAATTGCCATTTTCTCCACCGTCATTACTGCCAGAGAATGTTATCAAACACAATAAATAATTTGAAATCTGACAGTAGGGGAGTCAATAAACAACATTTCTCAAGCGCAAGTTTTGAAGAGGACACAGATAATACAGACAAAATTGTACTTTTAAGGATAGGTATGTGTACACAACACGTGTACATAGAATGGAGACCATGTTTAAATATGAGTAAGGTTCATAGATTTGCCACACGGGTATATTATAATTATTTAATTATTTTGCATCCTCCACATAGTATTTTAGGTTTCATCTGGGACAGAGGACATCACTTATTTAGCTATTCAACTGCAGCAACACCTAAAATCAATTAGCCTAAAATCAGTTCACACATAGGCTGATCGCCGTGATAGTTGTAGTAGGTGACTAGTAGGTTGCTATCCAAACTACAGTATTAAACAATTTACCAAACAAAACCTTATAATCGCTAACATAGCGGACTCATGGAAAAATACATCGGTTAGTGAGTAATTCGTGAGTAATTTATAAATGATCCAGCATCATCCGTATTAAGGAGAAAGAATCACTTTATATAATTTTTAAAGCGGTGTTGAGTTGTTATGAAGGTTTTGACAGAATTCATCAGTGTCCTTTATACTACTTTCCCACATTCTCTTCTGTCTCTTTTTATGGTTTTACAGCTGCTGTCTTGAAATACGAGAATAATGTCATGAACATTCGGCAGTTTAACTGTTCTCCTCACCCTTACTGGCTGCCTAACTTCATGGATGTCTTCACTTGGTCCTTGCCTTTCGTTGGGGAAAAAGGTGAATCATTTACCCACAACAATTTTTATGTGGCATAAAATATTCAGTACGTACTGCAAATAACCTCTCTTTCTTGCTGCTGTAGTGACTGAGATGCTAGTGAATGTCTTGAGCATCTGTTCCAATGATGAGCTGACCACTGATGAAGAGATAGATGGTAAGGAATTCAGACATACATAAGCACACATGCATCACGCAGTATCTCTACAGCTGTACAAGAGGTTTAAAGTGCATGGTTGGGTTCACAAGGAGGCACCCACAATCTGGGGCTGTATTTACAAAACATCTTAAGGCTAAAAGTAGCTTCTAACTTGCTGATTTAGGGGGGAAAACTCTTACAAATAATGGACATGTTAGTCCTATTATAGGGTTTCTAAATGTTTGCATATCTCAAAACATTTTAGCACTAAAATCAGCTCCAAAATCTATGATGAGTTAGGGGTAGTCCAGCAGACTCCTAAGTCAATAAGACCAAGTCACAAGCAATCCTAAAATGGCTCTTGATTCCAATACACCTTGCAACATTTTAGAAACATTTCACAATAATTTCTCTTTAATTTAATAATGTCCTCTTTTCTTTTTGGTCCGTAGAGTAGATCCAAATAAACATGGAGCAAGCAACCAATTAAGATCCGCACATGGTTATATGCCAGGCTTATACCTCTTCAAAAGAATCTTTATTTAATGCTGCATCAGAGGTCATAAAAATGTTTGCAAAAAGTGCAATAAATGTGAAAAGGTGCTAAATGTTTTCGAGACAAAGCTCAGTGCCACACGGATGCACACCTGCACCACATTAAATCAGTATTAACCATGGACATCATAATATGCACGCAAGCACAAAACACACCACACAGTATATCCAATGTCTTAAAAAAAAAGTTTTTCCTTATACATATATTAATAGTAAATATCCTTAATACCTCCATATAGAAAAATCCTCAAAATCAAAAAATATTAATAAAAGATATACAAATTCCAATCATACACATAGATATAATCTTATTAATCCATACAAAAAATGTTTATATAATTTATCCAATCCATGTGGCACTGAAGAAGAGCTTTTTCTCGAAAACGTTTTGCACCTTTGCACATTTATTGCACTTTTTGCACATATTTTTATGACCTCTGATGCAGCATTTAATTAAGTTTTTTTTAAAGAGGTATATTTATGACCTCTGATGCAGAATTTAGGAGATGAGTCATCTGATGCTCCAGCACACATTTTATTCACATGCATCCTGCATTGTGTTCCCCTCGTTCATGCAGGCGAAAAATGCAATTCATGTTTCGGTTTGTCCAATAAAAACACAAACACCCTGAAAAAAGAACTGTTTCTTCCTCATCCTATTGATGCGCATTACTAGCATGCAAGGTTCATGTTTTGGTTTGTCCAATATTCTTTTGCATTTAAATCTTTATTACAAGCAGTCCTGCAGGTCTTAAAGAATCTAAAAGTGCACCTTTTCTTGTTTTAAACCTAGCCAAAAAGCCACGTTGACTGTAAAACACAGTAGACTTTAATCATATCTATTTATTGTGAAATTACTACATTTCCGTTTCAACCCATGTTGATCTCTACTGCGAACAGTGCACTGTCACATTAATACAATGCATTGCACACAGAGTATGTGTGAAACAGGCGTCAGAGCAGCACATAGCCACTGCCTGTGCCTGTTACAGCCTCCCAGTGTTGTCCTTCACAAGCTGCTTCCCCACCAGTACGTCTAGCCACGGCAGGACGCCAGTCTACAAACATCGCTGCCAGCGATAGTGACCGGAGAGATTTTGCCGCTATGTCATTCCTAGATGAGTGGAGAGCTGTTCCAGACATTGTGCACTGGCTACTGGACACGACAGAGCAAGGGTCAGACGTGGACTTCCCCATTTCAGCGGCATGGCTCCGTCAATGACATTGCCTACAAATGCCCATGTTTTGAGAGTTTACAGCCAGCATTTTGTGGTGCCTAAGAGAGGTGGGAGACTCTGTCAGATGCTAGACTTGAGACCCATCAATAGAGATTGCATCAGAGCTTTCCTCCTCATACTATAGATATTACATTGCTTGTGCCAGTGCGGCACATCCCAAGTCTCCTAAACCGCAGAGCGGATGTGTTTTCGTTGAACGGAGTTCCTCACAGGGAATGGAGACTGCATCCTAGTTCAGTTTGGATGATTTTGGACTGCTTTGGGAGGTGGAGGTGGATCTGTTTGCGACAAACAAGAACACTCTTTTAGGGATGGGCATTTTGGGAAATTTCTCATTTCGATCATCCATAGGTTTCAAAAACGAGTAATCAGGGGCGGGGCTTGTGCGGGGGGCAGGGCAGGGCCATAATGCTATATTTTCATCTACATCATTAAGTGATTCCATAAATCGCCTGTGCGTTTTCAGAACCATACGAATTGAATTATGCCTATTGTTGAACAAATATGACGGAAAAAGCACTGCTGTATTATTATAACATCAGTGTTAAAAAAAAAAAAAAGAAAGAAAGAAAGAAACGTCTAAAAGCAATATGACTGTCTCAAATAACCAGTTCTTGAAGTGGGCTGGTACACAGCACTTCTGTATTTTAGCCTTTTGCTTACTGGCACTTTTTCGTGCGTACCAGCACTTCTGACATGTTGCCATCAGCGTCAGTGTCTGGGCGATTAGAAATAGCACTATATAAATCACACTACCAGGAGGAGTCATCTCATCTCAACAATTCACGTGAATGAATGCAAGCAGAGTTGGTCTACCTCAAGGGTTGTCACCCGATCTCATGAAAGTGCTTGGGGTAGATGCTTATAATATGCACGCGAAAACTGTGTATTATATGCACGACAAACACATGCATATCATATGCAAGACAAAGTCAATTTAAGCGTATTAATAACATGCCAAATAGAAACAGAAAATCATGATATTTATACGATTTTCATGAGACCGGGCTCTCGAATCAGAGCATTATAACAAAAACAATACCTTAAAATGAAAAGAAGCAGGTTTTCGTGATCACATAACTTTAAACCGGTAAACTCCTGGAAAGTCCAAGGGTTCAGTAAGTGAAAGCATTCAAACTGAAAGTTCAAAATAGCACTAATACAGAGAACAGTGACTTGTGTCCAGATGCCAGTAAATTATTATTTTCAGTGTGTATTTGGCTTAAAAGCAGGAGTGTTTTATAGTGAATGCTGGCTGAAGGAGTTTTAGATTATGTGGTATAATGGATCTATATATATTAACAGTCAGGACTTGCTTATTTGTATTGAAAACATGTATTTAATTATCGATTTATTGATTGTGGCACTGTTAATTGGGGCGTGAAGTACTGGCACTTCTTTTTTTTTCCACTTTAAGCACTGCAAATAACTCGGTCAATATCAGGCTTTGCATTTGAGCATGATGAGCAACTGATATGCAGCGCATTCAGCATTTAATAAATGTTAATATCCCAAAGCATCCCAAGAGTTACTTTATATCAATTAAAACCTGTTCTATGACACATACTATGCTATTAATCAGATAACTTCGATACATAACATAGACGTAACATTACAACTATCTGCACAAAAAAGGCCAGTGAACTTTGTTATGCGCTTTAGAGAGACAGAGCGCTCAGTTTTGTGCTTTCATGAAATTATATCTGCAATGAAAGCAGATATAATTTACTATAGATTTCACATTCTATAGAGTTCTAATTAGAATGCTGTGTTCATGAAATGCCAGTGAACTTTAAGTTACGTGCTCTAGCGCGCGTGCGCGAGAGAGAGAGAGAGAGAGAGAGTGAGTGAGTGAGTGAGAGTGAGAGAGAGCGCTCCGTGATGCACTTTCATAGCCATACGAATTCCTAAAACAACTGAAATTTAAGTATGCATACTGTTATGACTAAAATGCACTGCTGCATTATTTTAACATCAGTATTTTATTTTATTTTTTTTATGTAGCATCTAAAAGCAATATGACCGTCTCAAACTCAGTCAATATCAGGCATTGCATTTGAGCATTAAACTAAACACTGGTAATATGCAGCGTATTCAGCATGTTAAATGTTAATATCCTAACGCATTCTAATGGATTAAGCAGATATGCATGTAGCTAACCCAGACATCACTACGTGACTTCGAACCCATGCATCCTCTCTCTTCTCACGTCGATATTTTAGACTGCATGCTAAACAATTAGAGCTCAGGGTGCCACCCAAAGTGCTGCTACAATCAGGAAAAAAAATAAAATTCCACAATCATCGTTTTCATGATCGATCATCACAGACACGACCAAGTACTCTAGTACTACGTGGGCTGTTACTATGTCATGGGCCTGGTCTAAAGGCCCATTTATTCGAGATAATGCTTTGCCTTGCCTGGTCTTCTCAGAATACTTTCACCAGGTTTTACAAGCTGGATGTGCCATCACTGTTGTCTCAATTGCTTCTGGTGAGACACTAACCTCACTTATTTTTCTAGATTATTGCTATTGTAAGTGCCAATTTGGGGCACAGTTTGTTACAGTGTATTGCTGTTGACACTGTACAGGTTTATGTACATTTTCAAGTGCTTATTATTTTGCTGTGTCTGCCATGTGTTCAGTGCAAGTTGCTCATTAGGGGCCAAGCACCGAAGGTGCGGTGGCACCTATTGTATCCGTTGGCGTTATTATTCTTCTTCCTTTTCCGCCGCCAGTCTATGGCAGCCCATAGAACCGCTTGCGGGAAAGTTGTATAATTTTGCACACTGATAGAGGACAGTCCCAACATTAACCATAGCAAGTTTGGAGTCTCTAACTCAAACTCTGTAGCGCCACCACTTGTCCAAACTTTCAAAAGTATGCCGAGTCGAATGGACACCAAAATTCAAAAATCGTAAGGTTTAGTTTTTTCGCTATTCTCAATTGTTTGTAAAACCTACTTTTTCGAACTCGTCCTAGGCCGTTGCACCGATTGTCACAAAAATTGATCCAGATCATCTTCAGACCACGCTGGCAAAAAGTTATGGAATTCAAGTCGATTCGTCCAGCCGTTCACGAATAACACGCGAAAGAATTCTACGAAAAGCTAGCAAAAATCAATGTGAGGCTATATCTCCGTAACAGTTTGGCATATTGACACCAAACTTGGTGTGTGTTATAACAAGCATGACCTGAGGCTAACTGCAGTGTTTCGGTGCAGTGCCCCCTAGTGGTCAGGAGATACGAAAAATGGCTATTTTTCTTTATAACGTCTGAATGATTTGTCCAAAAATCACAAAACTGGTCTCTTTAGATTCGGTGTGTCATACCGAGTCGAACCATATCCAATTTTCCCATGTCAGCCATTTTGGGTGTCGGCCATTTTGAATTTAGCTTTAAAATGCTGTATCTTGAGAACAGATTAGCGTATCGTTTCGACATTAATTACAAAAATGTTCGGCACCATGCCCTGAATGTACATAAAAATTTTGGGGCCAGCGCCACCTTGTGGTCAAAAGTTATAACGAAATTTCAAAAAATGCTAATAACTTTTGCGTACATTAGCCTATTGAAATAAAACTGATTTTGATAGATTCCTTCGGTCATGCTGAGAACACCGATACCAATTTTGCCAATTTTGGCCGAACTTCCTGTCCGCCATTTTGATTAATGTAAAACCTACTTTTTCGAACTCCTCCTAGACCGTTAGTCCGATCTTCACCAAATTTGACTCAGATCATCTTCAGACCATGCTGGCAAAAAGTTATGAATTTCGTGTCGATATACGAAACCGTTTTCGTTTAGCGCATCAACGAATTTGCTGGAAAGATGCCAAACTACATCTGAGGCTGTATCTCTGCAAAGCCTTGACATATTGACACCAAATTTTATATGTGCTATTGTCACCACACCCTGACCACGCCACATAAATTTGGTAACAGCGCCACCTACTGGTCAGAAGTAATACACCATTCATTAAACATTAATAATGAAATTTCCAAAAATGCAAATAACTTGTGATTCCATTAGCCTAATGTAATAAAGCTGGTCTCAAAATATTCCTCGGGTCACGCCGACAACATACATACCAATTATACCATACTTGGCTGAACTTCCTTTCCGCCATTTTGATTAATGTTCGAAACCTACTTGTTCGTACTCCTCCTAGACCGTTGATCGGATTTTCACCAAAATTGAGTCAGATCATCTTCGGACTGTCCTGACTCAAAGTTATGGATTTCGTGTTGATAGACAAAACCGTTTTCGTACAGCGTCACTACACATTTGAGGCATAATGGCAAAATGACTCTAAGGCTGTATCTCCGGAAATATTTGACATAATGACACCAATCTTTGTGTGTGTCATTGTCATCTCACACAGAACACATCACATCAATTTGAAAACAGCACCACCTATTGGTCAAAAGTGATAAGCCATTAAATTATATTATTGTTGCTTTTCCATTTCAACTGATATCATCCTAAAATGGCTTTAATTACTCATTGTTGAGGTCGGTCTGTTGCTCCTTGCCGTACTCAGCTCCTCATTCTGCCTCTGTTGTGCTTGGCCCCGCAATTGCTGCTTGCAGCTATATTTATTATTATTCTTCCGTTTCTTCCGCTCGAGTCTATGGCAGCCCATAGAACCGCTTGCGGGAAAATTGTAAAATTTGGCACACTCATAGAGGACAGTCTCATCATTAACCATAGCAAATTTGGAGTCTCTAACTCAAACTCTCTAGCGCCACCACCTGTCCAAATTTTCAATCATTTTATGCTAATAACTTTTGAACCGTAAGGCACAGAATCAAAATTCTTTTTTCCTCTGAATCCTTGGCTCATGCCGAGTCAAATGAAGTCCAAAATTCAAAAATCGTAAGGTTTAGTTTTTTTTCTATAAATTTTTGTTTGTAAAACCTACTTTTTCGAACTCGTCCTAGACGGTTTGTCTGATTTTTCACCAAAATTTGCTCAGATCATCTTCAGACCATGCTGGCAAAAAGTTATGGAATTCAAGTTGATTAGTCAAACCATTTTCGAATGACGTGCAAACGATTTCTACGAAAAGCACGCAAAAATAGTTGTGAGGCTATATCTCTGCAACACTTTGGCGTATTCAGACCAATCTTGGTGAGTGTCATAACAAGCATGATCTGAGGCTACCTACCGTTTCGGCGCAGTGCCACCTAGTGGTCAGGAGATATGAAAAATTGTTATTTTTGCTTATAACTTCTGAATAGTTTGGCCAAAAATCACAAAACTGGTCTCTTTAGATTTGGCGCATCATGCCGAGTCCAACCATACCCAATTTTCCCATGTCAGCCATTTTGGGTGTCGGCCATATTGAATTTTGTCCAAAAATGCTATATTTTACGAACGCATTGACGTATCGTTACGAAACTTGGTATGTGTCTAAGGCAACATGCCCTGACAGTACTCAAAAAGTTTGGGGGCAGCGCCACCTTGTGGTCAAAAGTTATAAATAAATTTACAAAAATGCTAATAACTTCTGCTTACATTAGCCTATTGTAATGAATCTATTGTAGTGATCTCAATAGATTCCTTGGGTCATGCCAAGAACACTGATATCCATTATGTCAATATTGGCCAAACATCCTGTCCGCCATTTTGATTCATGTTGAAGACCTACTTTTTCGAACTCCTCCTAGACCGTTAGTCCGATCTTCACCAAATTTGACTCAGATCATCTTCAGACCTTGCTGACAAAAAGTTATGGATTTCGTGTAGATAGATGAAACTGTTTTTGTACAGCGCCATGACACATCTGAGGCATGATGCCAAAATGACTCTGAGGCTGTATCTCTGTAAAGCTTTGGCATAATGACACCAAACTTTGTGTGTGTCATTGACACCTCACACAGAACACGTCAATTTGAAAACAGCACCACCTATTGGTCAAAAGTGATAAACCAATAAATTATATAATTAGTTGTTGTATTTATGATTTTTCAGCCATTTCAACTGATATAGCCTAAAATGGCTTTAATTACTCGTTGTAGTCTGTCTGTTGCCTCTTGCCATGCTTAGCTCCTCCTTCTGCCTCTTTTGTGCTTGGCCCCGCAATTGCTGCTTGCAGCTATATTTCATTTTGGCTTGGTCATTTAAGTCAGTCTCATTCAGCAATCAGCAGAAAGCGGGTGCAAAGCGCAGTTACTATACACATACACTTGTTTAAATATTCATATTTAACATACAGAACAAAACTCCACAACACGTTTAACATAATCCCAGATTTATGAAATCAAACAATTAAAAATGTTAATTATGCAAGGAAATTATGCAGTTTTTTGTAACAAGTAAATAGAGTACGTTCGTTGACTTAAGGACAAAAAAAAAAAAAAAACGGACGAATGCCTTAAAATATATTATCTGATCGATGTCTTGAGGTGTGAGTAGTATAAGCGGAATAATTGACTTCGGTCTGTTGAATTCTTAAAAAATAATGCACTCAAGGTGTAATGGCTACTTCACCAATTCTAGATGTCAATGGACTATTTGCACTGAGCCTCGTGACGCAGTTCCGTTTTGAAATCTTGTGGCTCAGTTATTTCCGGTTAAGTACATTTTCAATGCGCTGTAATTATCTAGTTGAGTCAAATGAGATTTCTCAGGATGATTTCAAATTCGGAAATTTTCAGAGACAGGAGAAGACATATTCTGATGATTACTGAGTACAGAATTTTCCAAACTCAACAGAACATTAAGTTTTAATCCAACATAAACCGATCTGAGAAAGCGGTGGCTAGTAATCATACATGATTGTTCACCACAGGGTGTCAGTGCTCTATAGTGGCCTAATTGCGACCCTGCAATTGAAGTTAAACCGTATAACCACAAATTAACTCGGATTTTACTACACTGTCCATAGTTTAACGATGGTAGGCTATTTGTAGTAAAAGTGTTGGTATACAAATGGTAAAAATGGGAAAAACATGGCACTTTTACTATACTAAAACCATGGTTAATTATCGTAAGGGTGTTTATCATTCAAACTCATTTAAAACTGTATATTCATCAGGTATGAAATATGATCAGTAAAAGAAAAACACTGTTCATGAGAATGTGTCAGGTTAGTGGGGAAATATATTTATTTATTATTCTGCACATACCGAAGGGAAATATATTTATAGTAACCTTTCAGCAGTTTGAATATGATTTATGTTAATGCAGAGAATATGATTTTTTTTTAAAGAAATGGCAGCCCTAAAATGTAGTAATAATCTGCATTCTGATGAGAAACTGTCTGTATGTAGGTGCGCTAAACGCTAACCAGAAACTCCCGAGCCGTAACAAGTAGAACGCGAAAGTAGTTGTGCAAGTAGTCCATTATTTCTTCATTACTCCAACAGTCATTTCACCATTTGTATCACTGCGCTTGCGGTGTTTCTCACGGCGAGTGTCATGGTGGACTGCCAAATCCACTATAATTTTAAAAATAATAGTTTTGTGTCATGGAATGTAGTTTTAAGATTTTTTGGGTGAGAATGTAGTTGTTTAGACTTAAAATATACAGTGTGTTAATAAAGATAACGTCTGTTTGAAAATTTACTTCACTGTTTTTGGAGATGTGAGCTCCAGGGCTTATGTGGCCATTCAGCACTTATGAAACCACAGAGAGCAGCCTCACCTCGGCCAGTTCTTCTGGAATTTGCTTCTGGCTCTGTTGCTTCTATAGTGGTAATGAGATATAATTCATCTTGGGTAAATTAACGGGCAGTCTTTGGTCTCACAAATAGTTTTGGCTGAGGGGAAAATCTCATCACGTTATATTTTATGTGTCTTCAATGCTGTATATCAGAGTGCTGTCTCTGTACTTTTGACTGAATTGCCTAGCAACGATTATGATGGCTGCTGTTGTTGTTGTTTATTAAATATTATTATTCAATAAATAATATTTGATAATAATAGTAGTATTTAGTATTGGGAAACAGTATGCATGTGTGTGTTTGTGATGGTGACTTTAGTTGAATTGTTTCACCATTCGATGGTGACGAGACTTTTATATTGAAAGAGACTGTTATTTTTATTTTTACTTCTAATAACAGATTATAAGACACAACAAACAAATGCACTGAGCAGGGATGTCTTTGGAAATCACCCTTAACAGATGAAACAGAGATTCAAACTAATGTTTTATTCTAAATATGATATTGAGCTGAAGAATAAATGTTTTTGCCGGTTAATTACACTCGCTCGGTCAATCTCTCTATCATAACACTCCACATAATACACACCTTACAGTAATACAATACACTTTTAATTAATTAATTCTGCGTTCCTTTGTTACTAGTTCTAAAGTGATGTTTCGAATTAGTAACGGAGGTTTGGGCTCAGCTGGTAAACTGTCAAACTGAGATTTGAATCTGTGGAGGAAAGAATATGGTTGTATATTGTCCACTATGTCAGTCTTATGTCAAGTCCTGAAAAAGAGAATCCAATCAAAGTAATGAGACAAAAAAAAGTCTGTCATTTATTTATTCAGGGACAGGATCCATTATTATATGTTTTTGAGTAGCAAAAGTATGTGAATCTCTAGGATTAGCTGTTAATTTGAAGGTGAAATTAGAGTCCGTCTGTTCAGAGGTGTTTTTAATCAATGGGATGACTATCAGGTGTCATTGCCTGCCTTGTTTTATTTAGAGAACAAAGATATATCAAAGTTTGATCATGTTTGTGGAATGCATGAATTCATGGTAATTCATGTACCCTTACCGTAAAGTGTTACCTTCTATTTAGAACAAACATATGAATTGTCATGATTTTGGTAAGTATATATTTGCTAAAACCATGAATATTTAAGGGCCAAGCACCAAAGGTGCGAAGGCACCTATTGTATCCGTTGACTTTCTTATTATTCTTCTACCATTTCTTTCACTTTGAGTTTTGTCGTAAAATGCAATATTTTATGAACGCATTGATGTACAATTACGAAACTCTGTATTCATCTTCGACACCATGCCCTGATGGTACTCAAAAAGTTTGGGGGCAACTTTTTATTTTAGAAGTTATAATGAAATTTCTAAAAATGCTAATAACCTTTGCTTACATACAACCTACTTTTTCGAACTCCTCCTAGACCGTTGGTCCGAATTTCACCAAATTTGATTCAGATCATCTTCAAACCATGCTGACAAAAAGTTATGGATTTCGTGTCAAAATATGAACAGTTTTCGAAAAGATGCCAAACTGCATCTGAGCCTGTATTTTTGCAAAGCTTAGACATATTTACACCAAACTTTGTATGTGCCATTGTCACCTCACGCTGACCACACCAAGAGTGATAAACCACTAATTAACCATTATTTATGAAATTTCCAAAAATGCTAATAACTTTTGATTGCATTAGCCTATTGTAATGAAAACCGTTTTTGTGTAGCAATGCGACAAACTTGAGCCAAGATGCCAAAATGACTTTGAGGCTTTATCTCTGCAATGCTTTGACATATTGACACCAAACTGTGTGTGTGTCATTGTCACATCACATTGAACACACCACATCGATTTGATAACAGTGCCGCCTCTTGCTCAAAAGTGATAATCCATTAAATCATATTACTAGGTGTTTTTATGATTTTTCACCCGTTTTGACATGTCAGCATAAAATCGCATGTCTCGCATCATAAATTCTGTGTCTCCTTAATCAAACACACCTGATTCAGATAATCAGCTCATTAGTAGAGACTCCAATACCTGAAATGTGTGTGTCAGACAAAGGAGAGATGCAAAATGTGCAAAATGTTCTTTCAGGAACGTGGTTGGGAACCACTGCCTTGGAGTATTAGTAGATTTAGGTTAAAGTTAGGCTAGGTAGCAGGTTCACGTACTTGCAAAGTTACTTATAATCAGTTTGTCTTTTGGGGAATCATCAAAATACAGTGTTAACATATATTTAGCTTACTAATAATAATAATTACTGCTAGCTGACATGCAGTACCATCAAAATAATCAAACTGAAACCCAACAGGAAGTCCGTTATATTCAATTTCATGTATGATTTTTGTTTTGCCATTTTCAGGTCTCGTTCTTTAACGAAGTCCTCCTACAGTTTTAATCCGATCATCTATAAATTTGCTGAGTGTTATCATAAGGCCTTTGCGATGCTAAATTGCGAAGATCTTGAGTTTTCGTCGAAGGGCATGTTCCTGGCAGCCTGACAAATTTCGATGTTTCGCCATGAAAAAGGAAGTTGCTGTAACTCAGGCAAACAATGTCCAATCTGCCTCAAACTTCACACGTTTGATAAGAGTCCAGTCCTGAATACATGTCAGTGCCCATATTCAGTTATAGTGCCACCTGCTGACAACAGAAAGTGACATGTTTAACACTGTTACCGACTCGTAGCAATATATTAAAAAGCGTTAGCAAGTTTTAAATAGGCTAGCAACATGTTAGAAACATGCTAAAACATGCTAGCAACACTTAGCTAAGAGCTGAAGCATGCTATTAACACAAAGAAAAAGGAAATTGCTGTAACTTAGTACAATGTCCAATCTGCGCCAAACTTAACATGCAACATGCTACAAACATAGTAAAGTATGCTAGCAACACTTAGCTAATTTGCTAAAGCATGCTAATAATACAATCCCTGCTGAAAAAAACAGCTTAAACCAGCTTAAGCTGGTCAAGCTGGTTTAAGCTGGTCTCCCAGGCTGGTCATAGCTGGTTTTAGCTGGTCAGCCAGGCTGGTCTTAGCTGGTCAGGCTGGTCTTAGCTGGTTTTAGCTGGTCAGGCTGGTCTTAGCTGGTTTAAGCTGGTCAGGCTGGTCTTAGCTGGTTTAGCTGGTCAGGCTGGCCCTAGCTGGTTTAAGCTGGTCAGGCTGGTCTCTGGTCAGCCAGGGCTGGTCTTAGCTGGTTTTAGCTGGTTTAAGCTGGTCAGGCTGGTCTTAGCTGGTTTTAGCTGGTCAGCCAGGCTGGTCTTAGCTGGTCAGCCAGGCTGGTTTTAGCTGGTCAGGCTGGTCTTAGCTGGTTTAAGCTGCTCAGGCTGGTCTTAGCTGGTCAAAATGTTTGTTTGATGATTGATTTATTACATAGTGTCTGCCCCAATTTTCCTGACAAATAATGCGACAAATAAGTAATATGTTTACTTTTAATAATCTGTAGGACCACAAGGAACCATTAAAACAATTTTTATTTGATCTTACAGCCCCTTTAATGACAAATATTTACATTATATTTACAAAATAACTGGAATGATTACAATTCTAAAACTATATTAACAATTAATGGTAAAGATGAACAATAACAGAATTCTAAACATATTATGCATTTTCATTTTTCTTTTCTTTTTTATTATATCTTGTATTTTTTTGGGATATGTAATGCCCCACTTATTTCTCCCTCTTCTCTCTCTCTCTTCTTTCAGGCTCCTTTTGTTTCCGCCAGTCACTGAAACAGACTTAAAAAAGAAATAATTTAGATTATTAATTTTCAACAAGTAAAACTACTTAAAAAAACAAACTATAGTGTCATGTCTTTGTTGCACATTTTCCTTTTTTCCAGACATAGCCTGCCATAATTTAGAAACATGCCCCTGATAGTTGTTCCTTTTATTGCTAAAATAAAGATAAAATTGATATATCCAAATGGAAGTGTGTGTGTATATATATATATATATATATACACACTTCCATTTGGATATTTCTGTAGGTGTTTAATTAATGTAGCTATTTTATTGATAAATGAGTATACATGAATGAATATGAATAGGAATATCTTAGCATGAACAATTTTTAGCTGTTTTTAGCTAAACTGACTATGGTTACAAGGGCTGCCTCCTGAGTTCTGATCATCAATTAACCATTAGTCTATCAAAATTTCATTAGATGCTAGAAAAAAAATCCACAGGAAGTGGTGAAGTCCATGATGTAATTCTGGCCCTAGGTCTCTATGAACTTGAGGGTGTCAAAAAAAAACAGAAACTCCATGCTTGCACAGACATGAAAAATGTATCTATAGAAAGTGAAATGTCTACTTTTAAATAAGCCAGTTAAAATGGAAAACAAATATTACCTGACACATTCATAATCATTACTTCTGCCAGTGTTCTGTGGTAAGCTTTGTGTGCGCTTGAGCGTTGATGGGCTATAGGCAATTAAAGGTTCATTATTATAGATTATATAGTTTATTAATATGCAATTAGTCGACTAATCTCTTAAAAATAAATGACTACTAGTTGACCAGAAAATTTTAGTCATGGCCAGGCCAAATGGTTACATATAGTGCATGCATGAATGAATAGAAAAATTAGATTACCTCTCAACAAATAGAAAACAGAAAATAGAAATCTTATCTAACAATAGAAGTCTTTACTATCAATTTCAGTTTAACACATACTTGTTGGATAAAAACAACAACAACAAAAAAACTTTTTTTATCCATGAAAGTATCCTGAACAAAGTATCATAGGTTCCAAAAATAAATAAATAAATAAATAAATAAAAATATTTTATATATATATATATATATATATATATATATGTGTGTGTGTGTATTAAGCAGCACAACTGTTTCTATTCTAAAATTGATAATAAATCAGCATATTACAATGATTTATAAAGGATCATGTGACACTAGAGTAATGAAAAGACTAGAGTAATGATGCTGAAAATTCAGGAATAAATTACATTTTAAAGTATATTAAAATAGACAAACTATATTTTAAATTGCAATAATATTTCACAACATTACTTTTTTTTTTTTAATTTTTCAATTAATTTTCTGTATTTTTGATCAATTAAATGCAGCTTTGATTAACAGAAGAGACTTATTTAATAAAAAACATAAAAAATCGTACTAATCCCAAACTATTGAACGGCAATGTAGATAATAAAAGAATATAATAAAAGGAAAAAGGAGATCTTGGTATGTGTGTATGTCTTACATTTCAGAAATTCCGCTGAAAATCCTTCACTTTGCAAAGAAGAGTGGCAACTTGAGTTCACTTCAACCGGTTTCTTTTGTACCATTTACCCTCTTGTTTTAGATGGCACTTTTCCTTTCGACTTCTTTGTTCCTCTTAAATATCTACAAATCAGTCAGGAAACAAACAATATGTAATTCACATTAGTTTTAGCTTTTAAGATATCTGAATCATTCTCACTTAAAAATCGTCTCTCTTCTGGAGTTGAGAAACATCTTCTAACATATCTACATGTAAAATTCAGGTATTCAGATTCTTAGAATGCAACCATTACCTTTGAATGAACTCCAAATCACTGTCTGGCTCCTCCTGGTAAGGTTACTCCGGAGTGAATATATGCTGCGAAAAGGCCAGACAGGAAGATGGGCTGGATTAACTCATTCTTTAAACCAAAGTTAGCAAAAAGCATTACAATCAAACAATAAGCGAATTAGCAAGTTATCAATGGTTCTCGCACATCTCGCTGCTTACGTTAACCGCTTTAACAGCACCGTTCAGAGTTTACGTGACAGTTTACATCCTCCGTGAGCGGGATGACCGCGAGTTGCGAGACTTAAGTAACGTCACGCGTTTCATTTCGGCACCCCTGTTAACAGATGACTGCTTGTGCAAATTTGATTTACATCATAAAATAATCACGAGAAAGTGTGCTGAACAACACGACGTTCCCGTGAATCACAACTGTTGTCAATGAAGCGTGTAATTATTACCGTACGAGCCCAGAGATTTTCCGCCTATAGCCGCTATGAGGCCGGGGAATGTGTGAAAATCCTCCCGCAACCGCACTCCTTAAACCCGGCACAAGTCTCCCTCGCGCCCCGCGGATGGAGGATTCGTTAATCTGCGGTTACCGCGAATGTAGACACCTTAATACACTACTGCAGTTACCAATCATGAAAAACTGAAAGTGAAATAAATCACTTACCGCAGTTGTGAATCGTACTTATTGCTGCTCCCGAATGTCGACCGTTGAAGAAAATCCCGCCTCTGTAGATTTAAAATTTACAGCAATACGCTGTACTTTTGCGTCAAACCACCACGTGATTCACGTGATCAGATTATGCTTTAAGCATTTCTTGTTAAAGATATATATATTTTTTTTTTTCTCCTAGTGTTTTTTTAATTGCAGGTGATTTGTTATTTATTATATAAAGACCGTGTTTGTTTCATTTATATTTTGTGTAAAAGTCTATGTAATACCGAAACACTCGTTAAAAATAAAACAGCTGACTATATTTGGTCATATGATACAACTATGGTGAATGTATTTGTTCAGAAAATAATTTAATCTGATTTGAGTTCTATGCTGATTTTTTGAGTGTTAGCTTGATTTTATGCTATACTTTATACTACAATTTATTTTAGACTCTTCTCAGATATATTATCATTAACAACTAGAATAATTTAAGATGTATCATCTAGCCTACCTGATTATGATACTAAACTTACCTTGAATTGAACCTTGTCAGTAAGTGAAACAAACTGATTAATTTGTAATTAGGTCAAATGGACACCAGCTTGGTCAGGCTGGGAGACCAACTAAAACCTTTATGGCACATGAGATGCAGATAAAGTGAGATCTTGACCCTTAAGAAACTTAAATTAATGCAGTCATGTAACAAATTTGTTTCAAAGATAAAATTTAATGAATTGCTAATTATTACATTTGAAATAAAAAAATGTAAAGCCTCTACAAATATTAGAAATTGTGAATATAAATAATTGGGAATAATGTAAAAAATAAAATAAAATAAAAACACATTTCACATTGCACATTTCATTGATTTATTATAACATTTATGTAGTTTTGTTCGCTTGGCTGTTTCTTTAAAAAAGTTCAGAAATTTGTCAAGTTTTTCATCACGTGTCTTTTTTAATTATATTAAAATTATATTGTCATTAACAACTAGAATAACTTAAGAGGTATCATCTAGCCTACCTGATTATGATACTAAACTTACCTTGAATTGAACCTTGTCAGTAAGTGAAACAAACTGATTAATTTGTAATTAGGTCAAATGGACACCAGCTTGGTCAGGCTGGGAGACCAGCTAAAACCAGCCTGGCCAGGCTGGGAGACCAGCTAAAACCAGCTAATTCCAGCTACTTCCAGCTTAACATGCTAAAACCAGCCTGGCCAGGCTGGGAGACCAGCTACTTCCAGCTACTTCCAGCAACCAGCTAAAATCAGCCTGGCCAGGCTAGGAAACCAGCTAAAACCAGCTACTTCCAGCTAAAACCAGCCTGGCCAGGCTGGGAGACCAGCTAAAACCAGCTAAAACCAGCTACTTCCAGCTACTTCCAGCTACTTCCTTGTTTGATAAAAGTCTTGGCCTGAACACATTTATGTGCCAATATTCGGATATAGTCATAGCGCCACCTACTGTCAGTGGGAAGTGACATGTTTAACACTGTGATACCCTATTAGCAACACACTAAAATAAGCCATTGAGCGTTAAACTTGCTAAAAACATGCTCAGCATGTTGTTAAAGCCATAAAAGAGGAAGTTGTTGTAATTCATGCAAACAATGTCCGATCTGCCCCAAACTTCACATTTGATAAGAGTACTGGCCTGAACATATCTTAAGGCTAATAATCAGTTTCAATCATAGTGCCGACTACTGGCAAAAGGATGTAACTTATTCTACATTTAACATGTTTACATGTTTTATATTTACATTAATGACTGACATGTTCTTCCTATATTTACTATATTAAAAGCATACTGCCCACCGTTCTCTGTTTTCCTAAAGCCACTCGTCGGCGGTGAGCCCAGGTGCGAGGGCCCTTTCATCACTACTTGCAGCTTTAATTATTATTATTACTTATAAGTGGTCTTTGTATGCTTTAAGTAAAGTGACATGCGTAACGTGGCAAATATGAGACTTATAATACGTTATAACTATGAGGAGGTAATCATACTATAACCATAAACAGGTAAAAATTAATAAAGTAAAAAATAAAGCTATAACCACAAATAAGTAAAAATTATAATACATTAAAACCGTTTTTATGAATACTCATGAGATGATACAACATACTATAAGGTTTTTTATAATGCATTGTGCATTCATTATAATGCTTTAAAGGGGTCATCGGATGCTAAGTTCACTTTTTCATGTTGTTTGAACATTAATGTGTGTTGGCAGTGTATGTACAAATCTACCCTATAATGATAAAAATCCATACAGTGGTTTTTAATTAATCTGTAAAAATAATTTTCCCTTTTTCAAGTCGAGCCATTCTCAGATGCCACCATAGTTGATTGACATGAGCTCCTACCTTAGACCAGCTGTCACAGTCCAGTAACTTTCCATGTTTTGATGTCAGAGCAGGGATGTAAGTTAGACAAGAATATCTCCGATTGAGCGATTGAGGTGTTGTGTTGCTGGATGTAATAATGAACATAGTGGTCATCATTTACTCCCGACATCTGAGCCGCTGAAGATGCAGTAGATTACATTTGTTTGTGAAGGGAATGCGCCTTCCAATCTACATATATCCGTCTATGTTCACGCGAATCATTCATGATCCAGCTTTACTTACAGCAGAAGTGAGTATAAGCGTTTTTTTATGAATCTTTGCGATCGCCTTTCCTTATAACGTGGTAGTTAAGAAGTTTAGCGGCTAAATGCGGCTAATGTAAACAAGACCGTCTTTCCACAGAAAGAAGAGAGGGGCGGGGTGAGCAGAGCTCATTTGCATTTAAAGGAACAACCCCTTAGAATGAGATGATTTTTGCAGAGCTCATTTTGGCAAGGTAAAAATGGTGTTTTTTTACAAAACCATTGAGAATTTTTAATCTATTTTAAATATTATTAATATTATTAAATATTATATTTAAATATTTAAGTATATTAGAGACTTTTCATTAAGACCCTAAGCAATCATATCAATATATATATCACAAGAAAGGAACACAAATAAATGCTTACATTATTGATAAAAATCACAGACACTATGCACATTTTGTTGTTTTGTCGTAGTTTTCTAAGTACAAACTCAGTGAAGTGCCTCAGCGCACACTGAATCCAATGCAGACTGGAAGAGTCTACAAAACAATTTTTATTTTATAAATTGCATTGTGCAAAAACGTGCAAAGTGCATGAGAGGTTTTTTATTTTTATTTACTGTGGCTTCAGCGGAGCGCTCACTTTCAAAACTTAAGCTAATAAAAAATTATGGGCGTAGCACCATTGCGCAGAACACACTATCAAAGCTAGACATTTTTTACACTGAGAATACACAAAACCTAAATTTAAACACCAAGGACATGTTGGATGAATTTGCCAAAGGAAAGGGGCAGAGAATGCCTGTTTTTTAGGCCGCTGTGCCAAGATTGTGTTGGCTTGCAGCACAAATACAGCGGCATTTTAGTGCCACATTGAAAAATAAATAAATAAGAATAATGTTGTAATATTTTTAGAATAAAATAAAAATTATGATAATAAAATTGTGTTATATTGCATGAAAAATTCCACCTATACTCTGCCAAAAAAAGATTTCTGAAGAGTCTGTGGCATCCTGTAACGTGGGAGTCATAAGACAAGGGAGTTGGGGATCCAACGCAGGGCTTTATTAACCCTCTGGGGTCTGATGGTGTTTGGGGGGCCTGGAGAAGTCTTGACATGCCCTGACATTTGTTTTTTTTTTGTTTTTTGTTTTTTGTTTTTTCAGTATTTTAAAAACATATTAATGGCTAAAGTCTGATAACACTGTATTTAGCACAAACTGGGCTAACATAATATGTGAGCAGCATGAATGTACAGGTGCATCTCAATAAATTAGAATGTCGTGGAAAAGTTATTTTATTTTAGTAATTCAACTCAAATTCTGAAACTCGTGTATTAAATAAATTCAGTGCACACAGACTGAAGTAGTTTAAGTCTTTGGTTCTTTTAATTGTGATGATTTTGGCTCACATTTAACAAAAACACACCAATTCACTATCTCAACAAATTAGAATATGGTGACATGCCAATCAGCCAATCAACTCAAAACACCTGCAAAGGTTTCCTGAGCCTTCAAAATGGTCTCTCAGTTTGGTTCACTAGGCTACACAATCATGGGGAAGACTGCTGATCTGACAGTTGTCCAGAAGACAGTCATTGAGTCACAGTCATTCACAAGGAGGGTAAGCCACAAACATTCATTGCCAAAGAAGCTGGCTGTTCACAGAGTGCTGTATCCAAGCATGTTAACAGAAAGTTGAGTGGAAGGAAAAAGTGTGGAAGAAAAAGATGCACAACCAACCAACAGAACCGCAGCCTTGAGAGGCTTGTCAAGCAATAATGATTCAAGAATTTGGGTGAACTTCACAAGGAATGGACTGAGTGAGGCTGGGGTCACCTCAATGCCACGCCGAATTGAGGCAGTAATTAAAGCAAAAGGAGCCCCTACCAGGTATTGAGTACATATACATGTAAATGAACATACTTTCCAGAAAGCCAAAACTCACTATTTTTTATATTTTTTTTTATTGGTCTTATGAAGTATTCTAATTTGTTGAGATAGTGAATTGGTGGGTTTTTATTAAATGTGAGCCAAAATCATCACAATTAAAAGAACCAAAGACTTAAACTTCATAACTTATACTTCAGTCTGTGTGCACTGAATTTATTTAATACACAAGTTTCACAATTTGAGTTGAATTACTGAAATAAATTAACTTTTCCACAACATTCTAATTTATTAAGATGCACCTGTACATGTTTGTGTTTTTAAGAAAAAAACGTTTATGCGTGGTTAGTGAAAACTAAAATGTTTAAAGGGGTCATCAGATGCCCATTTTCCACAAGTTGATATGATTCTTTAGGGTCTTAATAAAAAGTCTCTAATATACTTTGATTAAAAATTCTCAATGATTTTGTAAAACAACACCCTTTTTACCTTGTCAAAATGAGCTCAGCAAAAATCATCTCATTCTAAGGGGTTGTTCCTTTAAATGCAAATGAGCTCTGCTCAACCCGCCCCTCTCTTCTCGCTGTGGAAGGATATTGTTTACATTAGCCGCATGTAGCCGCGTTTAGCCGCTAAACTTCCTAACTACCACGTTATAAGGAAAGGCGATCGCAAAGATTCATAAGAAAACCCTTATACTCACTTGTGCTGTAAGTGAAGCTGGATCATGAATGATTCGCGTGAACATAGACGGATATATGTAGATCGGGAGGCACATTCCCTTCACAAACAAATGTAATCTACTGCATCTTCAGCGGCTCAGATGTCGGGAGTAAATGACGACCACTATGTTCATTATTACATCCAACAACACAACACCTCAATCGCTCAATCGGAGATATTCTTGTCTAACTTACATCCCTGCTCCAGCATCGAAACAAAGAGGGCGGACTGTGATGGCTGATTCAAGGTAAATCGCTCATGTCAATCAACTATTGTGGGAGCGGCATCTGTCGGTGTGACGCAACAACGACAGGCATCTGAGAACGGCTCGATTTGAAAAAGGGGATATTATTTTTACAGATTAATTAAAAACCGCTGCATGGATTTTTATCATTATAGGGTAGATTTGTACATACACTGCCAACACACATTAATGTTCAAACAGCATGTAAAAGTAAACTTAGCATCTGATCACCCCTTTAAGTCACTCAAATAAGGCCATAAAACATACAGAACATTTGTTCACAAGAGTTTTGAGAACTGGATGTGGTAGACTAGACTTTTTGGTAGACATGACTTTTTGTTTTCTTTTTCACTCATTCACAGAAAACAATATATTGATTTAACTTTTAACTTTCTCCAGGGTCAAGCACCAGCAAACGGTATAATCCAAGGCAGAAGCATAAGAATAGTCCAATAGACAGGTAACAGTTAGGGCAGGCAGCAGACCATCAAGACACTAGGAAACAGTCCAAAGTCAAAAACACAGGAAAACTAGGAAACACTGAAAGGTAAACACAGGAACTAGGAATGGCTATACAATAATCAGCCATCTAAATACCTGTATCTCCAGCTTTTATAGTAGACAAGAAGAACACATGACAAAACCAACCAATGAGAACAAGATACATGCAAATAAGAAACCAATTAGAACATAACACACAAACAAGGGTAGCACATGACGTGATCACATGAGGGGCCAGGAACACATGGGAAATGGATTCCAGAAAGAAATGTTAAGGGTCCGGGGAGGAGTGCCTCTAATGGAGTTCATGGGCACTCCAGCTAGCGATCGTGACAAATCCAACCTGCCATTCTTCACATTTAACATGAAAACCAGCAATACAAATGTTCTAAAGATTGAAGTAGGCTCCAACTAGGTTAAAGGTTATATTGCTGGCTTTTTTGAGGTAGGCTAAATTTTATGTTACAACTGTTATGACTATTCACAAGCTTCACATTAACTTTATGCAATATAACATGATTTTATTACTGTAATTTTGACTTTTTTCTAAAAAAATATGACTTATTTATTTGTACTTTTTTGACATTTTTTGAGCACAGTGAAAAATTCCCTTAGACTTTGCATTGCAGCCAACTTTGATGGGTCGTAGCTCTAAGCGAGAATTTCGTAGAAACGTGGTTTACCACATTTGAAGAAGCTGTCAAGCTGTGCGAGAACCTACCCTGCAATGGGGTATAGGTATAAATTGTACCCCTGGGCTGCAAGAGCCCCCCAAATTTGCCCCATAAGGGGGATGCAAGTTATTTTCTCCATTTACAGGGGGTAGTCACTGATTTTATTGCCGTCCGAATACAGAATGTCAGTGTTTATCTCTCACCACACGCATATAAATCTGTGGCCAAATTACCTACTGTTTTTTGACAAACACCAAAGTCATGTGGTAATTTAATTGCCATCCAAATCCACATCTCTGAGGTTACGAGAAGAAATCAAATGCAAAACTCAGTGTTTAATACCTTTTTGACCACTTCTGAACACTGTACGGTAACTGTTGTACTTCACTGTAATTTGCAATCATAATTATTTCTAAAATTATTATCACTGCGGTGATATGTTAATTTTTTATTTTTTTTTTTTACAGACGTCCATATGAGAAACAATTACTGTCCAAGTAGGGCTATAGACATACTATAGTGAGGGACGGCCCATGAAAATAGCATCTGATGACATGGTTTTCCTACTATGGTCATTTAAAGGGGTGGTTGACTGGGTTTTTTCTAGGCATGATTGTGTTTATGGGGTGCAGTCTAAGGTGAGTTAATGCTTTTCTTTTTTTAATGCATTATTTTTCTTTATTCTACACCGCTCTCTCCCTTCTCCTATGAGCGCTCTGATTATTTTCTGGTTTTATGAAGCCCCTCCCTCAAAAATACACAGTGGGCTTAGATTGGTTAGCTGGCCCAGTGTGTTGTGATTTGCTACACTCTTAGTGCATGTGCAGAAATGCCACGCCCCTCACATGCGCTCCGGTTGAATTATAAACAATGGCGTCATCAATGTTTGCTTATCATTTGAGCCCGAATGAGATCCAGAGAATATTAGTGAAGAGCATGTTGCAAAACCTGTGCAAGCACAGCTATTACAGGACGTTTCAGTATGGTATGTCTTTATCTTTGATTTTGTGTCATACTTTTAGATTTGTTATTTGTAAATGCTACTGCTTATGTTAGCTTTTAATATATGGTTTTATCCTGAAAAAAGCTGTAATACAGCAGAATACATGATTGCGTTGTAGCGTTTTCGTTAAGTAATCATTTACTTTGTAACAGTAAGAAGTGTATGCCAGCAAGTATTGCTCGCTACCATGGCAACTGAGGAACAGGATTAAGAGCCGCTGCTTTAGAACATTTATTTTAAATCATATATGAATAGTTTTGACGGCATGGCAACAGCTCTTCCTCTTCTCTAAAGTGATGTTGCCAACCCAGGAGCTTGTTGTAGTCCCTACCAGCCCTATTAGTAGGCATTAAACTGTCATAATTTTAAAAGCAATATCTCCGTTTGCATTAAAATTTCAGCGTCATAACTTTCCAGATATTGTTTATGCTCTAACTAAAGTTACAAAAGTGAAATCAGAAACAACCACCCCTTTAAATAGAAATTTTGCATTGACCATAACTTTGGATCACAATGTCATAGAGTCATAGGGGTAAGCTTATTTTACTCAGGCAACCAAGCAGACGTTCAGGATAATTGTGAAGCTGTGAAGCCATGCCTTTGCAACCATTTAGAGCACCCTAGCAACTGATCCCATAGACTGCCATTATAAAAAGCTCAGATGGATATCTTTGGACCACAGTATCATAGAGACATGACTCATTTGACTCGGGGTAGCAAGCAGTCAATCATGAATCACCATCGACACTTCCTTGCCACGCCCTAGCAACAATTATGGAACACCCTAGCAACCCAAACCCAAAGAGGCGTATATTTAAATCTAAATGTCATAGAGACATTAGGGGTTGGTTTATATCACTCATACTGACAATCAGCCTTTGGCGTTTCATCACTGGTAGCTGTCAAGCCACGCCTAGCAACCAAACAGAGTACCCTAGCAACCATTTAGCAAGTCCTATATCTTTGTATCAGAATATCGTATTGACATGAGAGTTGGTTCTTTTGACTCACGCTGGCAAATAGGATTCCCAACATGTTACATATGCTAGCAGTGAATAGCTACATGCTAATAGTGATTAGCTAAGTACTAAAACATGCAAAAAAAAGGATAGGTAATTGCTAAAATATGATCAAAGGATTTCTAAATCTGCTAGCGTCATGTTAACAATATGCTATATCATGTTAGCATTGCTTAGCTAAGTGATAAAATGTGTTAACAACATGTTAAAAACATGCTAGGATCACCTACCTAAGTACTAAGACATGCTAATATCATGCTAACATCATGCTAATGACACGTTAACTGTATTAGCTTTAATAGCATTAAACAAGCATGACAGTTTATGAGATTGAAACCATGTTTTTGCTCCAAACTCGAAACGTTAGTTGAGTGTTTGAAATAACCGTCTGTGATATGATGTAGCTTCTTCACAGAATGAGGCAGAAAATATTTTCTAGTACTCAGTGATAAAGGCTTTGTCAATTAGCTCTGCATTAAAAATATATAGTACTCTCATGAAAGTACCCTAGAAGGCTTGAAGAACACAGATAAACCATATGTCATTGCAATCATGTTGTCTTCATGTTTTATCAGTCAACACATCTCTGTTTTATCAAAGACTTTGTTTCTTTTCATTGACAGCAGTAGCAGGTGCTTCTGTCCATATACGGGGTTTACTGGAACGTCTTTGAGTTTTATAACTTCTACACTGTAAAAACAAATAAGTTGATTCAACTTAAAATAATTTGTAACCTGGCTGCCTTAAAATGTTGTGTTAAATAAGCTAAAAAACTTATGTTGTTTAAACATATGTTGGAGTTCCTTAAACCTAGAATTAATAGTTGGGATAACAAAGGTGAAGCTGAGTCAACTTTTAGGTTTTTAGTTAGCCCAGCAAGATGAGAAAGTTGTGCTAACCTAAATGTAAGTTGAAACAACATAAAATTAGTGAGACCAACATGACAAGAAAGTTGTGCTAACCTAAATCCAAGTTGAAACAACATAAACTTAGTGAGACCAACAAACGTTTAGTTGTTTAAACTAACCATTTTGTTGAATAAATGTATAATTATAAGTTGTGCAGACTGAATAAAAATTGGCTAAACGAAGCATCTTGTTGAATCAACTTATATTTTTAAGGCAGCCAGGTTACTTTTTCAAGAATACTTCATCTTGTAATGTTAAGTTCATTCAACTGGTTGAACTATGCAATTTGCCCACACAACTCAAATTTAAATTTATAATTAAAAGTTGTCCAAACTGAATAAAAATCGGCTCAACTAAGCATTTTGTTAACTCAACTTATATTTTTAAGGCAGCCAGGTTACTTTTTCAAGAATAGTTCATCTTACTTGTAATGTTAAATTCATTCAACCGGTGGAACTATGGAATTTGCCCACACAACTCAAGTTTAAATTCATAATTATAAGTTGTGCAAACTGAATAAAAATCGGCTCAACTACGCATTTTTTTGAATCAACTTATATTTTTAAGGCAGCCAGGTTACTTTTTCTAGAATAGTTAATCTTACTTGTAATGTTAAGTTCATTCAACTGACTGACAGCTGGCTGAACTATGTAATTTTCCCACACAACTCAAGTTTCTATTTTCTAACAGTACTGCAGAAAATAGCCTCATGGACACTGAAAAACATGCAGAAGGCTATTTTATTTGAATTCAAAATAGACAACCTCCTACTTAGTATTACTGTGTTTAGTATTAAAAAACCCTAACTTTAAAAAACATAGATAAACATTGACATTTCATTTCTGTGTAACAATTGCAGTACATATTTACATTCCTTTCACTAATTCACATTTAATCAAAAGAACAGGTTAGGGATTCTAAATTTCTTGCGGAGTAGCATCTTGCTTAGTCCGTAAACACACTAAGAACAGCTGCTCCCACCAATGTGCATGAAAAGTTTTTGGAGAACATCGGAAGTGTGCTTCATGTGTTTTGGGTAATCAGTGTTAACGATGTAAAGAAGACCTATCCAAAGCACAAATGCTTTCAGGACGTCACAGATAACGGTGAGGTCAAGGCGCTCTTCCAAAATGATGGCAACGGCAATGGTTTCTTTTGGAAGCATTTCCCATTGCTCCTCCTCAGTCACAATCAAGATGTCCATTTCTATGCCCTTCACTAATTCTTCAATTTCATGAGATGCCTGAAAAAAACAACAACAAAAAAAGAATTAATTACTTACATGCAAATATAATAATTGAATAAACATAGAATACTACTGTACATTAACTATAGTAATACATTGTTAAAAATATTTAAAAATAATAATAATAATAACAACAACAACCTCAACAAACAGCAATTAAGAGGTAAAGTAAATAAAAGGCGTAAGTTACATGAGCATGGCTGGGAGTATCAGACCAACTGCAACAAGTACTTTAATTTCCAGAATATAAGGGTGTTTCAACACTAGCACTTTTGGTGTGCACCAGGTTCGGTTGATGTTAGAGTTTGGTTCATTTGGATGGTGTGAACTCTTAGTTCTATCATTGTTTATCTGAAATTGTAGCCATTAGGGATTTATAAAACTAGTTGCCAAAATTCTACTGCTGCTAGTTGATGCTGAAAATACCAGTCGTTCAATTTTTTCATTGGCACATTCTGACATATTTTGCTTCACAGTTTTACAAAGACTATATTCAAAGTATTGTCACTTTAATGTTACATTTTACATACAAAATATTTTTAGTAAATAAATATTTACTTATATTATCAGTCTTGCCCACACATTCACAAGAGTATCACAACATGGATGTGGTGCTGATGTAGAACATGCATGCGCTGCGCCTTGTTTACGAGCAGAGGAATGCACCCATCTGTCGTGGTACTCTCGTGAACGTACATCGACTGGAAAAAACAAAATTACATTTTTTAAATCTAATATAAAATGACATTAAAAATTACAATAGCAACTAGGGGTGTTACAGTATGTGTATTAGAACCGAACGATTCACGGGGGAAATTCTAAATGGAAGTGGTCATCCATATGCCCTACTCCTTCAAAGGGCAGAGCCCTAGACGTTTAGACTTTGGAGTGAGCAGGGTAACTGTGTGCCATTATGTAGATGTTTGGAATGCACTTGGCAAAGTGAGCGACGTGTCTGTTAACAAATGTCGCTGTTTTAATGGCATAGAAAAGTCTTTTTATTGTTGTTAGCATTACTGTTGCAAATAAACATACATTTTATGTTTTAAATATATAATATATAATAATAAACAGAGTTAATCCAATAGGGTCCTCGCACTGCAGTGATCGGGCCCTAAAAACTAATATAAAACTTTTTAAAATATAAACTGTATGTTTATTTGCAACAGTAATGCTAGCAACAATAAAAAGACATTTATGCCATTAAAACAGTGACATCTGCTGACGGACACCATGCTGCGCTGTCATGGAAACATGCCAGCTGAAGTTAATGAGAAAATTACGTTGCTCCCTTTGCCAAGTGCATTGCAAATATCTACATAATGGCATGCATGTGCCTTGCTCACTCCAGTCTAAACTCCAACACTCTCAAAAAAGGGTACAGTTTTGTTGCTGGGGCTGCAACTATCCCTTTAACACTTTTTGGCTTTTTTAGTATTGTGAATGTTCCATGCATCATGACATACAGTAAGTACTGTGTACCATATCGAAAACTTACGTGTTACAGCCGCTGATACGCTGCAGATTCATGGTGCTCAATTTGGTCACCCACAACTATAATGCCAAAAGTCATGTCCTGGATGAATACCTCGAGAACCTGTGTGCTTTAATAAAAACAAAGGGAAGCCTTAAACTATGCCTTATAATATTGATTCACAAACTCCAGTAAATATGTGCACTAAATAAATACATTTACTTACAACTTTGTCCAAGCTGTACAATGTGATAGTCATCCCTTGTCTGCATAGCACTGATGGATACAACTGCAAAAGGACTTGCTGAGGTCCAACCACAAGATCGTTGAATTCTATGCTGATCTTCAGTCATTCCAGAATATCACAAACATGAAAAATACAGAAACATGTTAAAACAACACTAAAAATGAAAATAAATAAATCTTGACAGAGAAAGGCAAATGTCATTGCAAGTTTACGTTTCAATTACCAAAACCCCATTTTACAATACAGAAAAGGCTTTTAAACTACATAACACAGGAAATTAGAATAACCAAAAACAGCTAATTTTACACATTCGTGACAATCCTTATCGCACGGCTGTTTATACAAGATATACGCCTTTATTGTTATTCAAAAACTCATAGTTTTATAATGTATGTGTCCGGTGAGGCACTTCAATAACCAAGAGAAGAGTTTGTACCGGTTCAAACGAACTCTGAGGGAGCTGCTCATTCGTTTCTTTTATAACATGCATAAAAATGACAGTTCAAGTAGTAATCTTGTTTATAATTTTAATCATTCATAAGTTCTTTTTTTAATTCTCCGTTCTAAATCCATACATTTGTTCGTCCCTCTCCATCTCACGCTCTGCATGAACGGTCTCTCTCTAATAATACATACCAAACTGTATATTTATCATTCTCCACATAAATCCAGCTCAGTATCGCATGGGAGTATACTTGGTATAATATTTATATCGAAAATACTGTGGAACCCTGTGTATTTTGAGGCTTCAGAATGCTGCGAAAATAATACATATTACTAACGAGAAAATACGACGCGTTAAACCATACTTGTACTCTTCTTAGACAACATACATAATTGTACATATATAGTAAACCAATAAATACAAATATTTACAAGACTGACCGTATATTAATGCAGCTTTGCTGTGGGTTCAGGCGAGGCACGTTAACTGAGAGAGTTACCGGTTTGTGTCCAGTGTTGCCAGATCGGGTTGACGATTTCCAGCCCAAAAGCTCACCAAAACCCGCCCACTTCAACAAAAACCAGCCGAAAATTTTTACTGCCAAAATAATGTGATGGAATTTTATTGCCATGTCAATCAAGGTTGATAAGGACCATTTTTATCTCCTTAAAAAATAAAGATGACAAAATAAAATAAAGATAAATCAGTTTCACAGGAATATGGATCAAAACAGGGCAAATGCATTAAAGGGAGTCAGAAAATATGCTTAAAATGCCCAGAAATATTTTAATAATAATAATAATTAACAACAATAATGTGCTTACCGTTGTCTTGTGCTTTATCTTCAGACAGAACTACAGCACGTATTTCATAAAGTACACATTTTAGAACATCATGCAGAACTTTGCACAGTTAAAACTGTTCAAGTCCAGCAGCTGTCAATGCCAAGTATACCAGAGTAGTCTGGACTGTTTAAAAGATGTTCTGATGCAGGACAGCATCGTATAGTCCCCATATTCAGTTTTGATTTTTATTAAATCATTCAACTGTTCTCTTATTTCAGTTACAATTATACTTAGAAATCTTCTATTCATCTCTCAATACGTGTAATCCACGTTGTGAGATTTAAGTCACTCTAAAACTTTTAATTGTGTAACTTATATTTAGGCCACTTTGCCATCGCAATCACTCAAATAAAATGAATGAATGAATATATAGCTGCACATTCAAAATCTTGCCCTTTATAGCGCCAAAACCCCGTCACTCACGAGTCATCACATCTCACCAACATAAAATATGGTAAATTGATTGACAGGTCTCTGTTAAATGATGTAAATGATGTTGATGACTGCACTACACATTTTTTACTGTGATACTTTGAGCTCGAACATATTAAAATAACATGACTAAAGATAAAAGCGAAGAAAAAAGCAGCTGATTGGGCGGCTTTTAATTGTTTTAAAGCAGCCCAAATTTTGTCTACCCGCCCAATGCGTTATTCTCCGGTCCAAGCCGATCAAAAGAAGCCCAATTGGGCGGAAACCCGCCCAATCTGGCAACACTGTTTGTGTCAGAAATATCAAATATACGCGCTTCAAACGAACTCTGAGGGAGCTGTTCATTTGTTTGTCTTATAACATGCATTAAAATGACACGTTGAGTAGTAATATTGTTTTTCTCCCCTTAATTTTAATCGCTCATGAGGTTGTTTTTTAAAATTCCTGCCGTTCTAAATCCACACAGTCGTTCCTCTTCGTCTCGCGCTCTGTTTGAACGGTTCTCTCTCTAGAACTAGAAAATACGACGCTTTTAACCATACTTGTACTCTTCTTAGAAAACATACATAAATGTACATATATTAAACAAACAAATACAAATATTTACTTACCAAATTTGTTGATTGAGAGCATTTTCCAACTCTGTGGAGAAGCTCCCCATGATGGCTGACAAACATCTTCTTTCTGCAACGGTCTTCACGAAATCTTGCGATATGTGACGTTAATAACATGATTTCCTCATTAAATTGATTCAACACATTTTTTTAAGTTGAGGGGACAAATAAAACGTTTTGTCACCTTATGAATTAGTTGAGACAGTAAAATGTAAGATATTAAGTTGAATGAGCAAATTCAGTAGCTGCAAGTTGTGTCAACTTAAAAAAAAAATAATTGAAACAACTAAATGGTGAAATTATGTTTTACAGTGTATGAGTCTTAATTGTGGACTTTCTGCACAAGGGTGCCCTCTGGCATCGAGTATGTATGAGGCAGACATGACAGGAGAGTATTTAGTGCTTCATCGATAAAAATGGAATAGGCTCATCTTTATAGACATTTAAATGAACGTGAGAATCTGTAAAATATTTGTCCAAATGTGCACACTTTTAGACTGAAAGCCCTAAGGGACATTGTTTAGTCAAGCACTTTCATATGGACTTTACAGGAGTTTTTCCAAATGGGTGCGGCTCATAATTCAATTGAAGATTTCAACTTTGTTTTCCTTATACATAACTTCTGAAATAATTAAGAAATTACTGTACTGTAAGATTCAAAAATATTTCAAGTTTATCAAGTTAATTACATTCTTTAACATTAAAACTGGCAGTAGCTTTGAACTAATGTAAACAAATAACTCTTCTGTGCGCATCCTCCCACAGGCTAACAGACTTTAAGCAAACACCATCAATACACATTTAGTTAACAGACACATAGTTTAGTTATACTTTATTGTTCAGCCTTGGCTGAAAATTGGTCTTTGGTCTCGCTTACATGCAACAATGCAATACAATTCCACATATTCCTAAAATTGACACAACACATCAAATAAATACTTAATACATTCACCTCTCCTAAACCCAGTCCTACCCTTTATTTAAAAGACCTACTGCATGGCAAAATGGTGTGTTTATATGTTGATTTGGTTGCCTTCAATGTCCTATAACAGTGTCCAGATGGTAACAATTCAAAGGCGTAGTTCAGAGGGTGTGTTGATCTCCACTTAAAGCCAGAACTTTCCTCCTAACTGCTATGTCATACAACTGATTGATTGATTTTTGCTTAGACTCTGTTATTTTACTTGCCATCCTTATAATCCTATTTAATTTGACTTTATTTGCAGATGTTATTCACCCAAACCAAGCTGTAATATTATACCCTAAAACACTTTCAATCAAACTAATGTAAACTCTTTGTAAAATACTTTGGCTAACAGAAAACTCTCTCAGTTTCCTTAGCAAATATAACCTTTGATTTGCTTTCTTACAGATAAAATCCACATTACCAGAAAAATTCAGTTTACAATCAATCATAGTTCCCAAGTACTTAAAAACATTCACAATTTCCACTGGTTGATCACATAATGTCATTTCAGTTAAATGAAATGAAAATTTCTGAATTTGCATCCCATTTGTATATACAGAAAATAACAAAGGAGACAAAACACATCCTTGAGGTGCTCCTGTATTTAAAACGATGTCTGATTTAACCCCCCGACACAGACTTGTTGCGGTCTGTCTGTTAAGAAATTTTTTATCCAGTGGATTATTACTTTGTTCCTACCCTTTGCGTATGCATTTAGCCAGTATTGATGTCAAGGCTACAAGGCAAAAATCTTCTAATTTTTTCGCCCCCATTTTTTTAGGAATAGGCTGTGTATAGGCTAGGAATAGGACACTTTCCATGTATTAGGCACAATCTGAGAATTTAATAAAAACTGAAATAATTTTGTTAAAGGGTCAGTTTATTAATTTGCACAAACTTTTAAAACACAGCCCCTAAGGCCATCTGGACCTGACACTTTACAGGACCTGATTTGCTTAAGACATATTCTAGTGTGTTCACTTCTCAAGCAAATAGGTGAACCCACAAGAATCCTGGCATCAGTTTCTTCAACCTTCAATCTCTATTACCGATCACATCATATCTTCCGTAAAATATATTTAAGTTGTTAACCCATTTTAAAATATCTGCATCAGCAATATCATTATTTACACCTTTCGAATCATGCCCCATCATCTTATTTAACCCTTGCCAAGCACTCCTCGCATCATGATTTGCTAACTGATCCTCCACCTTACACTTAAAATCAATTTTTGCTTTTTGTATCATGGCTCAAAGTTCCTTTCTTTTCATCTTAAAACCCTCAAAGGTAATTTTTGTTGCATTTGCTGCATTTTTCTCATTAAGGTATTTCTTCAGATCTTTAGTAAACCATGGCTTATTATTTGAGAAGATTTTAACCACTTTAGTATCAAAAACAGTCTCCTCACAAAATTGAATATAAGAAGTGATACAGTCCGTTAATTCATCAGAGTCTCTGCATGAGTCAAAGAAAACATCCCAGTTTGTAGTGCAAAAACAATCCTTTAACATGTCCTCTTTACCTTTACTCCAAACCTGGATTTTCTTTTCCACCGGTTTCTCACTTCTAACACATTGTCTGTATTTTGGCAGTAAATGGATCACATTATGATCCAATCTGCCGATCGGTTCCTTATATATTGCCTTATACGCATCCTCAATGTTACCGTAACACAGATGCAATGTGCATGAGAAACGGGTTGGACAATCAATATATTGCTGCAGGTTCAGAAGTCTCTCTTAATGAAAGTGAATTAAAGTCCCCCAGTGTGAACACTGGTTGATCTGCCAACTTTGTCAGGATCCTATTAAAGCACTTTGAAATGTGCTTCGCTGCCTCGCCATTATTAGGTCCTGGTACATACACAAGGAGTATGGTTATTCGGTCAAATTCCTGCGGCAGATAATAAGGTCTTAACGATACACCCGGGGTCTCATGTAATCTGGGGGGTACATGTCTATTCAATTATAGTAAACTGCGATGCAACAATATACAGAGTCCCCCACCAACAGATTTCCGTGATTTTAACTTATCTCTGTCAGCTCGGATTGTAGTAAATCCCTCAATGTCCACATTGTGAATTTCATTTAGCCACATTTCCGTAAAAAACAGATGAGATTGCTGCTCCTGAATTCATCCTCTCATTTAATTCGGAGTGTAACTTCATCCATATTATTTTTGAGAGACCTCACAATAGACAGCGTGATCACCGGGACTGGATGACGTCGTCCACGCCTCCACAGTCTGTTGCGAATTCCTCCCTCAAACCTGTCTTCTTGATTTTTGACTTTTTCTTCTATGCAAACACAAACTTGATGGAATCTCCATCTCCACCGCTTTGTTGTTATTATTGTATTGCAGAGATAACAAAAAGTCTCTCAAATAAGTCCGGCTCGGCATTAGTAACGCCAGTCGATCTTCAAAAGCTTCGCCTGCCAGCACCACTCCAACCAACTCCACGAAGGCACAAACCACGAACGCATTCATACTGCTTCTAATTTAAATAAAAACAACAAACACCAAATAAAACAACAACTAGTAAAACACAAAACGCCACAAGACAATAGCGAGACACAGGGTCAGCAGCAGGCTGCGCCCCAGGAATATATATTACACACATTTTACATTTTAATGCTATTAAAGTGTGCACACTGAGACAATTAAACAGTAGATGTTCATGTTAACAACCTAATGCCTCTGCTCAACAACTGTGCCTTGATCAGTTCAGCATCTCAGGCCAATGATGTAACTTCCAGGAAGGCATGTCCAGGCCTGTTGTACATTGTACACCCCCATGTGAAAACAATGTCAGAAAGTGAAACGAAAAGGTGGAGAACTGTATCTTGAGCTCACACTTGTCTCAAATGCAAAATATAATCAGCACTGCAAATAAATTAGTAGTTGTGGCCATGGAAAATATGTTTTGCGAAATCATTGCTTTTGCTCTGTTTCATTTATATTTTGCAATTTTTTTTTTATTTTATTTTTGTGTGCAAAACTTTTTTTCTCCCAATACTTCATGTGTATTTTGCAATTCTTTATTTTTGTTTGAAGGTCTTTATTTCTGTTTGTAAAAAAACACATTTATTTTTTTCTGAATACTTTTATTTTAATTCACAAAACTTTCTTTTACAACACTTAAATTCTTTTGCGAATATATATGTAGCATTGAATTGAATCCGTACACATTGGCTAAAGTTAATGTCCATGAGTCTATCATCAGGAGAGCACTAAACAACCATGGTGTGCATGACAATGAGTTGCAAGGCGAAAGCCACTGCTCTCTAAAAAGAACATTGCTGCCTATCTGCAGTTTGCTAAAGATCATGTGGACAAACCAGAGCTTTTTGGTTTAAATGGAAAGTGTTATGTTTGGATAAAAGAGCACTGATGGAACAAAGAATTCTCTAAGTTATACCTGCAAATTCTAAAGAAAAATGTTAGGACGTCTGTCTGTGTACTGGGTCTCAAGAGAAATGGATCAAGACAACAACCCCAAGCACACAAATTCCTACAAGTCTTTGTGCAGGACTAATCAAAAGTTACAAGAAATGTTTAGCTGCAGTTATTACTGAAAAAGGGGGTCACACCAGATACTGAAAGCAGTATTTCCATACTTTTGCCACTCACAGATCTGTATCAGTGGATCATTTTCTCAATAAATAAATGACAAAGAAAATATTTTTGTCTCATTTGTTTGATTAGGTTCTCTTTGTCTGCTTTCAGGACTTGTGCAAAAATCTGATTATGTTTTGGGTCATATTTATTTAGAAATATAGAAAATTCTAAAGGGTTCAATTAATGTTCAATTAACATAGTAATCTTTAATAAAATTTGGCTTAAAGCACTTTCCCATTTTCCGTGACCTAATCTATTGCAAGAACTATTCACTCCTTATTACCAATTAACAATTCCATTACTGCAAGCTAATAAAACAATAATGTTAATTCCAGTGACAATGAATGAATCATACAAAATCATTCCAGATAAGCATAAACTGTCAGCTGACAAATCCATGATGGGCCAGAAATCCAGGAGTTCAAGCTTTGGTAGAGCACATACTTATAAACACTAACAATCTCATCATGCTCTGATGCTACACTTTCACTCTCTCCGATTTTTTTTTTTTTTTTTTTTTTTTTTTT